>CP136065.1:54216295-54828738 GCA_032622095.1 Siphonodentalium dalli
ACATAAATATTTTCCATGTGCTTTCTCAGGTGACAACGATCTTTTCGCGGAAAGTGACGTCACATCACAATACTCTAGAAATTACCCAGAGTACTCGGAGTATTTACGCTGAATCTACGCTCGGTCATTCCATTCATTGCCCAGGGTGATTTCATTACTCGTAGTACGCGAGCGTAATGAAAGGAATCGCCCCCAGGTGTACCAGAATATTTCGCATGTACTGTGACACGAGTTGTTTGTTTCTGAAACTACATTCCTTTGCAAATATTAGCTTGATCGGGTCTTGTTGATTTTTCTAGGTACTTATGCAGCAGTCCAGTCTGGAGTAAACTACATACCCACATACAGTCTGGAGTAAACTACATACCCACATATAAAAATAGTAGCACAGTATCAGTATGAATCTGAGTGTATGTTTACTTAGACTGGCAGCAGTCATGATGGGCAATTATCAGTAAATGTAATGGCAGAGTAGTAGGCCTACTATATATACCTGAAGGATTTTTATGCAGCATCGGAATCCCCATTTATATCGGGGGGGGGGGGGTCGGAAAAAAAATTCAGGCACGTATGGCCATTTTTTGACACCCACCCCCCCCCCCCTTTTAACACTAAAACAGATTTGCGGGGGGAAATTCACTGTAAACAGCTGTATATGAATTTCTGTGCATACTATTTATCATGGATGTTAACATGCACATGTAAATAGGAATGAGTCATTTTTAGGTCATTCGGCCAAAACAACATGGCTGCCAGCGGCCATCTTGGATTTCAAAATTTGCAACAAAATACAACACGACAACTCATTCAAACTGATTCAAAGTGGTTTTGAAGCCCAACTCATTGCCAAAACACTAAAAAAACAAACAGGAAATTTTATTTTTAGTTGCGGAAAAAATTGCTTGTTGGTGGCTTTGACCACCCACCCACCCCGGCATACGTGCCGGAAGAAATTTTTTCACCCCCCCCCCCCCTGTTTATATCGCAAAAAGTATCGAATAGTTTCCATGTACATTTTTGGCACGCGGTATATAGGCGTGGTCATATGGCACAATGCTGCTATAAATGCTGTCATTTCAATAGTAGAAGTAATCAAGAAAGACCCGGCTCAATCAATCGACTTGTCAGTGTTTCAGATTAATTTTACATTATCTGCCGTATTGTACTTTTTCTGATGTTTGCACGCCGAGTTGTCCTGAACTGAATACGATAATATTGCTGCACATTTTAAACTTTGTTTGTGAACTTTTAGTTTATATATATAATTAAACCATCAAACCAGTAATAACATTCAACAAATGCTACATTGGCAGTTATGCCCCCCCCCCCGATCCCCAGGTACTCGTTGTTCAGCCCTACCACATGCGGAAATCGCATTCTGCAACCCAAACGTAACCTACGACGACTGAGATAGAGATCCAAAGTTGGCGCAGATGGATTTTCACTCCCTAAGGGCAATAACTCTATACAACAATGAACGGAAGAAACCCATTCGATGTGGATATTCGCCCCTATCATTTTATATTTCATTCAAACATTCAGTGTGTAGTCACAAAATGTCGAAAACTTGGCCCTCGGCCCCTCCAACATGAAACAATAAAGAGCGTTAATTATTATGTTTTTATTCTTGATATGGTACGAATAAAGAGCGTTCATTAGTATGTTGTTTTAACATGGTATGAATAAAGAGCGTTTACCTCACTTCTGTGTGTGTTGGGGGGGATCCAGACAGTTGGAAATTTAATATGACTTAATCGTTAAGTTATGCTCTATAATTCTTGCCTTGTACTATATGGATATCAATGTTAGATCAGGGGACGAAATATAGTTGCATGTGATTCTTAATGTTCCAGTGATGTACTTTTAACATACAAATGGGATCAAAAATCATTCTGAGGCTATGTCCGACACAAGACGAAGGAAATTAAAGGACTATAGCCATCTTGAAGATGGAAATGGCGGTACTATATATAAGCGACACCATTGCCAAAACAGAGACCCTGAATGCATTCTTCTGCAGTGTATTTGCCGAAGGAGATGAACCAGTCCCACGGCTAGAAGTTAGATGCAGCAAACAAATCTTAGTTGTGACCCAAGTAACGGTTGAGGAAAAGCTGCTCAAGCTGGATTCGTCGAAATCTACGGGTGCTGATGGATTGAATCCTGAACTACTGAACCAGGCAGCTATAAATACCGCTGACAAAGTTATTTAATAGGACAGATAGCAATAGCATGGGCGAATGCAGTTGTTCTGATCGACAAACATATCCTGGCGCAAATACGCACATACTCGACCTATAATGTGAAATATGTACATAATTTGATAATTTGATTCTGAAATAAGCAGATAATGGAGTAATTTCGTTATTTCGTTTTATGCGCGGGGCACAGCCAAAACACATGTTATAGAGCGAAAACACCTGAAAAGTCATGAGTTGTCATTGTCCGCAATACTCTGCTTAGAATCGCCTGTCGATATATAATGTGACTAAAACGCTCTCATTTTCAGCACATTATCGGCTCAAATCGAGGTGATTCTAAGCAGATTATCTACCTAAAACAAGTTATATTATAAGAGATAAAGTGAGGGTTTTCAGGAGAACAGGCTGAATCGTAAAGAAACGACAAAAAGCATTCCCGGTAATTATCGTACGATGTCTTGACCAATGTGGCATATGCAAGGCAATGTACGAACCTATTCTCTCCAAAATCAGCACGTTATCAGCTTATAATAAGATTTGTTTTAAGTGAAGAATCGCCTCATTTTATGTCCATAACGAACTGAAAATGAGAGTGTTTTAGTGCCATTATCGATATGGTATATCAAGTGATGCGTATTATCATGCAATCAAGTTAAAGAAGGGCACAGCGTAGATTCAATATACTTGGACTTCAGAAACGCCAACGACACCTTACCCCAAAGCCGATTAAGGAACAAACTATACAGCTATGGAATCAGAGGGGACATACACAAATGGATCCAAACATTTTTGACATGACACAGTGAGAGTTCATGGTGAAACATCCAGATAGAGAGAGAGGTTACAAACGGCATACCAAAATGATATGTACTAGGGTCGATATTGTTTTGCTATGTATCAACGGCATTAATTACTGAAGGGACAAAAAGCTCAATTAAATTATTTGTCGACATGAAAATCTACAGAAATATGAAGTCACAAGAGGATGAAGAAATATTACAGGAGCGACTGTTAATCTACGAAGATTGGCCAACAAAATCGCAAACTGATAGGCCAGAAGATCACAGATTAAAAACAGCTAGCAAAAATACTTCTTATATAGTTTTTACTTTACTCCCGTGTGTTCTTCTGGGGCCCAATTCGTGTCTATTGAGGATGGAGTGCTGATCAAAACAGACAGTTCGTCGCGCTTCAAACTTATTATAACACTACAATTTGCTCTCCCTCGAGGCGAAGCTATAATAACAGACCATCATAACCGACTGCAATTTGTTTGAGAACAATTACGTGTTCACTGGCAGGGAAGGAAAAACACTATGCAGAGAGATGAACAACTATTAGTCGCATTTCCAGATTATTCCAGCCGAAATATCCCATTAAAAGACCCACAATATGTTCAATCCTAAAGACAATCCTAGTAATTATTTTCGCGTTTATGACAACCCGGTTGTCCACGGATGTCGCAAATAGTTGATATACTAATGCATGGTCTTCGTGTACCAAGAACAAACATGATTTATACTTTCAACGTACAATTGAGACATGATCTGTGCACCATTTATTAACGGTGGACGCCTATGGGAATCGTAGATAAGACTAAGATTCAGTTCGATTTCATTTTGTCCTTTTAGCAGCTAGCGGGGACAAGCGCAATGCCTCGTGTACATTTTTTACGCCCTTTTTAAAAAAGGTCGTATTATGTAATCAGTCTGTCCGCCTGTCCATTCGCTCTTACCAGAGCTACATTGTGGGGTGTTTCGTCAAAAATAAAATACGCTATGGGGTGATTTTTGTATTATGGGGTGCACCACAGACATGCTCTTTTTCATCTCTGTAAAATTAAATATAGTGTTGTTTTAAAGCACTCTGTGGTGTCTGGGAAAAGATAAGTTTTTTCAGCACACAAGAACATTAGACATATTGTCTAAACTTGGACTCAACGGATGTCCGTCGATATGGGGTGCGATTTCAGAAATGCCCCTATAGTTTGGCTGTTTAAGTCATTGATGTGCAACCCACAATGCTCAATTGTACTTTTTTGACACTGTGAGGTGAATTTTGCAACCCACATCCCTGGCTGTGTGGTGCAGCCCGTATTGTAGTTGTGGTGGTTACGTCCGTCCGTCCGTTAACATTTTTGGGTTCCGATCGATAACTCCAGTTTGGATTATTTGATCCGAACCGAAGTTGGTATGTGTATTTCCCAGTTAAAACTACAGGCCAAGATCGAATATGGGTTCCATCCAATTATGTTTTTCAATAGTTACGGCCCTTTTTCGACTTAGAATTTGACCGTCTGTTAACATTTTTGGTTTCCGACCGATAACTCCAGTTTGAATTATTTGATTTGAACCAAAGCTGGTATGTGTTTCCCAGCGAAAACTACAGGCCAAGTTTGAAAATTGGTTCTGTCCAATTATTTTCACTTGAGTTACAGCCATTTTTCGGCTTAGAATTTGACAGCATTTTGGAATTTAAATGATGGCTATATCAGATATTCTTTGTAAGCTTAAATCATTATTTTATTTTGCGGTAGTACAATTCGAAATGGCTAAAAGCCTATTTTGACACGCCCTAGCGACGCTCTTGTTGACTTCCGATTTACTCCTGGTGGGTCCTTCGGGGACCCAGTTCATGTCTATTGAGGATGGAGTGCCGATCAAGACAGACAGGTCGTCGCTGTTCAGACTCAATTATAACAGTACGAATTGTTCTCCTGCGAGGCGAAGCTATAATGAGAGACCATCATCACGGACTGCAATTTGTTTGAGAACATTCGTCTGACCAGCTACTCGATGGCGACCGGGGTCATGTTACAGCAGCGCTAATGGTATCGAGACGACAAACTAGCGGAAAACGAGAAATACATTAACAAATCCGTTGCCCCGAACGACCTCTTTTGTATCAGAATGATACTCGCACCTTGTTGCCAAATCCCTAGAAATTGTTATTACATTCGTTTCGTCCTAAGGTTTGCACTAACATGGACTGGTATCATTCTTGGTTGGCTGGACAGATGTACCTAACCCCGTGGCGTTATCAGACAATGAATTTCCAGACGAATCATTTAACCCCCGGAGTGTTACCAAGTGCCACATACAGTAACATAGGTGTTGTGTTTGTAAGTACTGTATTGGTCACATACGAACAATATAAACTATTAAAGGCACGTGAGGCCTTAGTTGTCGAAAATATTCATATTTGTTCCAATCACCGTAAACAGAAAAACATTAAAATGCATACAGTTTCGTTCATATATACCATGACTATCGCGTAAACAGCATTGTTATCATAAAGACCTACTTTATTTTACCTAAGCAAGAGCCTGATTGTGTTACAGAAGACAGCACAATGCTACTGGCTAATCACACAAAAATGGCATAAACGCTCTTTATTTGTTCCATATCAGGAATTCACCCACAAAGAACGCTCTCTATGTTTACCATCATAATATATAACACCAGAAAAGTAACTTTTTATGCTTTTGTTTACATAACAATGGTCAAACATATGACCATAACATACTGTTTATGCGATATTTCTTATTTGTATACGGACAACGTCTGTCTACATTTTGATGTTCTTTCTGTTTGTGGCGGTTTTTGACGGGTGGAAATATTTTTACAGGATACCCACCGCCAAGGCCAACCGTACCTTTAACGGGGCATGGACAACCTGCCACATATATAACATCATTAGACCTAACAAATATAGGTCAGCATTTTCCTGCTGAAACTCCTAGCACATTTAATCACGAATGTATTGAGTCGCCCTTGTTTGTATATGTCCTAGCTATACAACGATCTATCAGAGATCTAAAGAAACACCCGAATAATCGAACCTGTGCCATTCTAGTCTGGGGTCACGTCCAATTGGTCCATATAGTTGTACTGAATGAATGATTATAAATTTACAGATTCACGATGACAATTTTGTCAACTAAACCATTAAGCACAACTTAAAAGTTCTAAATTTGGAAGGCAGAAGGGTAATTTAATTTATAGAAGATTCAGTTAATTTTGGAATTGAACCATCGGGAGATTCCCATTTCGCCGATGGCGTGGATTTCGGGTCAGGTGTGACTAATCCGTTCTTCAAAGAGATGCCGCTAAGTGTGTGTTGAGGTGATGTAGCTGGGGTAGTTGAGGGTTTCTTGGGCTGATTTGTGTTTTCGGTGGTTTCAGAGATGACAATTTTGGATACTTTGAATTGAACATTTTGATTTATTTGAAGAGTTAAGATAATATATAGTTAACAAAACGAATAACATACATTCTAAATAGTAACTGGGACAAAATATATTACATAAATTACAGGCAACAATAAACACATAATTTTACTATTGGACTCTATTAACGACCGCTGATGTTGGAAACGTTATCTAGGAATGTCAAAATGTCGATTTCGCCCACTCGCAGAACTCTCTTGAAGTGGCGCCGTGAGTTGTCGATAGCCCTGTATTTTCGGCGTCCAGGTGCCACCTTTCCACCGCCACTCAGCTGAAGATTTGTTGAATCGCTGACTTGACCGATTGGAACGATGCTAGGCATATGGCACGACGGATGGCTTCTCGAATGGCTTGGTCGTGGTTCTCATGATCGACTCGATATTCGTCTCGTAGTTTGCATTTGTCGGTGGCATACTTGTATATGTCTTGTCGATTCCGATGTCGTTTCTCTTTCTTTTACCATTCCGAAGAATCTAACGTAGGTGGCTTTAGTCTTCTCTGGCAGTAACCCGTAAATTAGTGGCAGCATCTTGTTGTCCACGAATACATGTATAGAATGTGGAGGCGTCGTTGAGCAGTTGCAAGTTTGAAGTTTTTGCGAATACCATCATTTTGTTGAAAATTATCAATTTGAGAATTTGAGAAAAAGTATGGAATTTTTTTTATATATTTTTTTATTATTAATTTTAGGATTGTTTAGAGGTTGTATATAGACAACTCAATAAATAACTTGATAATAACGACAGTAATTACCTGTTCCATGTCAGAGTCGTGGTTGTGTGTTTCATTAGAGAACTTATGATGTCGTATCTGGTGTTGATGGTTGATCGGCAGTCTTTATTGCAGCAGACCCAGTGAGCGTTTGGGGGTTTCTGTGATTTAAGACGGAATTTGAAGTGGCCGTAAACGAGATGTCTGCCGCCTTTGGAGTTAGGGATTAATGCAGCAATAACTAGATTACCAGCTGTGATTGTGATGGAGTATTTTTTTTTATTAGGAGTTTTGGGGCTGGGCCCAGGGAGGATTTGAAAGGGCAGGATTCCCCCTCTTATAACCCACTTGGGAGTGATGTATGAAGTTATGAGATGTAAAACATAACGATAAATCATGAAAAAAAGATGATCTAGACATTAATTTTTTTTTTTATTTCTTTTTCTTCCTTTTTTGGATTTCTTCCTTCTGCTGTTGTTGTTGGTATAGATGGAGCGTAGCTGCAATTTGTCAGTCTTTTTCTTCATTCAGCTTGTCTTTTTCTTGCCATCTTTTCTCGCGTGCTTCCGATTCTGCAGCTACCTCTTCAAGGGTACGGGTGGAGCTAGCGCTGTTGTTGTTTCTGCTACCCGTGATGTGGACACTGGGTTTAGATGGATTTCCGGTGTCCGAGGTGGTAGAGTGTCCATCTCCACATCGAAGCTGGCGACAGGCACGTCCGGGTGGTGTCGCCTTGATGACGACAGCAGGGACCTCCGGCAGATCAACAGAGTCCCTGCTAGCTGGTGAGATGTCGTCGACAACCTTTATCCTGGGTTAGAGTCCAACTAAAGGTGTCCACAATGCACAGTCTATCCAAGGCCGCGACAATGGCAGAGGGGATTAGCAACATAATCCTCTGCCAAGTCCAAAAACGTTCACTCCGAATCGCTCGGGCGGCTAAGATATTTTCAGATCGACCACACAGCTGGCGAGCTATGCACCGTGTACCGCGTCATTTCGAGTCCATAATGAGTGTTCCAGTGCCACACTCAACTCATAATGACTTATTATAAGTCCATTATGCGCGCACAGCAACACGGATAAACCAACACGACTTACTAGATGTACGCTCTTTAAGATGTGTTTTCAATGTGACCCGCGCCATAAAACGGATATAAGTCAACTATCGGCTTATTTCATAATAAAATAATCCAATATGAACCACTGTGAATATTATAGGTCGATTATGAACCTATTTTCGCGAGGTTATGTTGCATTGTGATATCTTTAGTTATATTAATATTATGTTTCAATGTACAAATCGGAAATAAAATATGTTTACACTAATCAGGTGTGGCATATCCCATTAACAACTATAATAGTTATACATGTATATGGCTATTGTTAACGTATGACTCTGACTGAAGAGAGATAACTCAATCCACAACATAATTATTCAAAAGTACAGTTGCTAGATATGAATACCGTTCGAGAATAGTATGTGGTTTGCTTAACGCTTTATTAACTAAATAGAGTCTGTGGCGCGCTGAACCAGGTTTTAGCATTTTGTCACATGCATCGTGACCATATAATAAGCCATAAACGTGTCCGCATGTCAATGTTATTCACAAATTGCAATCTACCTATACTGCATTTCTCCAGATTCAAAATGGCGAACATCTCTTCTTTGCCGTACATGTAACTCGCATCATTGCAGCCTGTAATGTAAGGTAGTTATAGAGAGCTACTATACCAATGGCACGGCTATCTGAATTCCGCATCATGTTTGAAGGAGATCCTGATTTACAACAGAAGTAGCCAAGAGGCACAATGATATCGGTATGTGCGACTCTTATCTGCATGGAGCTGTTTATATTTGCAGCTGAACAGTGATTTGAGATGAGCAACAAAATGACAACTTGCGTCGTATATATTGTTTGTATGGTGGGCCATCACAAGATCGAGTTCAACAATGCTGATAGTTGTGGAATACGGCAACATGTTGATGGGTCTTTGGCTATTCTAATTACAGTTTATTGTTGGGAAAATCATTATGTTATGGCTATACCATATCTTCTACCCTTTGTTTTACAAATTATCCAATTTAAGGATGCATATCCCATGTAAAATGTAAGATCTTTTGGCGAGACAACTTGGTTGAGAGCTTTATTTCCATCAAAATATCACCAGTCCAAGCAGCCAATTTCCGTAAAAGTGTGGTTTTGTAATTTCCTTCCGGATAGAACCATGTTCATTATATAGCAAAGAGATGAATTGATCCATTTCAGCTACCTTGAATACCAGTCCGTAATATATCGCGTGAAACCTTAACACTGCAACTTTATCTAGAAGGTCTACCACAGTGTTGTATTGGTAAATGGCTGGTCATCAATATAATTGATAACTTCGTCCGCTCATTTACGACTGACGCAATAAGCACAACTATTAAACACTCTACCACTATTCCAGCAATGTAAACATCGAGTTCATAACAGAACACACTCACTGATATTTTCCCCCGTTTTACCCACTGAAATTGATTTGCAATTTATCCTCGCGAAAATACGCACATACTCGACCTATAATATGAAATAGGTACATAATGTGATTACTTGATTCTGAAATAAGCAAATAATTGACTCTTACCCGCTATCTCGTTTTATGCCGCGGGCCACAGTGAAACACATGTTAAAGAGCGTACACCTGAAAAGTCGTGAGTTATCTTATTTGCGTCATTATCCGACATAATCTGCTTAGAATCGCCTCATTATGATTCGATAATGTGACTTAAATGTTCTCATTTTCAGCACATTATCGACTCAAAATGAGGCGATTCTAAGCATCTACCCAAATCAAGTTTTATTATAAGCAGATAATGTGCTGATTTTCTGAATTACAGGCTGTGATTCAAAAATGTCAATTTCAGATGTCCGTGTCATTGATGTAGCCAGTTGTTGCTACAACGATTAAATTTGAAAGGAACTGCGCTAGCCTCCTACTGTTGTAGCCTCATGTTATGCTATGACTCGTGTGCTACCCCCCCCCCGTTGTAGCCTCGTGTGATGTTATAACTCGTGTGCTAGCCCCCAGTTGTAGCCTCGTGTGGTGTTATGAATTGTTTCGTTTGATTCTGATCGAAGGCTTTATTAAAGTTTGATTGGTGAACCGAGTATTGAGTGTGATTGGTGAACCGAGTATTGAGTATGATTGGTGAACCGAGTATTGAGTGTGATTGGTGAACCGAGTATTGAGTGTGATTGGTGAACCGAGTATTGGGTGTGATTGGTGAACCGAATATTGAGTGTGATTGGTGAACCGAGTATTGAGTGTGATTGGTGAACCGAATATTGAGTGTGATTGGTGAACCGAGTGTTGGACGGGTTATACACACTGCTTCTGCTGTATGGTCAAGCTGCGTTTGGTGAACACTTTATTATCCGTTTCACTATAAACTTCAAGGCCGGGAACCTATACATCATCATTTGATCGAAATTTGCGTCAAGATATCACTCCTGGAAATTTCAACAATTTTTTAATATTGTTCAAAGATATCCGCAAGATATTAGACTAACGAGCTCTCCCAGCAAATAATCTTAAATCGAGAAAAATCCGGATATCGAACATATTTGATTTAAGGAGATATTGGCGCTAAAGTTTGACAACCTTGAAAAAATAGTGACCGACTTCACTTGAACAATTATACCTTCTCAACGGTCATATTTTTTATGTTAATCATGACATGAAACTCTACTCTGGCTAACGCCCGTAGAGATCATATTCCACAGTGCAAAACCTGGGAACTTTTGACAGGTAACCTTACGAAGTTGAAAAAATAACGCGGGGACTATATTTCTTAGTTATTATCTGTTCCTTAATAATGTACTTTACTGTAGGTGGAACTGGTGTCATCCCACGACGGTCTCGATATCCCCAGATCTCCCCCAACCTAGCCCGCTTTGCTGCATGTTTCTTGGATAAAAAGGTCCAGTCAAATAGTTATCGTATGCTTTACGTTTAACCATAAAGACGAATTATATCCAAAGCCACCATACATTCTTCCATAATCTGTCATTTATATTTGTTCGTGAAACGCCTGATAAAAAAACGTAAAATGTTATTATTTTTTATATTCACGATAAAAAAATTGGCCAAACTTTCATGAGAAATCAATGTCTATTTTATGTACGGTGGATCCCAAGGAACAATAATAAGCCAAAGGAAAAAACATTCTAGTATGCCCGGCTTCCAGACTAAAACATTAATGTTGTTGGTTTTAAATTGCATCCATCCGTGCGTATTACATTTTAAACTGCGTCCCATACACGTGAATTATGACGTATCCACTGTAATCGATTAAAGATATAGATAGAAACGACAAGTGTGTGCGTTGGTTAACGTTTGTTGTGATGCGATGGTAGAACGCGACAGACAAACGGGTGTGATAACGATAACATGTTCACCCAACTGAGTTGTTATATGTTTATTGCACACTCTAAAGATTTTAGCTTGTAATATTCTAAACTTTAGGTCAATATTGTTTTATGTTATTGAACAAAGTATACGTGCTTTATGTAGACTATATCCTCATAATTTAGTGAAGACACTTTCTTTCAAAGTCGACGTCGCCAATGGCGTTGTTGACGTAATCGATTTGTATTGTGCAAAGACAATACAAACAGTTTTATTGAATGTTTTGAAATCTTCTGTATTTTTCTGCATTTCGCAAAAAATAAACGAATGGCGTGCACGATAGATACCCAAGATTCGCCTCTTTTTATTATGTGATCTGTAACCGATGCTTATATATTTCCCAGATCGGATGCGTTGATGTCATGATTTGACAACTGGGTACATCTTTGTTATAAACATTTATATTTACGATCCATGATGCAATGTATAGGATAAATATTGTGCAAAATCAACTTAATATATATATAGTCATACACAAAACTTCACTGGTATGGTAATTAAACGGACATATCTAATTTGATATTTTGAACTTCCTACTTTGGCTACCTAATTCGGAATAATATGGATAATTCAAGTCGTTAATATCGATCTCGATGCTGTATATACTCTTGGATAGCTTCCTACTTTGGCTACCTAATTCGGAATAATATGGATAATTCAAGTCGTTAATATCGATCTCGAGGCTGTATATACTCTTGGATAGCTCGTCAAACTCATAGCAATACTCCAGCTAGTTTCTATTTTTTCACAGCAAAGTCATTATTTGAACAAAACAAAATGTTTCTCTTTGCGACAAATAAAACAATTGTAGGGGATCTTTTTTAAATATGTATAAACATTTTAAAGGCACGGGCGGCGTTCGTTGCAGAAATATTTATATTTGTTCAAATCGCCAACAGAAGGAACACCAAAATATATACAGTTCCGCTCATATATATGCCAAACATAATCAGCGCGTAAATAGTATATTGTCGCCAAGACGTACGATGGTGTACGTAGACAAGATACTGCTCGTGTTACAGAAGTTGTGCTTCTGTTTACATAAGTCTAGTGCCACCGCAGACGCTACGATTAAAATCGTAAGTGGGGAAAATCGTATACATATAGGTGGAGAAATCGTAGCTTGCCCGCAGACGCTACGGTGTTGCGATGTTTGCAGCTACGATTTTATCAACGTGATCGATCACATGATAGCAAAATGTTATACCCCATTCTCTGCATTATGCAACTAAATACATATGGCATGTATCTCAATGTTCTAAACTTAACAAGTTGATCTTGAAAGTTCAAGTGAAATTGAATATTTTTTTAATTTTGACATTTTTGTACCTGTCAACTCAACAGGCTCAGCTGCCCCAATTGAATTTCAACAATTGCGACAGCCCACTACTCCTTGCCTGATATGTGGTATAGGCCTGCACTCCCTGTCGTGCCACATCTCCACCAATGTAGCCTCGTTTTTGTGAGTGCAAGCAGTTTGTAAACTTTGCGCTATTTTTGAATGTTTTCTTTTCGTGGTATTTACAACATGACCAGTGCGACAGTGGTCATGTGACAGCTACGATCGCGCGCGTTGCCAAGGTCACGCCACGATTTTCCTGGTAAAACCAAACAGTGCTTGATTGCTACGATTTGGCTACGATATTGTCGTGGGCATGCGCATTGGATGCTTCCTCCTGCGATTTTCCCCACTTACGATTTTAATCGCAGCGTGTGCGGTGGCACTAATACATGGCAATTCTATTGTTAATCGCACAAAAATGATATAAACGCTCTTTATTATTTCCATATCAGGAAACAGTAACAAATAACGCTCTTTATGTTTACCATATCCGGATCTAGACAAAAGCCAGGAAACGTAACGATTTTTAGTTTTGTTTACATAACAAAGGGGGAAAATTTACAATAACATACTGTTTATGCCATATTTCTGATTGGCCAATAGAACAAAGTCTGTCTATATCTGACTATCCCTTCTGTTTGTGTAGGTTTTTGACGGAGGTGAATATTTTAACAGCACACCCACCGTCAACGCCGCCCGTATCTTTAAACTATTGGAGTGTATTATTCACAGATCAGTATATAGCCTCATATAAGAGTGCTATTGATTCCCTACTCAACCAAATGTTACATAAAGTGTTCTCGGCCTCAGTGGTAGCTTGGGGACAACTATAATATGCGAAACGTGAATTTATATTCTCCACACATTTAACGCGGTATCATTATCATTCTGGATATCCGACATTTCTTATCGAGTTAGTTAGATATTGAGACATTGTGTATTCGATATCTCCCATTGGAATAATATGTATCAAGTTACTGTCTGGTCATATATAGGAAAGCTTTACCATCTCCACTGTATATATATATATGTATTTAGAAGTAATCTTACCAGACTGTCCTGAGATAACTGTAACATACTATATAGTATACACTGGAATGTTCCCGCTCACGCGGGGAGTGGGTGTCTACAGAATAATTCCTAACACAGGGCCGGGCTGGGCGGGTTGGTCATAGGTCAAGAAAACATGTTTGTTTGCAAATTGTGTTCCTTTTTGGCGTTACTAAAACCTAACTACAAGGTATGTACCCAACGTGGTGATTGTTTGATTGTGGTGTGATCTACATAACACATACATGACATACTATTGTACTAGATAGAGGTCCCATCATCAGGTTGGCCAAAGAAAGTTGAAGTGTTTGGTGACTCTATCATTCAAAGCGTGTCTGAGTCTGTACACATCTACTGCCATTGGTGTATGGAATCGCAGCTAAACATAATGTTCTTATTGACAATGCATTGCACAAGTTGGTATGAACAGGTCCAGTGCATTTACAGTTTGGGCTAAATGTCTCAATCAAAGTACTAACTGGGTTAAATCGTCCGATAAGAATCGAAGTGCGCGTCACCATACAATATCACTTACGTTAATTTACGTAGATAGCCAGTTTTTATTTTGCAATTTTAGCGTCAAAGTATTTCCCGAACCGTTTTATCGCGGCAAGTGATATAACTGCTCCCCGGTTGACCCTGGCAGACCGATATATCAGCACGGACGTCATAATATGGGAAATCCAGCGACGAGCAACGTCATTTATATAAAAAACAATATAATAATATTTGTATTTTTTAGAAGCAAGAGGCTGTGCAATGTATGTCACCCAATTTCGCAGTAATATATTTTTGTTGTAATCGCTTATAATTATGCTGGTTCGTTTATGTTTAATTACGTCACTATATCATAATTGAGACATTCAGCCCGTTCAGATGTGCTGAATCTGATGAAAAACAGCATTCAACAACAATATAACTATCTGGCTATAGGATATCTCTGCTAATCTGAAACACATTTCTTGATGTTATAACATGGTATATTCATATCTTCAGGTATATTGGACAGGTACTTTATATGGACGTGTGGATAAATATACATATGAGAAGGTCATATATATTCAATCGTCAAATTGAACTTTGAACTTCCTACTAGTGATTTATATATGTATCTAAGTAGGAACAGGAGTGGATAGTGGATATGGATTAAATATTGAGTGAGGGAACGGAACATTACAAATAAAAGCACCCAAGAGGAATAATTCCGCTTAGAGTCAGGAATATAAATTCAAGAAGCATAATATAAAACGCTAATATTAGTACAAGAATACATAATGGCAAATAAATAAAATTACCAATGCTGTACATCGACATATGAAAAGTAGTTTCTGATTTTGCGTTGACGAAGTATTTATAATATTTGATGAATCGCCCATGATCCGTTATCAATGCGTCAAGCTGACGGTCCGATGGGTGACGCAGAATGTCATCATTCACTCTACCGAGAGCTTCAATCCACACATACTGTTCTGTGTCTTTTAGAGTTATTCGTTTGTCGTCAAGCATCTGGTTTCTTTGCATCGAATTATAGATGTTGCTCAGCCTTATTTGAATTTTGAATTCATAGTCCCATATGCGACATGAACGATCCATTGCAGCAGTGAACCTTGGTAGTTTGAACACTTTTGGTTTAGTACAATCCTCATGATGCGACCAAAAACAGAAAGCGTGTGTGTATTGTTTCTTTACTTTTACAATGTCCCTGACCATGACCATACCCCTGACATTAAAAAGTAAGGGCTATTGAAGATATGTAGACATATATATCTCCATATAACCAACCTCCAATGCCGGCGGTTGTTCGCACCGATTGAAAGTCAAAATATACCTATACAAAGAATCGTTTGTCCATCAACTGTCTTAGAAAATCTGCAAACATCAGTAACTCCCTGTGGTGCCAACTCAACCAGTATTCTAATGCGATTCAGAATATATCGCGAGTTCTTAAATCTGCTCTGCTACTATTCAATGTTTGTGAGGATCAACCGTGAATGATGTTTGTTCAATAGATGTTAACTGCAACAAAACATCAGGAGAGAGCCAGTTACTGGCCCGGTCCTGATCGGTTTGACATATTTCAATTGTGCAGCAATACTGAAGTGTCTTATCAATGAGTCGGTCGAACTGATGGAATACCCCAGCACAATTTGAACTTAGTGGGTCATAATTCTTAGTATCAGGTCGCGGTTTTTTGGGTTGAGTTGCCATATAAAAAGCAAAAATGTCGACAACTAGCCCAGCAGCCTGTCAATCTGTCTGTTCCCGATTTGTCTCCCAATCCCCTGGAACGATTTCAACCAATTTGGTGTGGTGACTTGGGGTACCCTGACGGATGTAATAACGGCGTTAGTTTTTCAAAATTTTGATTAAAAAAACAAACATTTTAATTTAAAACAAAACAAAACAAAAATTGTAAAATTGAGCAAGGAGTCCAATCTAAAAAAAAAACATTCAAAAATGAAATTAATTGAGACTTTGCGAGCTGACACGTCACAACCAATCTCATCCCATTCAACCCGTCTCGTTGCTCAATTGATGTTCATTCAATTACGAATAATATACACTCATCATATACTTGTTAAGATATGTTTATTAAACAAAAGAGAGTTTTTCCCAAAGTTTCAATTGCTTAGTTAAAACATATTTATTTGTCTAAATTTGTCAATAATACATAGGAAATGACACATATTTGGGATTGGAGGACAAGTGATTCCTGACTATCACGTCTGGATATATCCTCGAAATTATCCTGGGAACTTATGTTCTTTTTTGGATGATAACTTCGAGTTACAGACTGGTGACCAGAAACGTCTCTCCCCACGTGTATACGACGATGAATTGTATATAATGTTGATGACTTTGTCACCTGCCACATGTATATCGTCTTCACAGCAAATGTGATCAGCTTTTAAAACATAGTCCAATATTGTTGCTTCTGTTTTCTATTCTTTGTTGATCGTGTCCGCCTGCATCTGCATATATCTCAGCCATAGGTTACTGGATCTGACAAAATGAGATGTTCGGAGTCGGGGGAACTTTCAGAAATGGCAGTCATTTATATTTTAGGATTACCCGTCATTCTATTATCTGGGTATGGCATACTGGTCGATATGCTGCTTAACGATTTACTTAACTATTTATATATTGAATGGATTCTCCCATTAGGCTATACAAGAATACATTGGAATGGTATATTATTCATTTGGATGGATGTTCGGGTAATAAAAGCAGACGACAGAGGCCAAAACAGGTAATACAAGAGCAGAGGTATACATATTGATTGATGGGAAATGTAAGATATTAAGTTCCACAACGTGAAACGTGAACGTATTTTATCTGAACATTTCCCAAGGGAACTACTCATCAATGCGTATTGCGTATTTAATACAGAAATGGTTAAAGGCACGTGCGGCCTTAATTGTCGAAAATATTCATATTTGTTCCAAACACCGTAAACAGAACAACATTAAAACGTTTACAGTTCCGTTCATATATACCATGACCATCGCGTAAACAGCATGTTATCATAAAGACCTACTATATTTTACCTAAGCAAGAGCCTGATTGTGTTACAGAAGACAGCACAATGCTACTGGCTAATCACACACAAATGGCATAAACGCTCTTTATTAGTTCCATATCAGATATTCACCAACAAAGAACGCTCTTTATGTTTACCATCATAATATAAACAAACACCAGTAAAGTAACTTTTTATGCTTTTGTTTACATAACAATGGTCAAACATATGACCATAACATACTGTTTATGCGATAATTCTTATTTGTATACGGACAAAGTCTGTTTACATTTGTATGTTCTTTCTGTTTGTGGCGGTTTTTGACGGGTGGAGATATTTTCACAGGATATCCACCGCCAAGGCCAACCGTGTCTTTAAACGTATTATATTTGTGATATAAGTACAAACAAAAGATTGGACAAAAGTATCAAAATTTAATAGATCCCTCTTTGGCATGTTAACATTTTACGTGGAGATATGCACCGGGTTATTCACCGAGCGATAGCCCGAATTTGTTTATGTTAGTGTAAACATACATCATGGGATTGAGAGTGTAAACATACATCATGTGATTGAGAGTGTAAACATACATCATGGGATTGAGAGTGTAAACATACATCATGGGATTGAGAGTGTAAACATACATCATGGGATTGAGAGTGTAAACATACAACATGGGATTGAGAGTGTAAACATACATCATGGGATTGAGAGTGTAAACATACATCATGGGATTGAGAGTGTAAACATACATCATGGGATTGTTTATGTTAGTGTCAACATACATCATGGGATTGTTTATGTTAGTGTCAACATACATCATGGGATTGTTTATGTTAGTGTCAACATACATCAGGGGATTGTTTATGTTAGTGTCAACATACATCATGGGATTGTTTATGTTAGTGTAAACATACATCATGGGATTGTTTATGTTAGTGTAAACATACATCATGGGATTGTTTATGTTAGTGTAAACATACATCATGGGATTGTTTATGTTAGTGTAAACATACATCATGGGATTGAGCAAATAGCAAAGCTATCTGAGCACACTTCTTTTGACTTTCCTTTTCACTTCGCATACAAGATACCTTAATGTAATGGATACTGCCACTTAAATTTGGCGACTCCGAAACAATTTAATTCATTTTCGGAATAATATTGCATAATTAATCACACAATGATGGCTTTTCCCGTGCACATTATACATTGATGAACAAGGTACATAGTAATGTATAATTGGTTAAAACTGCACGTGACCACTTTCATTATAACGGTCTCAGTGAACTTCATTCCGGCTGATCGGCGTTTCAACTTATTTACTATGCAATGCCAACAAATATATTACTGAACCAAATCCAATTGAAATATAAGACATAAACTGATGTATACTTTTCATTCATCAGCAATTTTCAGCTAAATCGGCAGAGAGAGAATGTGTCATCTGAAAGTAGAAGTAATCATCTCGTAACATTTAGATTAGTTTTTTTCCAATATATACGAGTCGTGTACTTCGAACCCACATGCCAGATTCTTCATATCTAGTTTATACCTCCTTGTTTAAATCTACATTGATGGTCCAGCCATACCTGGTCTAAGAGAGCGCTTCTGTTCGTTCAGTTGCTAGCTGATTCTTTGAGATGAGCAATCAAACTACACAGTTACCAGGCAGACCACAAGTAGGTCGGTAGCATGGTCATGGGAACATCATCAATGAAAATGAAAAAGCGCACGCTTATAACAACCCTCGTGTGAAAATGAATTCAAGCCGCCACTCTTATCGTGTAAACACTCCGTCAATCGATATTATTTACAGACTGACCCACTTCATTGATCGTGTAAAAATTATAAACCGCGGTCAAGAAAGACAGCGTCGTCATCTCAGGTCTAGCCGTCTCAAAACCCACTTTGCTGCCGTCGAATGAAACGGTTTAAATGTCAGCATTTCCAATCAAGATATGCTCGTTATCTTAATTGTCTAGTTTCGCTGTCGATAGAACGCGGCGGTCCGCATTATGCAAGTACGGTTATTTGGCTCGACCATAGAGAGACACTTATGCTAAACCATGGCCTGACTGGACCTGGTTTAAACCAGAGATGATGAATGCGTCACTTAGACCTGCGGTCTCGCGGGTTTAAACTGTGCTTTTAGCTGTCAAACGACAGTTTAAAACTAGAGATGGGCCTGTCCCAGATGGGACTGAGGTATACACCCGTATTCAACATGTTATTTGAATGTAGTAGCCATTACTGTATATTGGGCACTGAAATTATATGAACAGGTAACCCTAAATCACCTAAGCCCAAACACTAATCTTGAACCTCTTAACCCTTAATCCTAAAAACTAATAAAATAACAGTTCCCATTGCAGGTGCACAACCCTAACCCTAATCTTAAACCTATTGACCGAAAAGGGGAATAACTCCACAAAAAAGTCGGACAGACGTCATAATCGCAGGTGCACAGGTTCCCGTGGTACTAAATATCAGTGCCAAGATTAAAAAACATTGACTTAAATGTAGGAATAAAAGCTCGGCGAAAACTATGCATGTTGCAAAATAATTTCTAAGTCGAAAAGGGGAATAACTCCACCTAAAAATGTCGGACAGACGTCATAATCGCAGTTCCCATTGCAGGTGCACAACCCTAACCCTAACCCTAATCTTAAACCTATTGACCGAAAAATGTAGGAATAAAAGCTCGGACAAAATTATACATGTTGCGAAATTTTTCGAAGTCGAAAAAGGGGGGATAACTCCACCAAAAAAGTCCGACACACGTCATAATCGCAGGTGCACATGCAGGTTCCCATGGTGGTTGATGTTTGTGTCAAGTTTCACGGAAAATGATCATAAAACGACTGAGAAAAACTCTGGACAAATTTGTGTCCACGGCCAGACGGACGGACAAGCTGATTCCAGTATACCCCCCCCCCCCCCACAACTCGTTGCGGGGGTATAATTAGACCTAGAGGTTTACATATACCAAGTTTAAGCTGGAGCTGAAGAATCCGGCGACAGAATTCCGTTATTACGATAACTATACATTTAGTTAAATCTGATTTCCAAAAACATATCATCTGAACCCGGTACGCGGCGACTTTACGAACCCGCTCTAAGACCTAATTACTGTCATTGTTGGGCTACAGTGTCATTGACCTTTAACATGAACATGGTTTTGCTGCACCAGCCAAGTGATGCGTGCTTGAACGCCATTACGGCGGTCCAAATATGGAAGGTTTCAGCACAAATTGCCCAAATGAAGCATGAGCTCTCGATCGGATGTGTACATCGCGTTTCCATCAGAGGCTATTGTCCCTAACGAATTACCAGAAGGAATGGCGATCAATATGAGCCGAATTGGCGTTCATCATTGTTGTGTAATGTATTTGTAAGCTGGGTTGAGATTGCTTTTTCCAGCAAAGTCTTGGCCTCGTTACTTAGATTATTCGTGTAGTTCGCAGTCCGGTCACGTCTGAGGTATCGAGTTGTTGAAATCTCATTCGGACAGGAATCCACTGTGTGAAACATGTACACCCCACCACTATCGCTGAGGATGTGGCTAATTGGGGACCGATATTAGTCTTGTCAGATCTCAATAAATCTCGCAAATTGCCCAACGCGAGCTAATGGTGGGTGATCTCTGTCGTTATGATGTACGTTCAAATGAATTGATAGTGGCTAATATAACAGAACCAGATTAAATTTTATATTCTCGACGGAAGAATACAGTTCATAAATAATTTTTCAACATCAATAATCTTTATTTCATAATATGTTACACTTAGCAAATTGGCGCTTGCTGAAAAACAAAAGCAAGTATATAACATGAAGCTTAAATAAGTATATAATAATGAACTAAACAAGGCGAAAAAACTAACATGAACTTATTACTGTGTAAACAGATGTCCTCAATTGCAATGAGCTGCAAGAAACCTTTAGAATATAATACCAACTAATCATAAAGCCTGCAAGAACGAGTTTGACTGTCATGTCAGAATTAGCATTTGGTCGAATATGAAAGCCGTACACAATTACGAACACTGGTAACCCAATTTCCAGTGTCAATTATCAAGATTTGAAATAAGAGATGATCTATTCGGTCTCAATACACTTTCTCGTATGTTTACTAACATCCAAATATCTATAATTGACAATCAGCAATTCTATATAAATACCTCTCGACCAAATGGTTTAATGTACCAACAAAAACGGTCAGGATGGGACTTCCATATTTGGACTCGAGACCATGATATTGGAGATGAGTGATACATGCAGAAGAGAAGCGACGCTTATCTATCAGCCATATATGCTTGTCTTTTCCAGAGATGGGAATTTTATTCGGTCTGGGCTTGGCGTTTGGTGCATTCATCTTTTATAAATAGAAGCGGATATAAAGATATGCACATTATCGACTTCTCCCTATTCTACCAATATGGAGAATAACATCAAGGACGGCATATATGCAGCGGGTGCTTCCTCAGTCTGGGTTTGAATTTCTCCCGTAAAACGTAACTGTCACGCATGAAAGCATGTAATAATATAGTAAACATTTTTCGCATAATGAACTACTATTATTAAGAATTACGAATAGCTAATACAGTAGTTTTCGGACGGCCCAAAGACCTTTTCGCTGAAGTCACGACGAGTCAATTTGTGAGGAAATTAACATTATCCTCGTGCAAATACGCACATAATCGACATATAATGTGAGTATTTGATTCTGACATAAGCAGATAATGTAGTCATATCAATTATTTCGTTTTATGGCGCGAGCCACAGTGAAAACACATGTTAAAGTGTGTACACCTGAAAAGTCGTGAGTTGGCTTATTTTTGTCATTGTCCGCACATAATCTGCTTAGAATCGCCACATTATAAGTCGATAATATGATTAAAGCGCTATTATTTCCAGCATATTATCGACTCAAAAGGAGGCGATTCTAAGCAGATTATCTACCTAAATTAAGTTCTATTATAAGTAGATAATGGCGAGTTTTTGGGAGTCTGGGAAAATCGTGCCGTTCAAACTTCTTGCCACAGGCAGTAAGTTGATACGGTTCTGTTTGTCGTAATTATTGTGTTCTTAATTTTGTTATTATCAGGTCATAGTCAGCTGTAGGCTTGATGAACTCCCACACCAGAGAAACGATTTCGAACGTATTACTAGATGATGTACATGTATTTGTCATTGTACGACATGTGTCTATCGCGACAGAGGCCTGTCTGTTGGAGACTCCAAAACAGCTATTTGCACGGCATGGAACAGAAAAGAGCGTTCAGTGTTAGTCTATTCCTGATATGGTAGAAATAAAGAGAGTTTATTTTACATACGTACGAATTTTTTTTTAAAGCTGTAAAATGGCTGTGACCATAGCAAGTATTGTTCAGAGCACGAATCCGGTATATCAATATTGCGTGTAGAGAAAAATTGGAAGCTCGAGATGAGCCATGTCCTTTTAAGACCCGCATAAAGTTCGAAAAAGTTATACGTTACTCTCCACCGAGCCCCACGACAAGTAGTGCTGTAAAACAACTTCAGATAAACCATGTTACTTCGGCAATAAAACGTCGTATTTTTCCGACAGGATAGCTTTTACATACATGTATCTGTTTGGGGCTTTCTCTTCCTAATGATATAAAATATGATATATAAAATGTAATTTGTGGTTTTCCAATATTATTATATAGGCCTTTAAACGAGAAATACCGTCTTGTCACAGATTATATGCACGGGCAAACTCATTGGCACAGGCACCGGTACAATGAATACCCCCATTCAAAATCCCATTTGTTCTATCCCATTCCACGGCGACTGATAACAGTTGTTCATTTAAGTCTACAGCATACGCTGCCAATTGAGGATGAACATTAATAATACAACTAAACGGATGCAACTCCCAACGCGTCTATGAAAAGAGAATTAGTGCAGCGGTCTTCTCTGCGCCGGGGAGCGCATCTCGGAGTTATCGATCAAGCCCCGAGACAAAATATGATCTAGAGAGATAACTGTTCAAATGTTTGGCTTATAAGAGTAACACTCGACGGGACGTAAAGCATCGCGGCAAATACCAAATTAGCCGTTCGATGAGATCACCTGCAGAATCATGTTTCTGGCGTTGGCACTGAGTCGTGGAATTACACCGCGAGTCATCAGCTTTTTATCTAAATATGGTATAGTGGAGGACTGGGGGCATGTTGACAGGATGAATACGGTTTTTTCCCCTCCCTCCGCCCACCGTGGGTTAACTTTTATATCAAACTGGCCGTGAGATGAAACCATCGACAGAACTGTTTCTGGCATAGGTTTTCAGTCTGCGAAATTCAACGCGATTCATCAGCTTCTATTGTCCAAATTTAGTGAAGTGTCGTTGATATATGGCGACATTGGAACTATGATGTACATGTGCATCATAGTACTATATGGTCGAAACTTACAACTGTTACAACTCATATACCCACAAACCACAAGGGTTGCAAATTGGAAAAATTTCGAGATTTTTCTTATATTTAAATATGTAGCCAGTATTGTTTGATGTGCATGTACGTGTGGTTTTCCTATCAAGAATATATTTTTATCAATTAAATTTTACAATCCCATGCCACCAAATGGGTAAATAACTGACGATGTACTGCATATGGTTTTTGTTCCTCAAAAGATGGAAGTTTGGTCTGGCCCGACGCTATCTGAAAAACTACATTGTATGTGAAATAGCATGAAATAATTTTTGTAGGCAGCATAGCTGGATCATGTGGTCGTTGCGTCCAGCATATTCGTTGGGGGTTCCTTCTACGTTGAACAATGGAAGGACATAAGTCATGGCTACCAAGTGCTGAAAACGTCCAGAAAAAGGGTTTGGTTTAAACATATTTATTCGCCATATATGCATATCAATACATACATTCGGCAACGGGATTGAAGAACAAGTGTGGGCCACTTATATGCTACTTCTCTCCCGATCACCAGACACTCAAGTGAAATAAAAAAAATGAACATGGCATTAAACAATTATTTATTATATTAACGTGTATAATGGTAAAGGTTGATTGTTGCTAGTCTCTCCCAACTTCGAAAGTATATGGTTGCTTTAAGGTGTACTGTGCTCATCCATCCTTAACAATTGGTAGGTGGCAGGACAGTGAATATGTTCCTATAGAGCGTTTATGACTGTTGTCCTATACTCAGAAATATTATTTTGATTGTTCATTGTTTTTGTTTTTTTTCAATAGTAGTCATCTGCTGTTGAAATTCGTATGTTCTCATCATGGGATGTGTCTCTTACAAAGATTTGGACAGCCTTGAAAAAGGGGCGCCGAAAAGTCCATGTGCCGAAACGTCCTGCACACACTGTCTGAATATCGTGATGAACATAGTTCCATGCTACTCAAACATATGAACTCTAATCAACCCAATACAATAGTTCCAACCTCACATCACGCCTGTCCGGTCTGTGACTGCCCATATAGTATTTATATGTCACACGCAACGCGACCAAGAATTAATGTACATCGAAAAATGAGCACATATTGTGCTATATCCATAAGCAAGCCCGATGTGTCTAGCCTGCATAATTATCAAGACCAATTATTCTAGAAACAACCTTAAGGAGAGAGCTGTTGTGAGATCACATACACCAGCTGCGCCTAATCGGGCGACATGATGGTAGCCCGTTTATTCTATACACGCGTGTATTCACAACACATATACGTACACAAGAAAACCAATAAAATATATTGGTTTCGCGAATGACCAACTCAGAATTCCGTTAAAACAACCAGCACCTAATTAACGAACCGGTGGCCGACTCGGTGGCCGACTCGGCCGTCTCCGACCACAACCCCCAGTGGGCTGCAGGACGAAAAATGTCTATAAAAGTTGAAATATAGACTTACAAATTATCTTTTTCATTTCTTTTCACAAACCAAACATCAACATTATTGACATAATAATGTCAAGGACAATAAACGAAATTGAAATTCCCAACTACACCTTTTACCGGACTCGGCCTCATGATCGCGCAGTTCGACTATTAAATCCGTCCCAAAAATTCCCATTTTTTTCTATAAATAAAACCCTCAGCGTAAACTCCAGCGCCCAGGCGAATCAAGAATGTGTACATTAGTATACACGCGGCGCGTGTAACAAGCAGACGTACTTTTGTCCGTGTATTTAGCGATTTATTCTACTGATGTTGTTAGATTGGCAATGGTATTAGCTGTGTTTAAGTCTTGTCGGGTCGATGTTGCTGCTCGGGTTATATTTTATGTTTGAACTATAGGTCTGAAATAGACGCATTTTTATACTAGAACTTGCACAACAAGAGCGTTCGGATATCGCACATCGTGTATGCTTAACCCTTTACCCAACGGCCCTGTGCCAATGCATTCTCTTATATATGCGAGTCGACCATAGGTCGCCTCGCATATATAAGAGAATGCATTGGCTTAACACATATTAAAAATGATAAAATTGTCAAAGAATGTAGAAAAATATTATAAAAATTGTAAAAAAATGTAAGAAAGAATTATAAAATTGTTAAAGAATGTAAGAAAAAATGGTAAAAAGTGTTAGGCCAATGCATTCTCTTATATATGCGAGGCGACCCATGGTCGACTCGCATATATAAGAGAATGCATTGGCACAGGGCATAACTGTAACCATCACAATGTGGTCAATGAACCGGTTCCAACGATATCCATATTTGTATGGTGTTATTGAAACAGACCGAAGATATTTTAGGCTGTTGAAGATTTATTTGGGCGTTTTTGGCCGGTTTGTTGGGTAAAGGGTTAAGGTTTTTATAAACCGCGCGAATGCATTAGAAAACTTCCATCAAGATTATTGTCGTGAAGCCATTTACGGCAGTAATGTGTTATGAACCTGTATCGGACGATAGATCGTCCAAAAACGCGACATCAGAATATACAGTAATGTGTTATCAACATGTATCGGACGATAGATCGTCCAAAAACGCGACATCAGAATATACAGCGCATGGATTGTCGATACAAAGTATGAATATGTTTTGCTTGTGTATATCTCGCATATAACCATATATAAAATACACAAAAAAGCGACATCAAAATACACAGCGCATGGCTTTACGATACAGAGTATGAATATTTTGTGCTTGTGTACATGTCAATCTCGCATATAACCATGTGCAAAATACACAAAAACGCGACATCAAAATACACAGCGCATGGCTTTACGATACAAAGTATGAAGTGTGTATCTCGTATATCACCATGTGTAAAATACACAGGCTATCGGCCTCTGACCGATGATGTCCATGTTAAGGTAGTGCTGTGGTAACTTTCCCATCTCCGCAAACTTTCAGTTGATCATAGCCAGAAATGTAAAAGATTCGAATTGCATTGAGGTCATCTCTTCTGAACTATAGGCACTTTTGAATTCTTAAGGAAAATCACAACTAATGAAAGCTGATATCGTTACCCAACACAGTTATTAGTTCAAATAGATTTTCTTTGGGTTGGAATAAATTGTTTTGACTTGACAAATAGTAATTATCGTTATGAAATAAGTGAGATAAATTGCACAAACGGTATTCTGACACAGATAATGGTTATCTAATTTACAATGATTCCACATGTTTATAAATGTAGCTTCATTTAATATCATTCATTGACGTTTTGGATTGGTTAGAAATCGACTTTCAAAAATGGCCTCAAACCGCTGGTGGGCGACTTCCGTTGCTGTCAGAAAGAAAATTAGGAACCGCGATTGATACTGCAACATCCTCTGGCGGAACTTTCCATCCAGCTGACTACATGATAATTATACACATGTACCAATATTATGCATTCAGGTTTCTCAGGTGACACTCCACAGTTTCGAATGATCAGTAGAGGTGAACTTCTTGTAAAAAAGGGTCACCCATATTGGGCCCATGTATATAGACCATGGGCCAAGGGAAGTTTGGTTATGGAATGCTAAAATTTTTCAAGGTGTCCTAAAGTTTTTATAAATATAGCCACAGGGGGGGGGGGGCGTGGTTTGATGTGTAGTGGTCAACTTGGCATTAGGGGAAACAGTGGCTGTAAAATTGAGATCGTGTTTTTTCACTTGAAAATTTGTCATCTGCTTTCAAAATCCCAATATTTCAATTCTAAAAGGCGAAAGTCCTCAATTTTTTCATATTGCATAGCTAAGCCAACATTTTTGTGATACTGTTAGGTTAGTAAAGCCGAAAAAATCTGATTTTCATTTTATATGGGCGGAAATGGGCCATACAATTTGTGCTGTGCAGATCAAGGGGCATAACTCTATTTTTCGATACCGACACTAAAAAAGATTAAGGACACAGGAAAGTTCACAATGCATACATATATAACTTAATGGGTTTCTAACAATAAATGGTTGTTCAAGTTGCCACCTGAATTCCACCATGCATGTTTTTCAAGGGATCGGGTAAGAAACTGTGGAGTGTCACCTCAGTTAATTTCTAATTTTTATTTTGAATGGAGCAAAGTCAATAGCAGTTCGAGCACTACAATCGTGGTTTTAACATGTTATGCTTGTAGCAATTACGATACCGTTATGGTACACGCCCCCTGTCTTAAAGGCACGTGAGGCCTTAATTGTCGAAAATATTCATATTTGTTCCAAACACCGTAAACAGAAAAACATTAAAACGCATACAGTTTCGTTCATATATACCATGACCATCGCGTAAACAGCATGTTATCATAAATACCTACTATATTTTACCTAAGCAAGAGCCTGGTTGGGTTACGGAGGACAGCACAATGCTACTGGCTAATCACACACAAATAGCATAAACGCTCTTTATTAGTTCCATATCAGGAATTCACCAACAAAGAACGCTCTTTATGTTTACCATCATAATAATATGATCGCACGTGACACGTAGTGGAGCAACCACACAAATACATCAAACTATCACAACAATTTCCACCTATACACGTAGTTTCCAACTGTTGCTGTGTCAGTCATGGGATTCCAAAATGTTGAATACTTTCAGCAAAGTTGGAGGGGCGGATTCCGCGGAACACTACAGTACAACCACCCTGTCACCACGTATCTCGTTAAAGCAACTCATACACACCCATGCCAAACTAAAGCTAGCAACTTCCACGTTTACATATGACAAATATAAATGTTTACATGGGCGCTACATCCCAAAACATCACTGGGGAAATGACATTTGAAAACATGACGAAGAATATAATCTTATATACACTCACTAGTTTTAAAAGAAGAACAAACAAAAAAGGAACAATGAAAACCAAACAAACAAACAACACGTTTGTAGGGAGGGATCCCATATTGATTGTGTGCATATTGTGTGTTGTCATATATAAACATGTTGTATTATGTGTCATGTGTGTTACTCATTAATGTGTGTTCTTGTAATAAAGCTTTGATTTGCGTACTGGTGACTAAAAGACTTATCAAAGTCAAATATACATTACATAACAAAAGCGATTATACGCTGATAGAGCCTCTATTTATGTCCCTTGTCAGTACGGTAAATAAAGCGTGTATGTATATATATATATAAGGCCGTGGCCAAAGAGTGGTATACCGCTCTTTAGTACCAAACGTTAAAGAGCAGTATATATAATATTGGTCTGACACGATAAAGAACGGTATCCCACTTCTTAGCGTTTGATGCTAAAGAGCGGCCTACCGTTCTTTAGTACCAAACGCTAAAGAGTTGTATACCACTCTTTGGCTATAAAGAACGGTAGGCTATACCTCGCTTTAGCGGTTGGTACTAAATAAAGGTGTACCGCTCTTCGTCGTTGACACTAAACACGGTATACTGTTATTCAGCGACAAACGCCAAAGAACGGTGCACAGGAGTGTGGTGTACGTGTACCGGTACATACCATTTTTTAGCTATACGTGGTCCTGGCGCAAAAAAGAACGGTCTTACATTATCATCCGTACTGCTCGATCTTAAGTGTCCGGCTATAAAGAGCCATATACCGTTCCTTAGCCCTCATCGCTAAAGACCGGCATACCGTTCTTTGGTCATTTTGTATATATAATTGCGTCTTGTCTAGTGATGTGAAATCAGTGTTTCCGGTAAAGACCAAATGTGTATGGATTCTGGCCCACAAAACCAACTGACGTAAATGACGTCATGGACCATGTCATGACGTCTTCGCTGATTTTCGGTCAGCTAACCAACGAAAATGGTCAAAATGAAACTAATTCATAGGCCTACATAACATAGGAATTGTTCAGAAAAACTGAAGTTGCTAATTTCATAACCATATCCCACTTGGTCCACTTCCGATTCCGTGATTTCACAATTTCTTTTTGGATATTATTGTTCCCAGGATGCTATGCAAAAGCGGGGCGGAAGTCACGTGATTTTAAACCCATTTTCTTTGTCCTGATTTTCATCGCGTCGAAATTCTGTTTCATGGTATTGTAAAAATTAATGACGTCATTCACGCCTAAACTTGAAAAGCAACACAGCGCCTGTGGCGCTGTGGCGGTTGCTAATATGATCGCACGTGACACGTAGTGGAGCAACCACACACATACATCAAACTATCACAACAATTTCCATCTATATACGTAGTTTCCAACTGTTGCTGTGTCAGTCATGGGATTTCAAAATGTTGAATACTTTCACCAAAATTGGAGGGGCGGATTCCGCGGAACACTACAGTACAACCACCCTGTCACCACGTATCTCGTTAAAACAACTCATACACATCCATGCCAAACTAAAGCTATAGCAACTTCCACGTTTATATATGACAAATATAAATGTTTACATGGGCGCTACATGTATATCCCAAAAAATCACTGGGTAAATCTTTCGCGCGAACAGTTTCATGCGCTAGCTAGCTAGCTCTTGTCAATAGAAAACATCTCTCGTTTGAATCCAGTCGTATTGTTCTAGAAAATGTTTTTTAGAGAAGTCTCTTAATTACATTTAAGTGTATATATTGTGGAAGGCAGCTGAATTAGCTCATTGCATGGTCAAAAATTCAAACTGATAGTCAAAATGACATTTGAAACATGATGAAGAATATAATGTTATATGCACTCACTAGTTTTAAAAGAACAAACAAAACAGGAACAATGAAAACCAAACAAACAACACGTTTGTAGGGAGGGATCCCATATTTATTGTGTGCATATTGTATATAAAATGTCCTTTGCCATTTTTTATATATAATTGCGTTTAGTCTAGTGATGTGAAATCGGTGTTTCCGGTAAAGACCAAATGTGTCTCGATTCTGGCCCACAAAACCAACTGACGTAAATGACGTCATGGACCATGTCATGGCGTCTTCGTTGGTTTTCGGTCAGCTAACCAACAAAAATGGTCAAAATGAAACTAATTCATAAGCCTACATAACATAGGAATTGTTCAGAAAAACTGAAGTTGCTAATTTCATAACCATCCCACTTGGTCCACTTCCGATTCCGTGATTTCACAATTTGATATTATTGTTCCCAGGATGCTATGCAAAAGCGGGGCGGAAGTCACGTGCTTTTTAACCCATTTTACTTGTCCGGATTTTTATCGCGTCGAAATTCTGTTTCATGGTAATGACGTCATTCACGCCTAAACTTGAAAAGCAACACAGCGCCTGTGGTGGTGGTTGCTATAAACAAACACCAGAAAAGTAACTTGTTATGCTTTTGTTTACATAACAATGGTTAAACATATGAGAATAACATACTGTTTATGCGATATTTCTTATTTATATACGGACAAAGTCTGTCTACATTTTGATGTTCTTTCTGTTTGTGGCGGTTTTTGACGGGTGGAAATGGTTTCACAGGATACCAACCGCCAAGGCCAACCGTACCTTTAACTCACAATGGTTGGGTTGTAATCAATGGGCTTGTCGCATAACAAACCTTACATATGCGCCGACTTTAAGATGGGAAGACATATAACATCAGAATTGCTTCCGATCGCTGGTGGTGAGTTTAGTTGCCGTCAGATAGGAAATACATTAGGATATTGATATTGCAATGAGTTTGATGGATGTTGCTTTCCCGGCGAATATGCGATATTGATAATGATAAAAAAATAAATGCATTCATGATTCGTATTTGATTTCTAATTTTTGTTTTGCAGTGGAACAAAGTTTCAATAACGGTGTTAAATTAGACAGCGTGTTTGTTGTAACTTGAGGTCGGGAAGCCTTATTGCAGCTTCAATGTTACAACATTACACGTGTGGCTTTACTCATGCTGTATGGACATACAATACGAGTTAAACTGAGTCTATCGTAGTCTCGACAAAACGAAATTTCCTGAAAGCGCACAGGCTTCTTCCCAAATTACGTCACTTCACATTACGTTAATCACTTCGATTCGACTAGGGATATACTAATAAAGAGTTCTGATTGGCGTTACTGATTGAAATATCGATGTTCGGGAAGTAGACAGTTTACGACAAGAAATCAGACCCACTATTTTATCTGGGTATGTAGCAGGGTCCGCGCTGGACCAAAATTTACTTTTGCCAAATGAAAATATCTTTTGCCAAATTCTTTAAGAATTTGCCAAATATTATCCCTGATAGTATCATTTCCTGCAACCTTGAATGAGTCTTATGTTTCGACATTCGCGGTTTGATATCGATAGAAAAGCAGTTAGTTTATAATTATACTCGCATCTCTATTGTGGTTTATCATACAATAATAACCAATCACCGAACACTACAATGGTAGAATAGTTGCTTCACCATAAGGGAACATCACAAGTGGATTAGCTATGTAAACACCACAATCACACTAAATACGGGTAATCATCCACCCATCGCTACTAATATTATCAGATTAATTGCATCTTAATGGAGGTGTTAACTTTTCGGAAACCATTTAAACATAACTAATATAATTCCATTGTAATAATATCCTCAAATGAATGGTATTGATTGACCGATATTTTTCAACTTTGTTGAGGAATTAAAAAGTGACTTGCCAAAACTTTTGGCAAATGAAAATATTTGTTGCCAAATGTTAACTATTTTAGCCATTGACAAATTTGGCAAGTGGCAGCGCGAACCCGGGTCTGTGGTTAACTTAGACTATAGTCTTTACCATTTTATTATAGTAGCAATTATGACATCATTAGGGTATACGTCCCTCGTCATGACTTCCGATGTACGAGGTTGTAATCAACGACCTTGCCACACAACAAGTCTGACACGCTGGGTTTAATCACAGGACCAGGAGGTCTGTAATTGCGTCCATCATTTTGGTCTGGAAACACAGATTGCACAAGAATGGCTTCCGATCGCTGGTGGGCGAGCTGCGATGCTATCGGATAGAACATTAGGAACCGCAATTTATACAGCAACTAGAGTCTGACAGATCTTGATTTCCCAGCAAATATCCAATATTGCTATGACCAAACAAAATTAATGCGTTCATGTTTCAAAATTTAAATCTTGCAGTGGAGCAAATTCAATAGCGATGTTAAATTACACAATACGTTTGTTGTAACTAAATAATTGGAAACTTAAAGGCACGGGCGGCGTTCGTTGCATAAATATTCACATTTGTTCAAATCGCCATCAACAGAATAATATTAAAATATATATAGTTTTGTTCATATGCCAAACATAATCAGCGCGTAAATATTATATGTCGTCAAGACGTGCGATGGTGTACGTAAACAAGAGTTTTGCTTCTGTTTGCAAAACACAGCGCAATTCAATTGGTTAATCACACACAAATGATATAAACGCTCTTTATTATTTCCATATCAGGAAAACATTAACAAATGACGCTCTTTATGTTTACCATATCCGGATCTAAACAAAATCCAGGTTCTGTAACGTTTTTTGCTTTTGTTTACTTAACAAAGGAAAAACATCTGACAATAACATACTGTTTATGCCATATTTCTGATTGGTAAAAGAACAAAGTCTGTGTATATTTTACTATTATTTCTGTTTATGGCGGTTTTTGACGGAAGTGAATATATAACAGCATACCCACCGCTAACGCCGCCCGTATCTTTAATACATATATAAGATTAGAACACCACACCACACTCGTGTCTTAAACATATGAAAGTAGCAATTAATACATCATTGGTGTACACGTCCACTGACAAAACTACCACAGGACGGGGTTGTAATTAATGAACTTATCGCATGAAAAACCTTACATATGCACTGTGTTTAATCACAGGACCACACGGTGTGTAGCTGCGTCCAGCATATATGTCTGGAAACACATATAACACACTAATGGCTTCCGATCGCGGATGGGTGAGTTCCGATTCTGTCAGATAGAAAATTAGAAACATCAGCTGGTACTGCAGCTGGGTCTGATGTATCTTGCTTTCCCAAAGAATTATCCGATATTGATGATAATAAAAAAATTGTATGCGTTCATGTTTCTTATTTAATTTATATGTTTTCTCTTCTTTAATTTTTGCAATGGAGCAAAGTCAATGGCGATGTTAAAGTAGACATTACGATTATTGTAACTTGAGGTCTGGAATACTTACTACTGGTTCGAAAACTACTATCATGGCTTTAATATATTGTGGTAGCAGCAATTACGATGATTGGGGAATTAGTCTCCTGCCATTAATACCAGTGGATGGGGTTGTATTCAACGAGCTTGTTGCACGACAAACCTTACACGTGCACCGGGTTTAATATGGAAATACATGTAACACCAGAAATGCTTCCTTTCGCCGATGAGCGAGTTCAGTTGCTGTCAGATGGTAAATTAGGAACCGCAATTGATTATTCTGCTGAGTCTGAGGGATCTTGATTTCCCAGCGAATATCCGATATTGATATGATAAAAAAAAATAATGCGTTCATGTTTCAAAATTGAAATCTTGCAGAGAAGCAAATTCAATAGCGATGTTAAATTACACAGTATGTTTGTTGTAACTTGATGTCTGGAAGACTTAATACATATCAAAGATTATAAAACACCACACCACAACTGTGCCTTTAATATGTTATGATAGTAGCAATTACGACATCATTATATGGCATACCTCTCCTGTCATGACTACCAGTGGGGGGGGGTTGTAATCAATGAGCTTGTCACGTGACAAACCTTACATGTACGAGGTTGTAATCAATGACCTTGCCACACAACAAGCCTTACACGCTGGGTTTAACCCTTTACCCAACAGAACGGCCCTGTGTCAATGCATTTTCTTATATATGCGAGTCGACCATAGGTCGCCTCGCATATATAAGAGAATGCATTGGCTTAACACATATTAAAAATGATCAAATTGTCAAAGAATGTAGAAAATATTATAAGAAAAAATGGTAAAAAGTGTTAAAAAAAGATTTTTTTAGGCCAATGCATTCTCTTATATATGCGAGGCGACCTATGGTCGACTCGCATATATAAGAGAATGCATTGGCACAGAGCATAACTGTAACAATCACAATGTGGTCAATGAACCGGTTCCAATGATATCCATATTTGTATGGTGTTATTGAGACAGACCGAAGATAATTTAGGCTGTTGAAGCTTTATATGGGCGTTTTTTGCCGTTTTGTTGGGTAAAGGGTTAATCACAGGACCAGGAGGTCTGTAATTGCGTCCATCATTTTGGTCTGGAAACACAGATTGCACAAGAATGGCTTCCGATCGCCGGTGGGCGAGCTGCGATGCTGTCAGATAGAACATTAGGAACCGCAATTTATACAGCAACTATAGTCTGACAGATCTTGATTTCCCAGCAAATATCCAATATTGCTATGACCAAACAAAATTAATGCGTCCATGTTTCAAAATTGAAATCTTTCACAGAAGCAAATTCAATAGCGATGTTAAATTACACAGTATGTTTGTTGTAACTTGATGTCTGGAAGACTTAATACATATCAAAGATTATAAAACACCACACCACAACTGTGCCTTTAATATGTTATGATAATAGCAATTACGACATCATTATATGGCATACCTTTCCTGTCATGACTACCAGTGGGGGGGGGGGGGGTTTGTAATCAATGAGCTTGTCACGTGACAAACCTTACATGTACACAGTGTTTAATAAGAGGACCACGAGGTCTGTAATTGCGTCCAGCATATATGTCCGGGAACACAGATAACACACTAATGGCTTCCGGTCGCTCGTGTGCGAGTTCCGATTCTGTCAGATAGAAAATTAGGAACCGCAATTGATACTACAGCTGTGCCTGATGTATCTTGCTTTCCCAGGGAATTGTTACATATTGATAATGATAAACAAAATTAATGCGTTCATATTTCTTATTTTATTTCTAATTTTTGTTTTTGCAGTGGAGCCAAGTCAGTAGCGATGTTAAATTAGACCGTATGGTTATTGTAACTATAGGGTTGGAAGACTTATTACATGCAGGTTCGAAAACTACAATCGCGGCTTTAAAGATACGGACGGACTTCGCTGTGGGTATTGCTGTTAATATAGTCACATCCGCTAAACAGAAAGAATATTATCTAAACTAGACATATTTTGTTCTTACACCAATCATAAATATCGATTACATTACATGTTATTGCCACGTTTGTATGCTTTGTTATGTAAACAAACATCAAAACGTTACAGAACCATTTGCTTCTAGAACCACAAACACTAGGAACTACCGGATCGTCCAAAGAAAATGTTCTGTTGCGCTGTGGAAGGCGAAGTCCACACGATTGGCGGAAACAACAATCGCATTCAAATAACATAAAATTTTATTTTTAATCGACCCATTCTACCCGCTGTCTGTTCAAAATCCAGCTAATCCACATTACTTCATGATTGGGAAATCCAGTAATTATTTCTCCGTTGTTACGTTACGGTAACGAATAAGGAATTTACTGTTATATTATTGTGAGATGTAAAGTGTAGACGCACCAAATTAGGGGTTTTGCAACCGACGTATAATGCGCGCGAATCTAAATATGGAAATGACGCAATATCGTGACGCTGCTTATATAAACAATTCACTGTGCTTTATGCGAGAAACAAACAACACTCGACCTGCGTGCTTTGTGAATAATATCGCATAGATATCATCATTATGATATACTTTTAGTATATTCTTGAGGAAATTATCATAATTTGATAAATGTTATTTCTAAATTATAACCTACAACTATAATAATTTTATTCTCTTATCAAATGTTACATGGTATTGCGATATATGACAACGAAGGCCGCCCGTCCCTTTAACATATCATGAATCAATGAGCTGATCGCATGACAAAGCGCACAAATGCACCGGGTTTAACCCTTTAACCAACAGAACGGCCCTGTGCCAATGCATTATCTTATATATGCGAGTCGACCATAGGTCGCCTCGCATATATAAGAGAATTCATTGGCTTAACACATTAAAAATTATAAAATTGTTAAAGAATGTAAGAAAAAGTGTTAATGCATTCTCTTATATATGCGAGGCGACCTATGGTCGACTCGCATATATAAGAGAATGCATTGGCACAGGGCATAACTGTAACCATCACAATGTGGTCAATGAGCCGGTTCCAATGATATCCATATTTGTATGGTTTTATTGAGACAGACCCAAGATAATTTAGGCTGTTGCAGCTTTATTTGGCCGGTTTTGGCCGGTTTGTTGGGTAAAGGGTTAATATGGGAAGATATCTAACACCAGAATTGCTTCAATTCGCTGGTGGGCGAGTTCCGTTGTTGTCAGATAGTAAATTAGGACCCGCGGTTGATATTACAACTGAGTCTGAAGGATCTAGATTTACCAGCGAATATCCGATATTGATATGATAAAAACATCAATGCGTTCATGTTTCAAAATTGAAAACTTGCAGTGGCGCAAATTCAATAGCGATGTTAAATTATACCGTATGTTTATTGTAACTTGATGTCTGGAAGACTTAATACATATCTAAGATTATAACACCACAATCGTGCTTTTAACATAATTATTATGATAGTAGCAAATTATGACAGAAATAGGGTATATATATGTCCCCTGTCATGACTTCCAATGGATGGGGTTATAATAAATGAGCTTGTCGCATGACAAACCTTACATATACACCGGGTTTAATCACATGGCCATGCAGTCTGTAATTGCGTCCATCATATAGGTCTGGAAACACAGATTACACAAGAATGGCTTCCGATCGCTGGTGGGCGAGTTCCGATGCTGTCAGATAGAAAATTAGGAACCGCAATTGATACTGCAACTGATTCTGACGGATCTCGCTTTCCCGGCGACTATCCCGTAATGACATCCTGGGGGTGAGTAATGATAAATGTGCGTGTGCCCGATGTTACCCCGAGCCTTCCTTTGATGAATGAGCGATCTTCCGTAGGCTTCAGTTAGTTTGGAACGGCGATCAGTGATCAACCATCATATAACTTCCAGACGACAGGGACGTCGTACGATCTCACATAACGCCACCGCTTCCTATATAGTTACAACATCTCTACTACCAGCGCCGATAGAATTCTTTCTCTCGCTGTAGTATAACTTCTCGATTTGGCATTCCCACGTTCTGATACTCTTCTCCCAAATCAGGATGGATCGATAAATGTTGTAGCGATCAACAGAAAAAATCGGAACAAGACAGGAAGTGAGCAAGAATTATTAGTTCGGAAACGGTAGTTCGCGCTACAACAAATAAAACCGTTCGTCGACCGACTTCGATGGAGTTTCTCAGTGACCGAGAAGTTGTCCAATGCTCTTTCTGCACGCGAAAAGTTTCAGCTCTTCTTTCCTGGATTATGCATTGCGATGCAAATAGGTCGTAATTCATCATGGCTATTTTTCTAATGAATATTCTGATGGTTAAGACTGGGAATATCGGGAATTCGAAGTTATAGAACATTCTTTGCCCAATATTTGTGAATGGCTGGGAAGAAAGCCAGCGGGTAGACCATGGCAATGGTTATGCCTTTAAAACCTTTTCTAGTGACCATCATTCTTATTGTGTTTTCTGTGTGTGCTAGTGCGACAATCGTTGCGAATATTCCCATAGGTAAGTTTATGTTGAAAATATGTCGATGGGTACGTTAACCCTTTCATGACTGGGGCTGAACTGGTGCAGCATTAAAGATCCTGTTCCAGTGCATTCTCTTATATATGCGAGTCTCGCACCTATAAGAGAATGCACTGGCTTTCAAGGTAAATATTGCTAGGGCAATGTATTCTCTTGTATGTGCGAGCCTCCCTATGGGAAACTCGCATATATAAGAGAATGCATTGGCACATGTTTTTATTTGTGTGCAAAATGTCAGGAAACTCAAGTTCAAGGGTCAAACTCAAGGGTTAAAGACATATTATGAACCTAATTTAGTGAAACAAACTAATAAGTGAGAACCCAAGCCCACTACATGTAAGACTGCAGCATTAAACTAATATAACCGACCATACCCGCCACGCCGATGGTACTATTTCAGACAACACAACGTCTAAACTATGCCCAATTGTAATTGTAATTAAAAAATATGCTTTAAATATGTGATGGACTTAATGCATATTATTAATCTACATTAAGATTAATATTAATTAAGTTTAAGGTTTTATCTAAGCTATTGCTTCGTGTAGACTGGTTCGACCCTAGTACTAAAATAGTTAACTGATTCAGTGCCGGCCCAAAAGATTCCACCCATGTGCCGGCGACGAGATATATAAAGCGTGTTGTACTGAGCGAAAAACTCAGAATTTCAATCTTTGTGTACATGATTTTAACACTGCAGATTACAAAATCACATTTTGGGAGACATGACCTACAAAATAAGTCTCGCACTGAAAGAGTTAAAGAATATAAGAAAAAATTAATAAAATTGTAAAAAATAATAACAAATGATGAAAAAATAGTTAGGCCAATGCATTCTCTTATATATGCAAGGCGATCTATGGTCGACTCGCATATATAAGAGAATGCATTGGCACAGGGTATATGGGTTGATACTAAAATCGGACTTGGCACTGAAATTGTAAATTATGCCCTACATCTCCTCCATTATTCGGGACGAATTTTCGCGATAAACATAGGGCAATTATTACTGTGATTTATTATTTTTATTGTGTATATCCTTTCGATCACCCCAGTGGAGTGGGTCATCATCACACATTAGATACTTAAATATGCCACACACAAAACAAATTCAAGTCAAAGAATTTAGAATATGAGCCATATCCGTGGGAGATTTCAAGTTCAATAAAGATTTCGCAAACTCACTCTTTTCAAATTCAATAAAGAAATGGATCCCTGTTTTGGGCTGGAAAAATAACAAGTATTATTTGCGACATCTTATCAGACTATAGTGTTTTTTTGTGTCAGTTTGACTCTTACGACAGCATGTTCCCAAGAATTGCGATAAATTGTGATCGCAATGAGGCTATTTCGTCTACTTGTTACACAATATGATACAACTTATGAAGGCGTACATGACATTTAACCTTGACCTATATGATTTGTCACCACAACTTACTATTCTTACATTTTAGTTACTGAGAATAATTTGATTGTTGTTAATACTGCCTGAATTTCGAAATGAGCAATTTTGTTCAGTTTTTGTTTTTCGACCGCGCCATAAACAATCACTTCTCAGAATGGACATTTATGGTTTCTTTCATCAATACCGATATATACTATCGAGCTTTCGTACCATTATAACATTATGTTATTTTACTTATACTATACTTATGTTATTTTTTTTTTAATTATACGGTTCTCGTTTTACCATCGCGGCACAACAAACGCGTGCAATAACGTTAACCAGTTCACACACTTGTGTCATTCTATCTAGTTGTTGTGCAACATATCCTCGCGAAAATACGTACACAATCGAACTATATAATGTGAAATAGGTACATAATGTGGTTATTTGATTCTAAAATGGGCACATAATTGATCATATCCGTTATTTCGTTTATGGCACGGGCCACATGGAAAATATATGTTAAAGAGCGTACACCTGAAAAGTCGGGCTGTTCTCCCTAAAATCCACACATTATCTGCTTATACAGAACTTGTTTTATGTAGATAATCTGCTTAGAATGTCTCATTTGAGTCTATAATGTGCTGAAAATGAGAGAATTAATTTAGTCATATCATCGACTCATTATGCGACTCTAAGCAGATTATGTGCGGACAATGACACAAATTATCCAACCCATTACTTTTTCTGGTGTACGCTCTTTAACACGTGTTTTCACTGTGTCCTGCGCCATAAAACGAAATAACCTCCATGACACCATTATCTGCTTGTTTCGGAATCAAATAATCACATTATGTACCTATTTCACTTTATAGGTCGATTATGTGCCTATTTGCGCCAGGATATGTCGAAAAAGTCGTGAGTTGGCTTATTTGTATCATTGTCCGCACATAATAATAATGTGACTAAAACGCTCCCATTTTTAGCACATTATCAACTCAAAATGAGACGATTCTAAGCAGAATATCTACATAAAACAAGTTATACTATAAGCATAAATACTAGATAGACATCTTACCTCACACATTCATGTTTCAATGAAATGTATTTTTAAAGATATATTGTAAATAAAACCTTTGTAATGAGCATTGTAGTATTCACAAATATAGTAACTTCCACTGTCCCAGTTATTGCAAAAATAGAAGAAACATTGGCTCGTATTCACCAACTGCGTTATATATAATCTCGGTGGATTATACCTGGCGAGAGTCAATGCAGCCAGTTATGGCTGTCGTTCGGATAGCCATTGCCGCGGTATACAATTATCTAAAATCAAAGGGATTTGACAGCGACCACAGAGTGACCATTTATTAATAGAGCATGGCTTGGAGTCGACTACGCTGGTATAGTGCTCAGTGGGGTGGGTGTCTTGAACTAGACCCACCACATTTGCCACTAAAACCGTGTAGTTAACAAGAAGATATGCTCTATTTATTATATTTCATCGAACAATTCGAACTTGTGGCATGAATACTACATAACTGTATCCTACCAACACCGACTGCTGGACTGCTCAAATGCCCTTCACTTATTATCCACTTACCCATAAACAGTTTAAAAGAAACATAATCGTCGCAAGAATGTGTTTAACCCTTTACCCAACAGAACGGCCCTGTGCCAATGCATTCTCTTATATATGCGAGTCGACCATAGGTCGGCTCGCATATATAAGAGAATGCATTGGCTTAACACATATTAAAAATGATAAAATTGTCAAAGAATGTAGAACAATATTATAAAAATTGTTAAAGAATGTAAGCAAAAATGGTAAAAAGTGTTAAAAAAAGATTTGTTTTAGGCCAATGCATTCTCTTATATATGCGAGGCGACCTATGGTCGACTCGCATATATAAGAGAATGCATTGGCACAGGACATAACTGTAACCATCACAATGTGGTCAATGAACCGGTTCCAATGATATCCATATTTGTATGGTGTTATTGAGACAGACCGAAGATATTTTAGATTGTTGAAGCTTTATTTGGGCGTTTTTGGCCGGTTTGTTGGGTAAAGGGTTAAATCTAGTTCAATAAACCGGAACGCGCAGTAATTAGGTTTTGTTTTGAAACTGTACCACAATGTGAAATCAACCGAATGTTGCCACTTTGCAAATTGGCGTCGTTATTTTGAAATCTTGTTTTCACAGTGGTTTTTTTTATGTTATTGTTGTTTGCATGAGTTTAAGTAAACGTTTGCATGATACTATACATGTAGTTTGATAAATTTAGTACAGCACTACATCATATAGCCCTTGACCATACAGCGCCATTTCTGCGTGAAGTTAACTATTTTTTGATAGAAGGTTACATAAAACAAGTCTACATCAGCGTGTTTGGGTCATTGTAATCATGAGCAATCAGCGAAATATACCACCGATGAAAGGAAAGCGTATTTGTGTATTATTTGTGTATTAACTTCAACATTCTGGAAAATAAAGATACGGAAAATATTCGCCAACCAAATTAGATCATTAAAGACACGGTTGGCCTTGGCGGTGGGTATCCTGTAAAAATACCTCCACCCGTCAAAAACCGCCACAAACACAAAGAACATCAAAATCTAGATAGACTTTGTCCATATACAAATAAGAAATATCGCATAAACAGTATGTTATGGTCATATGTTTGACCATTGTTATGTAAACAAAAGCATACAAAGTTACTTTTCTGGTGTTTGTTTATATTATGATGGTAAACATAAAGAGCGTTCTTTGTTGGTGAATACCTGATATGGAACTAATAAAGAGCGTTTATGCCATTTGTGTGTGATTAGCCAGTAGCATTGTGCTGTCTTCTGTAACACAATCAGGCTCTTGCTTAGGTAAAATATAGTAGGTCTTTATGATAACATGCTGTTTACGCGATGGTCATGGTATATATGAACGGAACTGTATGCGTTTTAATGTTTTTCTATTTACGGTGTTTGGAACAAATATGAATATTTTCGACAATTAAGGCCGCACGTGCCTTTAATAATCATTCTGCAGAAAACACCAGTCTGAGTATCCGGTGGGTGTTTGCGATTTAGTCATAAGGCTATGTCTCTTGTCATTGGGGCAGTCATATCGATGAGTACATATAGAATACACCCATAGTATAGAATAAAACATTTTCAGCACGAATGTAATTGTGGTTTTAACCACGAGCCTTTTGGCGAGTGGTTAAAACCATAATAGCACGAGTGATGAAAATTGTGTACTCTCGGCTGCTATACGTGTATTTTATTGATTCCATAATTATTATTTATGATTTGTTCCGCGAATACTCCGCTGTTTACTTTGAATGTGTATTCACAACTAGGAACACAAAAACGACGCTATAAGGAATGTGCGTCACGCGTAGTGATGCATACTTTACGTCATGACGTCAGTCTGTTTCTGAGCGAGCAGTCGCTTGGAATTACCAAGTTATATTTGATTGAAATGCAGGCAATTTTCATTCTAATCGATATCATGACAACTTTAAATGAATGTGTCGTAGGAACTATTTTGCTAACTACGATATAGTTCTACTGTGGGTACAAACGTTTAACACATGAAATTACGTTTGAACATTTACACCTATAGTAGAAATTTATACCCACAGTAGGAAGCTGTATATTCTAGGGCGTAAAAATGAAATTTACAAAATAGGTGTTATGCACGCATAGTAGAATAGGCAATTATGGTATACATGTGTTATGGCAAACGTTAGCGAAGGCATCTTGCTCCTTCGGCTGCTACTAAATAAACTATGTACACTGTTTATAAAATAAACCCAGTTGGTGAATACGAGCCCTGATATCCTAATTATAGTGACATTATTGTATGATACCTCTGATCAATATACAGGAAGTTCAGAGAGGAGATATCACGTCTTTATTACACCACGTGCTGGTGACATACTGGATAGTTGTGGATAGATTTTTTTGCAATAATAGCCTTCCAGTAATTGCTAAAAGTTTAAGCGTTTATCTATATGCCATCTAATACATTTGGGGCTTGCAAATTATATATAAATGCTTCCATTTCTGAGATCGGCGCTTTGATCATATTAAATATTACATCAATGAGCCACGGGTATGTTCGCTCCAGTTAACTAGGTTCGCAGAACTACTTAGTGCTGAAACACGCACTATGTATAATTGACTCACATGCAGTGGTTGTCACCGCGAAAAAGACAAAGACAAGATAAAACAAAATTAACGGTACTTTTGTTAAAAGCATCAGTTTGCCATAACACATAGTAATTCAGCAGGAGCCAGCCGCATCATAGCACATTAGCAGCACGTGGGTGCGTGTCGTGGTTCATGTATTGTCTTTTCTGATCACTGTTTGTATCATGATTGTTGCTGGCAACAAAAATACATACCTTATTTTTTTTACCATGTGATATAGACCTATAGTTCCCGGGATAAGATCGGTCATCCTTCTTGAAAATTGGTACAATGTTGGATCTTTTCCACTCTATAGGAAAAAGAGGGTTGTTCGTGAAAACAATATTAGGGGATTGGCTATCCTAGGAAAAAACTCTTCTTTATTTGGGAGCTAGTGTCCACATTATGGTGGATTGTATGTACTTCAATTATATCGTCTTCTGTTGTTGGACAGAATGGAACGCCGCATAATTAGGTTCTGGGTTGGAAATTAAAGGGTTGACAGCAAATTTCGGATATTCTCATCTTGAGATATGTAAACTTTTCACTGAATACTATGATATCGCAATAACTTGTTCGAAAGTTTATTCTTGAAATAGTATGCAATTAACATTGGAAAAAATAATGAAATGCATATTCTTCCCCTTCACCGTATCTACAGTCTTTGGACGCAATATATTTTAACTAATTTCTCAACAACAAACCATCATGGGTCGCTGGTGGAGCTAATGGTATACGTTCTTACGCTGGCAAGTTTTCCAAGTATATTTGCCGGTATTTCGTCATAGGACCACATGGTGCCAGCATATGAACGGAAACATGCAAGTAAGATTCATGTCGTTCCACCTGTAACGGTGTTACTGGCATTTTCCTTTTTTGTATCAGCCCATATACCCTGTGCCAATGCATTCTCTTATATATGCGAGTCGACCACTTTTTTTTTTTTACAATTTTTTACAATTTTAATAATTTATTCTTATATTCTTTAACATACTTATTTTGTAGGTTAACCCTTTGAGTTCCAGGGGCCGATCTCATCGGCCCTAAACTTACAAAATAAGTCTGTTAAAGAATATATTTTGTAGGGTTAAAATACCTGTATAATTGATTATTGCGAGCTACTTGCATGCTGTTTACAGAAAACATCCAATAGCATCGCTACAGGTATTACTACTAGATTTACTTCGCACATAGTTAGCTGTGGTATACTTATATACGGAAATGATATACATGTACATGTAGCTAGTTTAAGTCGCCATGACTTCAACCCTTTTACAAATTATATAACGAAATCGATATACATATTAGCTGCTTAACAGTTAGTTAAATAATGACAGTTGGTCGTGCATATATTGTTCATGTCAATAGCTGTCGTCTTGGTGCATTCTCGTAGCGATTCAGCTGAAACAACACGATGAGTCAAATTGTTTCAATTATTTAAGGCTCTCTGAGAAAAGATATTGTTCGCGAACACCTTTGACTGCGCGATTCTTTTGGAGCTTATAACTATAAGACCTTGTGTCCCTTTGTGTGTTGCATCTTCAAATAAAACGTGTCGATGTTATACAATCCGCGCTTTATTTTATAAACTTCGATCACGTCTCCACGGAATCGCTTGTACCGCGGAGACACGAGACCATCGATATCTCTTGATATCAAGCTCTCGTTCGTTGGAGTCCATTAGATGAACTCTACTCTCCCCAACCGCCCACTCAACTTTTGCATAATTTTACAAATATGCACATCTTCCGCATTTCGCATATGTAGGCTGTCGCCGCCATTTTTGTGAAGCCAAACCTGCGTAATTCCAATACCATGTTGAGAATCCATATCGTGGTAGGTCGCTGACATATTTCATCGGGGATAACCCACAAATATATGCACTCGACCAATTTATTGAAAGTCTATTAGATAATTTGATGAGACTTGGCAGTATAGTTGCAATGTGATTGGTGTGTAATTGGGTTTTCGCGCTGTTGTAACTATGTTGTCAAAGTCAATGTGGCTGACATCGGTCAGCTTGGCACCTCAGAATTCTCAAGTGCAGCAATGTCACTTGAACGAACGAAAGCAGCACGTGGCATCAGAATCGTTTTACGCCGGAGCACAGCAGAACTTATACTGATAGCTCCATAACACTTCGAACCAATCTGATGTGTAGCGGCCGCGGTGTCATTTCGTATACTGAAACAACGATTTTTTTTTATATATTTCTTATCTATTGATGATTCGTGCGGGGGCGAAATATAATTATGTGAGATGGTGTGAGGATTTCCTTTAGGCATATGTGGGCGTATGTATAATTTCCGGAAAGCGGGAGGTTAGAAATGCGTCGTTGCAATAAATATGTATGTTCACTCTTCGGTTAGAAACAATTCGATCATTTTGGTGACATGTTGGTTAGTGACTGTGGTGGGAGGGCATATCCGTAATCCCCCCACACTATATGGTACCCCTTTCGTGCTGAATATTATACTCCGCATGTATACAACTAGCCCGACAGTTGTGACCCCTTCCAGGTTGTTCGACGCAAATACTTTCCATCATGTTCGCAAAAAAATGGTGTTTTGAAGCTGAAACTAGTGTTTAACACCCTGTGGCGGTTCGTCTTTGTGATTGGTGTGTAATTGAGTTAACGCGCTGCTGTAACTATTTTGTCAAAGTCAATGTAGCTGACATCGGTCAGCCTAGCGCCTCGGGATTCCGATGGAATGATCAAGCGTAGCCTTGTCACAGCATGAGCGAATGAAAACATCATGGTACAACAAGGTCGTTTTCACACCCGAGTCTAGAAGATCTTATACCGATGGTTCCATAACACGTTCAACTAATTCAGATATGCGACGCGGTGTCATATATGCGAAACGGAATATTTGTTTCTCATTTATTGGTATTGGAACCAAATTAATCTTAGAGTCGAAATGCACATTTAGTGAGATATTGTGAGTTCGTTTCAACTCGTGACCTTATGTATAATTTCCGAAAACTGAAATCATCGTAGTTGCAATATTCTGATTTGCCTTCGGTTAGATACAATTCGGCTGTTTGGTGTTATGTTGGTTACTGGCTGGATTGGCCACATCTGAAATGACATGCCCTCTTATGATATGTCGTTGACATTGAATTTCATGTATTCCACGGTGTACGCCACAACAACTTTCCAGCCGTAGAGCAATCCCGGAAACGCCATGTGGGGGTTTGAAGCCTGTTTATTAATTAATGTGATTTGGTGTGTTGTTTGTTTTCTCGCGGTTCTATAACTGCAATGTGGCTAATGTGGCTGACATTTGTCAGCATGCCACATCCGAATTATAATAGGGTTAATCAATGGCGCGACCTTATCATGTGGGCGAGCGAAAAAAGCCCGGTGTACCAGAATCGTGTTCACCCTGGATCCGAAAGTAGCTCCATATCACGTTTAAGCAATTCCGATGTCTAGGACGAATATATTTCCCACTTATTCAGGGGGAGTGGGTCTTGAAACAATTTGCAGACAGGGTTGAAAACAATTCCGCTACCTGACCACCGACCCTCAACCTCTGTGCATATTTTTTTTTCTTTTTTTCAGGCCAACATTTTGGGACCCACCCCCCCCCCCCCCAAATTAATTAATAAATCAGAATAATATGAAACAAAATTATATCAGCCTAGTTCTTTCAAGCAATTACTATTTAGCATATTTCAACATATTAATACAATCCAAAACAGTGGAATGGTAGAAGCATGCTCGGAAGCAAGATCATAAAACACTGTTGAACATTGAAATATATCTGAGTGAATATATAAAGATATGCATGATATATGTGGATTGCATATTCTAAAAGCCTATAGTTATAAACTTCCCTGTCATAACATCAAAACATTTCCCATGTTTTTTCACTGTGGTATATGATCTATACGTGCGCAGTCTATATCTATTACTGACTGCGGTAGCCAAATCTTAAATTCCACACACGATTATGATGTTCCATTGAAATTCCAACTAACTCCACAGCCTGTTCTCCCGAAAATCCGACTTTATCTGCTTACAATAGAACTTTTAGGTTTTAGGTTGATCAACTGCTGAGAATCACCTCATTTTGAGTCGAAAATGTGCTGAAAATGAGAGCGTTTTAGTCACTTATCGACTCATAATGAGGCGATTCTAGGCAGATCATGTGCGCACAATGACACATATGAGCCAACCCACGACTTTTCATGTGTACGCTCTTTAACATGTGTTTTTATGTGGCCCGTGCCATAAACCGAAATAATGGACAAGACTCCATTATCTGCTTATTTCATAATCAAATAATCACACTATGTACATATTACACTTTATAGGTCGATTATGTACATATTACACTTTATAGGTCGATTGTGTACATATTACACTTTATAGGTCGATTGTGTACATATTACACTTTATAGGTCGATTGTGTACGTATTTGCGCGAGGACATGTTGAACTCCAAGTGCAACAAGCGAGTCAACCAGCTGGGGATACGACTCTTCCTCATCTGCCCGCGTCTTTTGGAACCATGTACAACAAACGAGCAAAATCAACCCCAAGACACCCGAATCCCGTACTGTTAGAACTCCCTAGAACCAAGTGGTCAGGAAAACTACCCCACCACGCCTTCCCCACAACATGGAACAATATGGAAAAAGACCATACTGCTTGCCAAAGCAGACACACATTGAAGAAGCGCTTACAGATAGCCATGGTGAAAAATTACTCCGAAAATGTACGCTGTAAAAACAAAGGATGTCCCGATTGTGCTCAATAAACAACACAGATAATCATAGTCATACTCGTTGTAGTTGTATAATCCTAATACTATTCAAATAAGTTTCTTCTCAGCTGCATGTGGACACACGTCGCATTCTCGTTCCTAACATGCCCATATATACTGCCACACATCATAAATGTTACCGTACATTATCATGATTTATCTAACGGGACTATTACCATACACCACCAGATATACATAAACAGATATATATATATATGTAATATTGATAATTTGAATTATCCCAAAACCTCACTCAACAAAGAGACTTTCCGACGATCCATATAGATTCTCATTCTGTTTACCTATATAAAGATGGCGGTATCTCTCGCCTGAAACCGTTGTAGCAACAGAAAACAAAATATTTTGTTCCTAATATATACCCATGGAACTGGAACTGGAACTGAAACTGTTAATATGTTTTAGATAATTTGAACAGTTCAAAAAATTCCTATGGAAAGATAGTACATCTTCGATCTGATAAATCGTCTGGATTGGCTCACAACCACGACAATACTCGTTTGTGATATGCCCTAAGTACTAGATTCTAAAAAGTTTTATATATGACTATAGTCTGTACAAGTGCGTGGATCTGAAATACAAGCATCTATGCTATTACGTATAGTTATACTTGTTTTAGGGGGTAGCAGGAAGACAGCCCGATAGGGCTAAGCTACCCCCGACAATACACTGTTATAATTAATTATGTATTACTGCCACTGTGTCATTCGTGTGTATTGTAAATAAACTATCATATCCTTGTACGCCACAATAACTCCAAAGAGTGATCGCTCCGAATGATTTCCAGCTGTATAGAAACTCGGGGAAAACTGGCGTTTAAAGCCCTATGGCGGTTTGAAGTATGATTATCCATGTGATTGGTCTGTAATTGGATTCTCACGGTTCTATAACTATATATTGTCAAAGGAAATGTAGCTGGCGTCGGTCAGCTTGCCGCCTCGGAATTCTCAGGCGCAGCATTGTCGCGTGAGAGAACGAAATCAGCACGACGCAACAGTCTTTTTTCACACCGGATCCTAAGAGAACAGATACCAATGTCCAACTAATTCCGATATGAGTCATATACTAAACGGATAAAACGGATTGGATACAATTCGTTAAGATTCTTCCACATTCGTTTGCACCAAATGAAACGAGCGGAAGAGAAGTGCACTTTTTAGTGAATTTTAATTTGTGGCTTCCATGTGCTCGTGTATAATTTCGTAACAGCGAAAGCCTATATGGCTGCTGCCTCCGGTTCGAGACAATTCGGTCATTTGATGGTACATGTATAGTTGTAAATGCCCGGGTGAACGGCCATTTCTGATATGCCTTTGACACTGAAGTTCGAACTCCATGTATTCCACAGTGTACGTATACTATATACGTATATATTTCGGTCATTTGATGGTACATGTATATCTGTAAATGCCTGGGATGAACGGCCATTTCTGATATGCTTTTGAGTCTACGAACGCCTATGATATGCCTTTGACACTGAAGTTCGAACTCCATGGCCGGATTCGTCATCTCCGGTTTAAACCTCCGAGTTTAAACCTGGTTTAAACCTACATTGGCGGTCCAGCCAAACCGGGTCTAAGTGGGCGTTTTTGTCGTTCAGTTGCCAGCTAATTGACAATTCGAATAGGTGATATGATTATGCAATCAAACTACCCTCTTACCAATCGAACCAGAAAGATTGGCCGATATAATGGTTATTGACAAGTCATAAATTATCGTGACCGCGTGCACGCTCAATGAATTTATTCATTGAGAAACAAGTATCGCTCATTGACTATTAATCCGATCTCATTTTGTGTTCAAATCAATTTAACAAAGGGCGTGTCTCTCAACACGAGTTTCACGCTCTGTTCATCACTTTGTTTATGATAGATTTCTGCAAGATGCTTCATCCGCAAAGACAAAAATTTGGTGTATTTACATGTATATCTGTATATATTAAAGGGTATAGGAGCTGTCTATCTGTATGACCGTTTGTCTGTTCGCAAATGTTCTCCAATACCCATGGACCGATTTCAATTAAATTAGGTGTGGTGATTCGTGTGGTACAACCGCGTTAGGTTTAAAAAAATTTGATTTAAAAATAAGAAAATATTATTTTTTTTCAATGAAAACATTGTGTTAAATTGAGTAAAGAGTTGAATCTAAAAAGAAACAAACTTTTAAATTTAAATTAACATTTGTTTGTTTTAAATTTAATTAAATTTTTGATAGAAATTAAAATGTTCAAATGATCAAAATGTGCACAAAGCCCCTCTGGCGTTGAATAAGTCTCCATAATCGAGTCAATCCTGGATCAAGAGGCCAGTCAAGTAAAGGCAATTTGCATATGAGTGCACACCCTAAGCGGCATCTGAACTGTTGGAAGTGGGCAACCATGCAGAGGGACAGCTTTTAATAAAGAAATATATTAAATGTGTTGATTGTGTCATAAATTTTCCGTCATGCAGAAAATCAAAAAGATTCCCAGGTTTTGAACTGGTAGAATATTATGGGAATTTACAGGCGTAGCCAGAGTAGAGCTTTGTGGCATGAACTACATCAAAATAAGTTATCAAATTTCACTCATATAGCAATATAAGTTTAGGATTGCAAACTATGTGTATAGCATATCTGGTCATGCAGTAGCATCGTTTTGGTTTCAAAATTAAAACGCTGAACCCTTCAAATGAATGCGTAGAAAACACCAGTATTTGTGATTGCCAGAAGCCAAACAAAAAAAACACAAGATAGTTGTAAAAATCATATATTTAGGAATATGTCCATATCTGAGCAAAGCTCGCGTGCGAATAAATCAACTGTGACACGATAACACCAGCCGACAGTCGCCACTTAGAAACGCCCTCACTCGATATTATTTACAGCTCCACCCTTTGACTGATTGTTTGACAATTCTAAACCGCGATAAAGAAAAGACGGATTCGTCATCTCAAGTTTAGCCTCGATAAAGCTGGTTCAGCTGGACCGCCGAATTAGATGGTTTAGTTGCCGGTTTAAGCTTATAAAACGCAAAAACAATATTGAAATTGACAACAACTTATCCCCATACGCTTTATATGTGTGACTGCTTCTCGCTTATAAATTTCCAATCAAAATATGACCGCTGTCGTAATTATTGATTTTCGCAATCAATAAAACGAGGCGGTCCGCATTAGGAAAGTACGTTTAATTATCTCGACGATACAGAGACACTACTGGTAAACCAGTGGTCTGGCTAGACCAGGTTTAAACCAGAGATGACGAATGCGTCACTTAGACCTGCGGTCTCAGGTTTAAACCACGGATGTTGCTGACTCACGTCGGTTTAAACCTAGAGGTTTACGTAGACCAGGTTTAAACCTGAGATGACGAATCCGCCCCATATGTTCCACAGTATACGCCACAACATATCCCAAGATCATGGCTTCAAATTTCCAGATGTATAGAAACTCTGGAAAGAGACGTTTAAAGCCCTGTGGTGTTTTGAAAGCCTCTTTATTAATGTGATTGGTGTGTGATTGGATTCAGCTTGCTGCCTAAGACTGTTCAAGTGCAGCCTTGTCATGTGATCGAAAGAAATCAGCACTACGCATCAGTCGTTTTCACACCGGAGCGTAAGAGAACATATACCAATGTATCCATAACACTTCCAACCAATTCCGAGATGTGTCATATACTAAACCGACAGTGTTTTCTCATTTATTGGCAGCAAATCAATCGTACAAAGGCGACATGCAGTCTTATTGAGATGTTGTGAGGTTTCATATTTGGTCTCTGCGGGCTTATGTATAATTCCTGGATTGGGAAAGCCTCATCGTTGCAATATATGAATTGGTATTGCATTCGGTCAGACACAACTCGGTACGACATTCCCACATTCATTGGCACAAAATGAATCGAACGTAAGCGTAATGCACTTTCATTGAGATGCTGTGATGTTTACTTTAATGGCTTCCATATGGTTATGTATAACGTCATTAAAAGTTTCGTCGATGCAACGTGTGGCTGCTACGTTCGGTTAGAGACAATTAGGTGATTGATTGATTGATTAGGGTTTAATGTCGTTTCAGCCGCTATGCAATATCACGACTAAGAACACAAGAAGACCATATCGTAGCGAAGAAACTGTGTGTATATAAAGCCAACAGTGGGTGAGACAAAAACAATGAGCTATGTACAAATTGTTGCATCGAAGAGGAAATGATTCCGCCTGAAGTCAGGAATATAAATTCAAGAACTGACTTGTGCAAACACATAATATAAAACGCATACAATTAGCACGATAGTACACGCGCGTGGAATACATTATCAATAAACAGCAAATAAGAAAACACAATTTACCACGGATTTGCATCGAAATATGTAATAGCATCTAATGTCGGATGTGCATGGGCAAGATATCGATTAGTTTATAAATCTGGCATTGAGCCTTAATCTATCGAGTCGAGAAGGTCGTCTTCCACCCAACCGGACGATTCAACGTTTCCCGTTCAACCGACAGGTATTGTCATAAGGTGTCATAATTGTGTACATCAAGGAGATGCCGACTATATTTATATCTTAGTTTGGTGGATAATTCCCAGTTAGCCGACTCGAAGTATGTGAACACTACAGTTGGTCGAAGTGGAATATTTACATCCGCTGCTTTGCGTTTTACAAGATTAAATAATCTTAACTTGAAATATGTGTCTCGCATCTTGTTTGAAAGGAGTGCATAAACTGATGGGTACCTCTTGTCCTCGAAGAAAACGTGTGTAGTGTACAGCTGGTAGATCTATGTTGGACTGTTGGCGGGGTAGAGTTGGCGTTGTTTTAGCACGACATCGATACAGTGCAGACTTTATACTGTCAAATGTTGGTACTTTGGCTATGGTCACATGGCCAGTCTCGTCGCTTCTCAGATCTGCAACGATTAAGAATATTAAACATGCTTTGTCTCATCTTACTTAATAACGATAATAATGAGAGTTTTATATAGCGATTAACCAATTACTTGCTCTAACACGATTTTAAACATTACTTAAATAGCGTTTGTCTTATACATTTATTATTTATAGGTTGTGTTATTAATACAATTATGTAAATGAAATAAGACACATGCTTGGCCATGCTTTGTCTGATACTTTGTTTGATGTCTTTCAAAGTTTAACGTTTCTCTTCAAGCATCTTGTCAAACATTGGAAACTCAAATACATGTACCAGCCTCTCTTTCTGTGAATCAAACAGGTCTCTTCAACTTGAGTTTCTAGTATAGTTATACACTGATTACATTACTTCGACTCTCTGATTGCTGGCATCAACGATGTTTTACGGACACACTCGCAGAAATGCTATTGTTTGGGCATCTGGATATTATAGTTGCTTCTCAGCATTAAGTTTCTATAATTTGAATCCATAGTCCCAATTTTGATATGGACAATCCATTATTGGGTGTGCACCGAGATAGTTTGAACACTGAAACCTGTCAAAACCGATACACTTACACTCCTTATGCTTTTTTGTCAAATCCCCTGTCACGTCCTGATAACACACACATGCAAATTTTATGAAGTTCATGGAACAGAATCGTCTAAAACTAACGTACATTTTAAGTAAATATGCATTACCATTTAATATAAATTGTTATCCGCACGTGACAGGGGGTAGGTATTGTTATTTAATCTGTCTCTGTACCATGTATATTGGATGAGAGAATAAACATATATATCTGAAAAACACTTGTTCGGCTGTGAGCAATTTGTGTTCTCGTGCCCTGGGGCAGAACACCGTCCACGTATGTCTTTGTTCTGGTCATGGTTGTATTTTTGACACTTAGAATACAGCAAAGAGGATTATCCCTTTACCCAACAGAAGGGCCCTGTGCCAATGCATTCTCTTATATATGCGAGTCGACCATAGGTCGCCTCGCATATATAATAGAATGCATTGGCTTAACACATTAAAAATTATAAAATTGTTAAAGAATGTAAGAAAAAATGGTAAAAAAAGGATATATTTTAGGCCAATGCATTCTCTTATATATGCGAGGCGACCTATGGTCGACTCGCATATATAAGAGAATGCATTGGCACAGGGCATAACTGTAATTATCACAATGTGATCAAGGAGCCGGTTCCAATGATATCCATATTTGTATGGTTCTATTGAGACAGACCGAAGATATTTTAGGCTGTTGAAGCTTTATTTGGCCGGTTTTGGCCGTTTTGTTGGGTAAAGGGTTATACAAACGTTGCCACAGGAATTCCATGTATACAACCTTTAACTACGGTGGATGTTGAGACCGATTGCATGACAGAACATAGCTGTCCAACAGTACTTTCTTACCATCAGTAGGTTTCGACACTATATGAACATTTGTGACTCCCTGAATATGAAACCAGATCAGCCAATATATCTGATTCAGACAGAGCAGATATATGACCGGTTCTCAACAGCTCTGCTGCTATCAACCTTATGAGGAGTAACCAACACGTGTGTTTGAGCAAGATATATTAACTGTATAGGTGCGTAAGACCACACATTCTTCTAACTTTCTATAAGGAGAGAGTCATTTAGTGGTCTAGTCATGATTGGGATTGTCAGATGACAATTGTCCAGCAATACTTTGAAGCGTTTTATCAATGACGAATACAGAAGGTTGTTTGAAATTGGGATCAAAACTAAGAACCATATGCCTCAGCGTCGTTGGGACTTAACGTTGTTTTTTTTAGTTTAAGTTGCCAAATGAAAAGCAAATGATCGATTAATATACCAGCAGCTGCCTCGGATTACCATTAGAGTTATGGTCGGGCCAGAAACTGGTACATAGCTGAAGCGGTGAGCCGTTTAGCCACTGCAGACTCCCGGTAACTCCCTATGATGAGACAGGCATGAAATGTATAATATGCAACATTCTACAATCATCAGCACGAGATACAACGAAACAAGAGGCGACATAAACAATATACATGAATAAACAAAAGAAAAAAAACCCAAATAAATTGCAAATAACAAAAACAAAATACGACATATAACATAGCTTAATCTGAAACACGTGGAAATGCGTGACTAGCCGATTGGTTGAACAGGGTCAACTCAACCACCTGTTTTTGAAGCGACGTAGGACCGAAGTCGACCAACCATTATCTAAGCCCGCAGATCGATGCCTCACGTAATACGGCCGCCCTAATTCTACAAAGACTCCTACATGGCCAGCGGCGTGCCACACTATAGGAGAGTCTTACCTATCGCAGTGGGCGGTATACGTATATTCTACCCCGGGATGGAGGACATTTGGTGATAAATTGGTTACTGACTGATCAAGGTGTCCATATTTAAAATGTCTTGCCCTCTTATATGCCTTTCACATTGAATTTCCAAATACACGTGTTCCACATGGTACGCCTCAACATCTTCCAAGAGCATTTATTCTGAACGATTTCCCGGTGGCTAGGAAACTCCGGATACGTGCCTTTGAAACCCCATGGTGGTTTGGATCCTGTTTAGCAATCTTATCGGTATGTATACTTGGGTTCGCATCGCCTCGTAGGTCTCAAGCGCAGCCTTGTCCTGTGAGCGAATGAAACCAGCATGGTACAAAAGTCGTTTTCACTCTTGTGACGAGGTATATTATTCATTGACGTCATGTGTTATGTATAGATAGAACCGCATGAGTGTCTGGATTTTGACGAAATTATCGCACGAGATTTGTTGGCGGAGCGATACCTCGAGTGCGGGACGTAGTCCTGCACGAGAGGTATTGCGTTCCGCCAACAAATCGAGTGCGATAATTCGTCAAAATCCAGACACTCATGCGGTTCTATTTTTATTACATATCTCCGTATCATAGTACGTTGACTCACAATCGTACATCTCCGGTACAGAAAATGTGAATTCAATTGAGTTTTAACGGCATTTTAGGGTTAACGCGACAATCAGACAGGGAGCCCGTCTTTCCGCGAGTGACCTTGACCCATCTTTAATGAAGCGTTTGAAATTCAATTCTGTGCCTCGACAAACTTATTCTTCAAATGAAACTACTTGAATGAATCATCTCATCGATTGATCGCTTATTGTTTCTTTATTGTCGTGATTGAAAAAGTAAAAATAGTAACGGCGAGAACCAGTCTAAAAACACTGAATGAAATAGTTCCGTCGACAGATTGCACTAGTGCGATTCTGAGAATTATCACACGCCTGGAAACTCGTGCGATCATGCGAATCACGTTGATATATATGTAATAAACAACCTGTTCTCCCGACAAGCCGCACATTATCTGCTTAGAATATCACTTATTTTAGGTTGATAATCTGCTTAGAATCAAATCTAAACCTATTTTGAGTCGATAATGTGCTGAAAATGAGAGTGTTTTAGTCAAATTATCGACTCATAATGAGACCATTCTAAGCAGATTGTGTGCGCACAATGACACCTTTCCAAACTACACCGCAGTGGGGTCGGGGTATCCGCTCCAAATGACTTATAGACTTATACAGAAGTATAGAAACTCCGGAATCTGGCGTTAGTTGTCGGGTGCATATACAACACAACTTGTAATGTTGGCGTGTCTAGCTTGAACATACAGGCCGGATGTCTTCCGCTCAGAATTTACTTTTGAGATAATTCCAGATTCCAACTGTCTAAACTCTAGTACCGCGTGCATATCATGTATAAGTGTGGGACATTCTCCATCTTTAGTGTCCCATAGGTCAAACCAGACTCAGATTCAGCTGGTATGCATGCTTATCGTTGATTAAATTATGTGTTTGTGTTTTACTCCATTGTCCAGCGTTCTTGTCACACTAAACATATGGTAGTTACAACTTGGTCGTTTAAATGTATATCGAATTTCATTATAAACTGCATATAGTACAGGATTCAATGAGATTACCTGTTACACTCTAATTTATACGAAAACAATTTAGCAATATTCGGACATAGTGAATTAATCTCACTCTAGAATGTATGCTATATGTTACACAAATACCAATAACTGCTTACTTCTTGTTCATAAGAAAGATGTACAATGTCAGCAATCTGTCACGGAAATGATGAACACGTTCAGTCAATTTGGAAAATGACTGGATTTTCTATGCAATTTGCAAATTGAACCAGGAATTGAACATAGACTGTCTAAAATTTCAGGCATTATACCAATTGGCTGATTTAGGACAACATATATGCGCAGACATATTTTACACCATGCTTGCCGGTAACCTCTGAGAGTTAATGCGCGGATATAATCTCCAGACAATTACATCTGGACGCAAACACAGACTCAGAATAGTGTAGTGTCTTAAAGCGTCTCAGAACGTGATAAACTACACATCCCAGTATGATGGCAAATCGATGACCACGCGTCGCCTCCATTGTCCACGGTATTACCGGACATTATGGTATTGGCCGCATGATCGAAGCAAGGTGATTTACTCAGTATCGACAGAGTTCTGGCGCCAATAGTGATCGTCTTATTATATTATAGCTAGAATTTGGACAACCCCGCTAAATAAATACGCTATTTATTTAACAGCTACAATTGGATATAGTACACCATTAAACTGATAACAATATCTGCGCTTGTCTCAAGTGATTTCGTTTGTTGTTGGCCCCCTTGTCGAACCTTAGAAGACAAATTGATGTTCAGCTTGGTGGCCAACGTTCGACCTGATTGATCATACGCAAACATTAAGACGTGTTTTGGAACGTGATTATCTATCCGATGTTCTGTTTACAAATTAACATCTGCAGACAAAGTATGATTGGTCATTTAGTGCTCACATCGTATCAACCAGCCTTATCGGTTTTTTTTTTACATTTGTTCCTTATTTGCGCTTCAGTGCAAACTAATTACATTTGTTTTTCATTTTCATTTCCGCTTCAGCATAAATCATTTGCGCTAATGCGGATTAAGTAATTCCACCTAATATTATGAGTCCTAACAATTCACATTTGTCAGCATCATCAGTATTATCAAGTTTGAATGATGTCATCGGGGGGGGGGTGGGAATCACAGTCTGGATTAAACTACATACCCACATATAAAAAATAGTGGGTCTGACGACCTTTCGTTCAATTTTCATTTCCCAAACCCGGGATTCCTTGTAATTACCGCCAATCAAAACTTAGCTCCAAGAAATGTGTGCCCCAATAAAAAACTAGTAACATGTCACGTGCTCTCGGTGTGGAAATTCCGAAGGTGTGACTAAATGTTGTTAAAATAGTATCCACGACGTCATGTTATACCGGAAGAGAAATTCACAAATCGACAAATAAAGTAGATTGTTGACGAGCGGTCGAAAGTTTAAAATCAAGAATCACCGGAAGTTGGATTGCAGGCAACTGTAATTAGGGTACAACTGGCCAATCTTTGGGGCTAATAATACGGCTGTGTAAGGTCGGGAGCGTTTCGGTGGGGTTGGTGGTACAATTGCGTTGTTCTTCGCTCGTTTTGGCTGCGGTGGTACTACTGCCGATACTGGGGAACTGATAGATCGTTTTGTTATGTCATTTAACTTTTTTTTAGTTCTGTAGTTGTTTTAGCAGATAATCCCGACATTCATGTATTTTTTATTCGTGGTCGTTGATTTGTGTTATTTTTTTGACAACATGGGCGACAAATCGCCTGGCCAATCTAAAAAATAATTCGTTCTGAGTCCAAGAGATCCACATAAATTGACATTTGTTATAATTTCAAGAAGATCTGTCTTAGTTATTGTACATATTATTTTGGATCGCGGAAGCTAGCTGTTTCCCTTTATTGTCAGTAAAACAACCGCCGAACGAAAAGTCACAAACCCTGCAACTATTAATTCCGATTCTTAGAATCGGCTTCAGAGGGTTGAAGCGGCCATGACGGCACTGGCGCGTGACCATGTTTACGCCTGTCAATCACAACTAATTTCAGATTTATATTTAGTGTGGTGTGACGTAATTTGGGGGAAGCCCACAACCGTTCAGAAATGAAAAGTTGATGGGAATGCAATAGACTCAGTATCAGTATGAATCTGAGTGTATGTTTAAATAGACTGGGGGAATCACTGCATATAAATCGGTATTTCCGCTTCAGCGCAAATGAATTACGCTTCATGGTGAATGTGATGTATTTGCGTTTGAACGCAAATAATTTGCGCCGCTTGTCAGTGCAAATGAGTTATGTTTCAGCGTATATATCAAATAATGCTTATTAGTTTTGTTTAAGCTCAAATATAAGAAATACATCTAAAACAGTAATCACATGAAAACCGCCGGTATTATCTGAAAACGATGTTTAAATCCGGTACACATTTTCATGCACCCCTGTAAACTATCTTGGTAGCGATAGGAATCATTACGAACGAACCTCCATTATAATTCATTAAACAAACAAAGATGGCTTGATCGGTAATAGCACACGAGTGTCATGTGTTAAATGTCGGTTGAGCTGCAATGTCGGTTCCCTTATATATACGACGCATGTGTGGACACATAACTGCTTAACAAGTGTATATAGCTTCAAGAACAGTAGACGTATTCAATATAGGTCTGACTAGTTTATAGTCCGGCTGTGCTGGGCGGGAATCAACGACATGATACCCGTGATTGTCGCTATATAAGATAGACGGTGGTTGGATATGATTATCCAATCGAAGATATTTGACCACAACGGATCGAATCTTGACGGACAAACATCCGTCCAATGTAGTGATACGATCTCTTCTTGTTTTTGTGACTAGACATGTGTTATCGTACGATCTCTTCTTGTTTTTGTGACTAGACAGGTGTTATCGTACGATCTCTTCTTGTTTTTGTGACTAGACATGTGTTATCGTACGATCTCTTCTTGTTTTTGTGACTAGACATGTGTTATCGTACGATCTCTTCTTGTTTTTGTGACTAGACATGTGTTATCGTACGATCTCTTCTTGTTTTTGTGACTAGACGTGTGTTATCGTAATATTATCGCAGTTTTAACAGGCACGACGTGGTCCGAGACCTGGCGAAAAAACAGTCTTAACATTTCTGGAGTTTAACTGCTTGTTCTACAGAGCTGTACCGTGTTGATATCAATCGGTCAGCCTATAAATAAATCTGTTTTGCCTCATTCGTTTGTTTACAACAGTGATAGATGTATCCAGTCGCACTAGCGAATAGTTATGTATTTTCAAGACAGTTTTAATGATAAGATGTCCTATACATGTATAGTAACTGTACCGATCGACCAAATCCCTGATGTTTCTAGAAAGATCGCACATCGGCATTTATGTTGACCAAACGATGTGTGTGATACTCGTTTCATTGATCACTATTTCACAGGAGAGTTAGTTCGTGTTATTCTTCAAAAGGTCGGGAAATCTTCGGGGAATTGCGGCACTGCCATCACGCGTCACGGATAAGGGTCCACCTGTGCCATGTGTTCAGTGCGGGGTTTTCTGTTTTCAAGTTCTGCATCTGTTGTATATATTCGTATGGTTCGTCGTCCTTTCGGACGATATGCCATGCACGCACCAAATTGCAATTATTCGTTCTTCCAAAAATCAGAAGATTATCTGCTTATAATAATGTTTTTTAGGTAGATAATCTGCTTAGAATCGCCTCATTATCAGTCGATAATGTGCTGAAAAAAGAAATATTTAGTCACATTATCGACTCATAAGGAGGCGATTCTAATCAGATTATGTGCGGACAATGACACAAATATGCCAACTACCTATTTTATATTATAGGTCGATTATGGGCATATTTCCGTCAGGATATGTTGACAAATTTGTCCCAATAACTTGCCAGCATTTGCAAACATTTCAACAATTTGTCTTCTCTTTGTCTAACTTATTATCTGACCGTCAAGGAGTAGACCAGTCTAATTTCTTTTAAAACTGAAAGGCGTAATTCATTCCGAAGTGAGTGAGTCAAATGACGTGTTTACTGGGTGATCATGAGGGAACTGCGTTCTGTTTCCTATTAGGGAGCCATGAAACTGTCGTCCAGGAAAATATAAATCGCAGTCTGCTTCCATTTGATTAAAATGCCCCATCACAGCTTCCGTGCCAAAATTGTTGACTCCATGACGAATGGAGCTTCTCTTGTTTAATATTACTCAGATTAGTCTGATGTTTTGCGATGTTCGAGTTGAAGGAGCTGTCTGTGCTATATCAGGAGTAACGCCCGCGCTGGAACCTAATTACAGCGCACGCACAAATCAATCACACATCCGCGTAAGAATTTTTTCATGCTGAGTGCTCATTTCCCCCTTTCAAATTGGAGCCAATGTTCTGAAAGATAGCATGCAGTCAGCGTTGTTAATTCCCAAGTTCGTCTTTGCCACAGGACAAATATTGGTCTGCTACATAAACCTAAATTCCCTAAAGATGGCGCTGCATGATGTGACGATTTTGTCTACCCTCACAGTATCAGTACCTCACAGTACGAAACACCTGATGTCACTGAACTGCATTCGAAGCAAACCAGACTCAATTTATAAACTCTAGCTACTATTGAAATTCAAAGGGAGGTAATTCATGGGTCCGAAACAGCACATATTTCAGATATGCTTTAAAGGCACGTGAGGCCTTAGTTGTCGAAAATATTCATATTTGTTCCAATCACCGTAAACAGAAAAACATTAAAATGCATACAGTTTCGTTCATATATACCATGACTATCGCGTAAACAGCATGTTATCATAAAGACCTAATATATTTTACCTAAGCAAGAGCCTGATTGTGTTACAGAAGACAGCACAATGCTACTGGCTAATCACACAAAAATGGCATAAACGCTCTTTATTTATTCCATATAAGGAATTCACCCACAAAGAACGCTCTTTATGTTTACCATCATAATATAAACAAACACCAGAAAAGTTACTTTTTATGCTTTTGTTTACATAACAATGGTCAAACAAATGACAATAACATACTGTTTATGCGATATTTCTTATTTGTATAGGGACAAAGTCTGTCTACATTTTGATGTTCTTTCTGTTTGTGGCGGTTTTTTACGGGTGGAAATATTTTTACAGGATACCCACCGCCAAGGCCAACCGTACCTTTAAAGGTACGGTTGGCCTTGGCGGTGGGTATCCTGTGAAAATATTTCCACCCGTCAAAAACCGCCACAAACAGAAAGAAAACAAAATGTAGACAGACTTTGTCCGTATACAAATAAGAAATATCGCATAAACAGTATGTTAGTCTCATATGTTTGATCATTGTTATGTAAACAAAGGCATAAAAAGTTACTTTTCTGGTGTTGTTTATATTATGATGATAAACATAAAGAGCGTTCTTTGTTGGTGAATTCCTGATATGGAACGAATAAAGAGCGTTTATGCCATTTGTGTGTGATTAGCCGGCAGTATTGTGCTGTCTTCTGTAACACAATCAGGCTCTTGCTTAGGTAAAATATAGTAAATCTTTATGATAACATGCTGTTTACGCGATGGTCATGGTATATATGAACGAAACTGTATGCGTTTTAATGTTTTTCTGTTTACGGTGATTGGAACAAATATGAATATTTTCAACAACTAAGGCCTCACGTGCCTTTAAGATATGTTTAAACTAAAAAAAATCACGTCCTTCATATTGATCTATTATATTATATAGTATACCAACAAAACTTATTCATGAAGAACAGAAACAGAATATATAATCAAGAACTGACTAGTCTGCAAACATAATCTAGAAATATAACATTAGAATGATCATATAGGAGTAATAAATAACCAATGGCAAATTAAATTTACAAAGGCTTCACATCGAAATAGTCAAACTAGTTTACAGTGTCTGATCTGTCATTGCCAAGATATTTATAATATGTGTTGAATCTGGCGTGGTTTATCATTGCATCAAATTGACAGACGGTTGGGTGGATGAAAGCTACGAGAATTATCTTTACCATTCAAAGCCATACTTCTGGCACCTAAACACCACAAAGGGGATAGTACACATTTAGTCACTAATGGCAGTCTCATGTGTCCAACCTTCTACCCCGGGTGTTGAGCCGGCTGAAGATCCGAATAGCCCTTTCAACTCAACCACTCGCCCCGGACCGATGTAGGATGGAAGTAGAACCATGAGCTAAGCCGTACCACAGGTTCATGCATCATATTATATGGATCGCCATGTAGTACCACCATGATTCATACACGAACGTTCGTGTGATTCACTCCACGGTAAACTGGGGACGCCTATCCCTCGCAGTGGGGCGATAGACATCCAGTTTGCGGAGAAACGTTGGGTTCACTGTTGAAAATATTGATATTGCATAAGGCCGACCAGGGCAAAACCACATGCGTGTATCGATGTTGTTTCCATCGGCATGTAAATATTTCACATTTAGTTAGTGTAACCAAAACGAAGGATCCTACACGAGTACTTCATTAACTTATACTCGTTCGGATGAACAATTTAACACAGAGACCGGAAAGCCTCCAGATTATTATACAGGGACCTATGGGCAGTATACGTTCCGCTCGACGTTATTATAGATCTTAGGCTGGATCTGATAATCTTTGGGGAGGTCTGATGTAGCTAGTGAGACCCCAGACGGTTCAGCTGATCCCAATACTCATCTCAGACCAGCGTGCGAATTAACACACTCCTCGTTTGAGCTTATACGTCTTTGCTAATGGTTTTCTTACCACCATATATCTAAGCCGGATGGGTTTGCTATCGATTAGAAGTTTAGAGGAAAAATTGATGCCCCTCGTGTGGAGAAAACCACGATAAATAACCCCGTGCTCGAAATTTATTCTTTTCTGTAATTGGCTTATACGTTGTCCGCAGAGACCATGGTGTTTCGTTGAAATCGTTTACCGCCGGCGTATTTCAACATCTATACAGCCAATATCTACGGACAAATTAGAATCGAGATATAGAATTTCTCTAAACTGACAAACAGCGTGAGAGTTACTGCTATTCAAATAGTGTTTTCCCATTCGGCATATAGGCCATGGCATGATCAACATCAATAGACAACTCAGTTCTAGTTTCCTTCCACACAAACCACCTTGTAATGTCGGATAGTTGGTAAATTGAGGAGACTTGGACAGTCCTGTTCTCCCGAAAATCAGCGCATTATCTGATTCTAGTAGAACGTGTTTTAGGTGGATAATCTGCATAAAATTGCGTCATTTTGAGTCGAAATGTGCGGAAAATGAGAACAATTTAGTCACATTATCGACTTATAATGAGGCAATCCTGAGCAGATTATATGCGGACAATAGCACAAATCACGACTGATCAGGTGTACGCTATTTAACACGTGTTTTCCCTGTGGCCCGCGCAAAAAAACAAAATGACGGATAATAGTCCATTATGGGGTTATTTCAAAATAAAATAGTCACATTATCTTACCTGTTTCACATTATAGGCCGATTATGTGCGTATTTTTGCGAGTATCTGTTGGTCAAACAGTTCTTTTGGGGCACCAACATATTTACAAGCCCGACGGTCTATTGTACGTAAATGAACGATATCATAACAAGGCATACACAAAATTGACATCTTCCTTCTATTGGTGGATATTCATCAGTTAGAAGCAAGTTGGCCATATTTTCCCGTATTTATACACGCGCATTTCAACCCCATATTGGCCAAGAACGGTGCATATATCATATTGTTCCGCCATTAAACTATTGTCAGACTGGTTCTTATCACTATAAGCGCGGATTGGTGTTGTATGCGCATATACAATGTAGCAGTTTATGTGTGAAGTGGTTCGATTTCCCCAGAAAAAATTACCCCCCCCCCTCCCATGTTGTCTTCCCTCTATCAACATAATTCCGTGAGAAATGGTCGGACTTGACTGGGCTTTCTCACATGAAGACCATATACAGTTTCGTGAAATTTTGCTAAATATTATTCAAGTTATCATCAGCTTGGAGAACAAACTCAGTCAGATGTGGCTAGAACGATCGATACTCCCGCGTGGCTGATCCACAAATTTAAAAGCTATAACTACATAAATAAACTTAAGTTATCATCCGGACAACAAAATAGTCAGCAATTTCTATGTTTAAAATGTGCATAACTGCGTTAGAAATGGTCGGAGCGTTTCATAAAATTATGTCAGATATTATTCAAGTTATCATCCGGACCGCAAACGTTTCGAATAGACTGGAAGACAAAAGGGCGGAAGGACATAGCTCATTTATAGAAAAAAATATAAGATTTCATATTATTGGAACTTGAACTCGATCCATTTTCTTTTTTAGGAGGTATTTTCGACGCATGGAACGACAAACCGTTCGCAGGATTTCGTCATCGAATCGACGAACATAACAGAAATATGCAGAGCGTCGATTTTCTCCTACGGTATAACGCATCAAATCTGCGCAAAATATACGACAGCTATGAGGTCGCAAAAACTAGTAAGTACATTTAAAAGAGAGTTATAATGTTCGGACCTAAATATATGTCATACCTACTTAGTAGAGGCTCTTATGTACTCCCGTGTGCATTTTGTGAAGAAATATAGCGACTATGCTAATAAAGTTGCTTGGTATCTCAAGCAGCAGAAAAAGAATGTTAGACACCTGGGGGTCGCGACTGGGTGGATTTATGACGTCACCAAGATGGCCGCCATCCAAAATTTCAGAGTATGCACTAAGTCAGTTTAATTAATAGTTACTAGTGAAGTTATGATAGACAATTGAATATCTCACCAATGATGTGAAACTAATACACAATACATCCACTTGTCAGAAAAAGTGACCACCATAAACCAAGATGGCCGCCAAAATGGCGACCAAAATTAGGAAAATTGATGATTTTTCACACATTCCTCTTGAATCATTAACTGACGTTTGAAATTAGTAGCTAATAGCGACCTAATTTTGAATAAATTCTAGTACCCAATCTTTTCCACAACATAATAGGTCATATTTCGGATCTCATTCCTGCCAACTATCTTTAAAATGTGAATTCAAAAATATGCTATGAAAGTTAACAAAAATTCAATTCTGTGATTCTAGCCAAGTGTTAAACAGAAAATAACGGAATTTGATGAAGATAATGTAAAACTGTTTTAAATATGTGAATTGCCATATAATTACACTGAAAATAATGCATCTTCGTTTAAGATGACGACCAAGATGGCTGCCAAAATGGAGAAATCACCCCAATCTGTCAAGTTTTCATTGATATCACCCATGTGTTGGGGGGGAAGTGAATATATGTGAATTTATGTGCTTCCTGTTCGCGGAAGACCGTGGACTTATGGTATACTTTGTAAAGTTGGTGAACCATAGCTGTTTATACCCGAGATTTCAACAGAATAATACCACGAAAATTAGATAAAATCGTCCTCATGGCAGCCACACACAATTGCAGAGTGGGCACTGAGTGAGGAAGAAATTTAATAGAGAAAAGGTAAAATATTTCTACATCAATGATGAAATTGCACCAAGCTTCCTTTTGAAAGAACAAAATTTATTTTAAAAACCCAAAATGGCGACCGAAATATAGAATTTTGTTTAATAGGCACACACGCCCCTGACATCATTTTCGGTTATGTGTAAACTGTGGCAAGCAGGACTTGTCTATTCATTTATCAGTTATGACATTTATAAAAACATATTATGTTGTAATATGGCTCTAATTGTTGTCCATGCTTTGAAAAATGCAAATTAATAATGCGATATGTAATTTCACAAAAAACTTGCTTCTCGGGGTTCTAGATTAACCTTGGACATAAATAGGCACAATAAAATAAACAAAAGTGTACCCAGTTTTCAATATGGTTAGTATCGTTCATTTACACTCGACGTTGATCTATTTGACCTAAGATGATCGCCAAAATGGCCGCCAAAACTCACAATTATAATATTTGACAAATGTTTATATTCTCAAATGGCATTTAGCAAAGGAGGAGGATATATTCGCCCAAAATAAATGAGATACAATCATATTAAGGTATGTTGTATCTCTTTTTTAACAAAAGTGGGATTTTTATAACCGATAATGTATCAAAATGGATTCTTAGAAACCTAACATGAAATTACCCAAAATAATTTAAATGATGCTGCCAGTTTTGGGGAAGAAACACAAACCGTATATGTGCTGACTGTATCGTTATATATAAGAGCATAACGAGTACTCGAACGCAAAATAATCCCTGCAGTCATAATACAGAGAGAAATCCAACATCACGGCTATATTATTTCATTTGGGGCAGATCTGCTTTATTCGTTGTCTATTCTTGATGAACAGTTGGTCGCAATGGATTCGCCAAGCCACAAACATATATAATATACAGGAGCAATATCACAACTTGACTTCATCGAAGTCTAAGTCTGTATTGCTATTTATACTGCCACCGGGAAATATAATTGCTCAAGTTAGAAATACCAGCGACACACAGGCCTTACATATTTCAGTGCAAAGCGCTAGTACCTTATTTCACATCTAATTACGAGACAGTTTTGTAAAAGATACATTAATGGTAGATGACATTTTTTAGTTTTTTGTTTTCTGTGTGTTTCGTCAACCAAAATCGTTTGAATAGTTGAGACATTGTCACACTCATCAAGACGTGAGTCAGCACACGTAGGTTACACTGGTGTAAATAGGGTTCGGAGTGACATCTAGCGGATGCGGGAGGAATATATAGGAGAGAATAAAATAGACACTGGGCCTGCTTGGTCAATAGCCTTGTGTGCTTTTCGCATAAACAAATCATCACACCTCTTCCCTATGATTTCCCATAGGTAAAATAACCATTGGCACAGGAATTAACCCTTTGTAGTGAAGTTTGAATTTTTTGGTGTGGTCTAAAATATGACAGTATTTTTGTATGCGGTTCTGACACTAGTTACGAAAACACAAGATTTAAAGGCGAATTCCCTGCTAGACAGACATGATTTTTGTGTGTAAAAAGTTTCCCAAAATGTCAATTTTTCAGATATAAAGAAAATTTTGGACCCAAGATTTATATTGCCAACAGTATACACTAAAACGTTAACACTGAAGCCTATGTGAAACATTTACACCAGTGTAACCTGTACCACTCGTGTTACTTCGTCAAATATGTGGTCGCAGTCATGAGAGCCTACAACCAACTCGCCCCACCAACCACAGTTGAATTACAAACACATCACAAAGACTAACAGCAGAGCTCACCAGAACACTCTCCGAATGCATATCAGTGATATGTTATGGCATGTTTGGTTTGGTTGTGGCATGAAGAGTTCATAATACAGATTTATTAAATAAATATCAAAATGGCCGCCGACTTCATAGCAGATACATTGCAGATTCACTTCGCTGTAGACTGCAGCCTGTAGTCTAATATAACTGTGCACATAACCGAGTTAATGCTGGTCAGTTTATTTTAGAATATAACAAAAACATCAGTATCGGGCAAAAATAACCTAAGGTTTGACATTGTCCATGTCGAGAACAGCAAGTGACAATAACGGCTCCTCAACTTCTTCCTGGTTTTCAGCGAACAAATATCGTGAAAAGAAAAATGCCTAATGGCTGGATATGTAGTTACAATCTTATCTTTGGTCCATGCCATATGATGGGTCATCGAAGCAACTGGATACAGTGACGGGCAATCAAGACCATTTAATGGAACGTTTGTTTAAGATTTCTTGCAAAACGTCCACATTTGGGACTTTCAATAGCATTATACAGCAAATATTTGTTCACAGAAAGTAATGATCTTAGAATCAAGTATGAAATCATTTAATTGTCCACATGCAGTTTATATAACTTGCTGGCAAACCGTACAACCATACTAGTGGGATCCGACAAGGCCAATTACAAACTGAAAGCGTGGGAATATATAGATACTCTGAAAAAGGTGGAAGTAATAGACAACAAGTTATGCTTGAATTGAGAGAAGATTGTGGAGTGTTAGCTATTTGAAAAGTTCATAACTGAAATTGACTTCAACTGTCTCAGGAAAGTATAGGCTTTTCAACGTTTAACGACCTCTGTTTTCTGCAGACCTAAATTCATTGCAATGTGATAGCACATGTTCCTCTATATAACATCTGGAAAGAATACTACAAACTTATCACACAAATACATGTATCTCAACATGTCGGTGAGCTCAATCGCCTCTACAGCCAAAATCGAACTGTGCGGGAACATATATCCTATTAGTTTTATCTGTAACGTTGCCGATAGTCGATACAATTACAGATTGAAGTGCAGGCATCTAACTAATATAAACTTGATGTCTGCACCAGTTCTGCACAGGAATATGGGGATCATACACGGAACGAACTTGCAGTATATGTGATGTCCAGAGTACTATCTCCTCTGTGGAAGTCAAATATACCAATGGAACTAATTATATCAGGCTATCTTCCTACCCTAGCTCTATCGACGAAAATCAGCCACGCTTTTGCAAATCTTGGGTGTGGAGTGAGTTGACCTATGGGCTTTTCAGTGCTCAACGGCTGTTTCTGTTTTCTGTTTCTGATGCAGATGTCTGGTAAAAATCCACCAACGCATTCGTCTTCGCCGAAGACACAAAGAGCGTACATCTGAAGGCTCTCGTTTGGTAGTCTGCGACACAGCTATTATTGTCGCATAATCCCCTGAGGCACTCACGCAGTGCATTGGATTTGAACTAGATGTTATTCAAGGACGAGCAATTGTAAATTTTCTCAGTTTCACAAAAGTGTACCATGTGTTTTCGTACATGTATATTAATATCAACCACGATTCCCACAAATATTAGCTCCTATTCTTATATTTGGTCTTAGTATACACTAATAAATAAAGCACGTTAACATGGAAGCTGTCTGTAATGTCAGCGAATTATATTCTGCTAGTGTTTTTGGGTACTGCATTGTTCGATGTCCATTCAATTAATTTCTGTGTCCGGCTGAATTTCGGTATAATTTATTTAGTATGATGGCATTACATGAGCAATACAGGAAGAATTTGAACAATTCCTATCCAAATTTATCTAATGTTCGTGGTTTCTATGTTTCAACTCTCATGAAATCTCGAGTAATAGCTACTGTTCGCAAAATATTCATATTGTATCAGCATTCCTGGGTCTTTTTTCAACAGGGAACACATTTGTTTACCAGTAGTCACTGAAACCCACACCAGGAGCGTTATCAATGTAACTACCAAATTTGTATGATTTCTCCATTTTGGTAACCATCTGAGACACCATCTTGAATTTAGATGCATATGCTTATATGTATGTCAATGTAACATGTTGTGGTTGCCGAATGATTAGATATCAGAATTTAGTGGAAAATAAGGTTGCTATTACCCATCGATTTCAAACCGCTGTGATTAATTTAAGAGGCGAGTGTGAAAAATCATCAATTATTAGAATTTCGGTCATGAGCCATCTTAGATTTTGACCTCACATTGTGGTGCAATGGAATCATTGATGGTGAAACAAAATCATTTTACTACCTAAATTTTCCTCACAGACTCAATGCCAATTCTGAAATTGTTCATGATTGCCATTTTGATGATTTTGTCTCATTTTCGTGATTTAATTCTCTTGAAATATTGGGTATAAACAGCCATTTTTCACAAAATATTCATATTGTTTCATAACTCCGTGTTCTTTCGCCAACATGGAGCAAATATATTCACCTGTATTCACTAAATCGCACATTAGGAGTGATATCAAAGAAAATTGGACAGATTTTAATGTTTTCTCTAGCTTGGCAACCATTTTGGCCGCCATCTTGAATATACGCACTTTTTTGGTTGTAATTATATGGCAGTCTATATATTTAAAATTGTTGCACATTTTCTTCATCAAATTAAGCTATTTTCTGGCTAACACTTGGCTCGAGTCACAAAATCGATTTTTGGTAAAATTTAATAGCATATTTATGAATTCACATTTGGACGATATTTGGTAGGAATAAGACCCAAAGTATGACATATTATCATGTTCAAATGGTTAGGTATTAAAATTTATTTAAAATTAAGTTGCTATTAGCCACCGATTTCAAACAACCGTGAATGTTTTAAGAGACAAGTTGGAAAATTCATAATTTTTCCGAATTTCGGTAGCCATTTTGGCGGCCATCTTGGTTTAATGAGGTTAATTTTTCTGTCAAAGTGAAGCCTGTTGTAATATTATCACAACAGTAGAGAAATATTATATTTCCTATCATAAATTCACTACTAGCTAGTAATCAAACTGACGCAGTGCTCACTCTGAAATTTTGGATGGCGGCCATCTTGATGACGTCATAAATCCACCCAGTCGCGACCCCCATGTGTCTAACATTCATTTTCTGGTGCCTGAGATATCAAGCAGCGTCATTAGCATAGTCGCTATATTTCTTCACAAAATGCACACGGGAGCCAAAAAATGGACATAAGAGCCTCTACTAACTCTCTTGTTACAATTCTGTATAAATTCTACACAAAATGTTTTACATTTGATCTTAAACAAAAGTATGTAGAAACTGCACATGACATACATGTCTCGGTGGAATTCCTCAAAGTTGAATATAGGTGAATATGTCAGTCTATCATAGTTATTAGATGATATGTGTTCTGTTGGAGACACAATACTCGCAAAGGCTATCACATATACAAAATTGGCAGCAGCTTTAAAATTAGCTATAAACTATGTGTGTGTCAAAACTGAACAGCACATAGTTGAATAGCACAAAGCGCTTAAGCTGCTGCCAGATTTTTAATATGGCAGATTTTCCGAAGTTTGTGTCTCCAATTAGAAATATCTCATCTACTAACTATAATATACTCACATACTCACTCATATTAACTTTTAAGAAAATTCCACAGAAACATACATGTCATGTGTCATTTCTACACCATATTGTTTAAGATTAATTGCAACACATATTGTGTAGAATGTACACACAGTTGTTCTTTTAGTGTCTGTCTCGTCCCACATTATGTTGTAAAGAGCAATATCTGATTGGTGCGAACATTCAGATTACCCCGCTCCCCGGGTGAGCAGAGTTGAAGAAAACGTGTGCGAAATATTTGGGGTGTATGAGCTCGTGAAACATTATGGATACATGAATGTCCGTTGTATTAACATTTTTAGAAAAATCGCGACATTCTTGAACGCGGTTTTAACGCAACCGATTTCCGGTCCAAACGTCGGCTACTGAATTATGAATAAACCCTTTCTCTTTACTAAATGGATTCTGCCACCCAGTTATAAAAGTATATATTAATATGTTCTATCATATGGAGGGATGTGCCGGTAATAAAAGCAGATGACAAATAGATGAAAATATAATACAAAGAGCGCCTTATAAAATTACACAGAGTCAGTATATGAGTTCCCATTGTATAGCTATCACATATTCTCTCATATGTATGGACGTGACACAGAAAGTAATTACAAGGTTTCTCGATATGGTATAAGCATACTGCCATACTCTCCCATTACTGATCCTGTAAATTGTTACAAGAGAAAATTAACATGGCTGTCTTCAGGGTCTGTCTCGTCACAGAAAATAATAACTACTAGTATGTGGTATTGGTTTGCTTGTCAGTAATTCCAATTTGTCGATCTTTGTTCTTCGAACAAACTCTTCACATAGTAACTCCCTGCCTTTGTAGCGTTCTGGTGACAACATTATTTACAGATATTTATAAATATAAAAAAAGTCTTTAAGTTAAAGGCACGTGAGGCCTTAGTTGTCGAAAATATTCATATTTGTTCTAATCACCGTAAACAGAAAAACATTAAAACGCATACAGTTTCGTTCATATATACCATGACCATCACGTAAACAGCATGTTATCATAAAGACCTACTATATTTTACGTAAGCAAGAGCCTGATTGTGTTACAGAAGACAGCACAATGCTACTGGCTAATCACACACAAATGGCAAAAACGCTCTTTATTAGTTCCATATAAGGAATTCACCAACAAAGAACGCTCTTTATGTTTACCATCATAATATAAACAAACACCAGAAAAGTAACTTTTTATGCTTTTGTTTACATAACAATGGTCAAACATTTGACAATAACATACTGTTTATGCGATATTTCTTATTTGTATACGGACAAAGTCTGTCTAAATTTTGATGTTCTTTCTGTTTGTGGCGGTTTTTGACGGGTGGAAATATTTTCACAGGATACCCACCGCCAAGGCCAACCGTACCTTTAACACATGTTGGAGAATCAATCTACAATTTCTAGCGATTTTGGCCAAATTGGGAGGGGTACAGTATTTCAAAAATATGCTATACCATAATATGTGGCTTATAACCAACAAACTGAGTTGACCTGAACTGAATACGATTGATCGATTGATTGATGGTTTAACGTCGTTTTAGCCGCTAGGCCATATCACGACCAAGAACGGAATCAGGTATCAAAAAGGGTCGTAGCGAATCAACTGTAGACAAATCAGACAGTGGATTAGATTAAAACAATGCAATGATGAGCTATGTACAAATAAAACGCACAAGAGGAATGTTTCCACTTGGAGTCAGGAATATAAATTCAAGAACTGACTAGTGTGCGATCATACTACAAAACGTATAAAAATAGTACAAGAATAGATAAATAGCAAATAAATAACACGAAATTACCCAGGCGCCACATCGAAATATGTAAAGTAGCTTTTAAAATCAGATTTTGCAGTGATAAGGTATTTATAATATTTGATGAAACGCGCATGAACTTTTAACAATATATCAAGCTGAAGGTCGGGTGGGTGAGACAGAATGTCATCCTTCGCCCAACTGATAGCCTCGATACACAAATACTGCTATGTTTCTTGTCTATGAGAGTTAACCGTTTCTCGCCAATAATTTTGAAAGCTCAAAGACGTACCTCTCTTTTTGAGAGTCGAGACATTTGAGTGACTTTGGCGATCTTTGTTTCGAAGCAACAGGCGATTTGTCTTTTGGAACAAAATAGAATCAACTTGCATAGATTGTTTCGGAGGAAATGTCTCAACGGCAGAATCTGTATCCATAACCTGCGCTTCAGGTTCTGAAACAGGAATACTATCAGTCGCATCAACTTGTGTTGCTAGTGATGTGCTGACGAGTATGGTTTGACTCTGTGCCTGAGTGCTGGCATCAACAAACATTTTGTAGACACGATTGCTGAGTATGTGACACGTGGAATGGATGGGCGAGGAGCAACTATTTTCTCAGCATCTATATATGACTATGCTTCTCAGCTTTACGTCGTTGATTCTTGAATGCATAGTCCCAAGTGGAATATGAGCGATTCGTTTCAGCATGTGAACCTTGACAGTTCGAAAAAAATGAAGATACGTGCAATCCTTATTATCATGACCAGAAATATAACATCGTGCATATATGGTTTCTTTACTTTTATAATGTTCATGGCCATACCCCTGACATTTAAAACATCGCAATGGGTTTGGAACAAATGTGCTTAAACCCATCTTCATATACTGAACCTTCAATGTTGAAAGTCTATTCTATTCAGAGGACCTTTTAGTCCATCGACAGTCTGTGTAAATCTACGGACTTCTGTAACTCCCTGTGGTGCCAACTCTGCCAATATTTCTGAAGCTGAAGGCTGAAGCTCCGTAGTGGGTCTGGCCTAATACCTAAAAGTCACGTGGTTCCAGTTGGGACAAAGGTCACTTCCTGGTCAAAGCTAAATTCCGGGTTAAAAATAGCATTTCCGGGTTCAAAGGTCATTTCCTGGTCCAAAGGTCACTTCCCGGTTCAAATATCTAGTTCCGGGTTCAGAGGTCACTTCCGGGTTCAGATGTCAACGTAGCGGGCGTGGCCTAATATCACGTAGTACAGATATGTTAATTTGCACCCAAACCAACTACTATGCTGCTTGCACATGTGTTTGTGATTTTTTTTCCTTTTGGAAGAGTTGTTTAGAGGCCATATTCCCCATTTAAATGCAGATCTGAACTCTCGTTGAATGACAGCTAATTGATTCATTTACTGTTGAGATAAAAACAAAATTGGCTTTGACTGCAATTCCGCAGAGATTGGGTTCTCATATAGCCTATTAAGGTTCGGGTAATTCCTTTTTTCATTTTGTTGTTTGTCAAATTCAATCACCACCTCTCGTACGTGTCACAGGGGGTAGTCGAGTGACTGGGACTGGTTTGCTCATATTGTCAACTAGGTTGACTGCTGGGGTGATCATTTGAAGGACTTAGTATGGACTTACTGTGACACTAAATTACTGACACGGTAGATGCTATCGGTTCCATAAAAGTTCATCTTTGGCTACATCAGGAAACCTAAATACAATTCATTATTAGTTATTTCCTAAGTATAGCAGAAACAAAATAGCTTTCTACTAACTTCGCTGTGGAGAACTGATAACAGCTGTAAGATTACAAAAGGTTATGATACCAGTGAAATGCAACTTATCGGCAAACTAGATTTCAGCAATGAAAAATAATATTAAAATGGAAAACATAATCCTAAAGTGAACCCTTTCTATACTAAATGGATTCTCACATTCGGGTATAAAGATATACATTTCAGTGGTCTATTATTCAATTTGAGGGGTGTTCAGAAGATTTTAGCTTATGGTTGTCAGACGAAAAGATAATACAAGTGCCGAAGGAATCATATTCATGAGATAATAAGTTATGATCGTTGTTGAACTTATTATCTGCAGATTTCCTAAGGGTACTACTCATCAATGAGCATTCAGTATAGAAAGGGTTAAACTTGAAGGATATATAGCCAGGGTCCGCGCTGGACCGAAATTAACTTTTTGCCACATAATTTGCCAAATGAAAATATTTTTTGCCAAATTATTTTAGCAATTGCCAATTGCTATCCCTGATAGTATCATTTTCTGCAACCTTAAGTCTTATGTTTCGACACTCGCGGTTTGAACGACTTTTGATATCTATAGAAAAGCAGTGAGTTAATAATTAATTATACTCGCATCTATATTGTGGTTTATCATACAACAATAAGTCAATCACCGAACAATACAATGATAGATAGGTTTCTCCATCAGAAGGGCACATCACAAGAGGATTAGTAATCCCTCCAACCATCAGAACTAATGTTATGTGATTAACTGATCTTAATAGAGGTGTTAACTTTCCCTAAACCTTATAAAACACCACTAATATAATTATGTTGTAAGAGTTTCCTGAAATTAATAGTTTATATTGATTGACCAATATTTTTTCAAATTGCTTGAGGAATTAAAAAGTGACTTGCCAAAACGTTTGCCAAATGAAAATATTTTTTGCCAAATGTGAATTATTTTTGCCATTAGCAAAGTTGGCAAGTGGCAGCGCGAACCCTGTGTATAGCCCATTAGATATGTACCCCATTTACCAGGACAGACGTTGTCGCAGGGGATAATTCTCTCGAAGATATAATCAGTTTTAATGCGGAAATTCTGGTGCTAAAATGGGGATTATAGAACTGCTTCTAACTTTTGCTCCGGAGATTTGAATGGAATATCCTAGATCATGACACGAGTCTCTACTCTGGCTACGTTGGTCGTCCATATACATGTTGCACATCAGCAATATATTGGCAGCACAATCATCAAGTTTCAAATCTCACCATTCGAAACTATGGGATGAACTGTTTACACAATGAAGATACCCATAATGTATGACGGACAAAACGTTCAGCGTTTTCTGTGTCAAGAAAGGGGAATAACTCAGTGAAAAACGATAGTATCCGTCCTCCATATACATGTTGCACACCAGCAATATATTGGTAATAATATCCTAAAATCTCACATCTCTACATTCGAAACTGTGGGAGTTTATTACACAATAAAGATACCCATAATGTGTAAATCCAATAAATTAGATATAAAATTAATCCTTCCTAAGCACATTCAACGATATCCCGCAAGTTTTGAATATCTTAGGACACAGAAACAGTCAAAATGAATGAATTTAAATCAGCTTCCGAGACGAAGCGAGACATGTACATGTGTACGATTTGCTTTTGAGGCGCTTTGTTTACGATGACGTCATTTGCGTTGCTTCCCAACCTTAACCCTTTCCACTCTCAACGACATTTCAATTGGTTGAAATTAAAAAGTTCTCAAGTTCCAGCTCAACCTGAATCTAGTTACTCAATTGGTAGAAATACTTTGGCAGTAATTCTTAGTTTTATAAGTTATAACTCTAATTTCATTAATGATACGAGCTCAACATCATAATATGTCACTGTTTATGGCGGTGTTATCCAAATGTGTGCTTTGATAATGATTCTAATTTTATTTTGCGATTAAACGTCAGTACAGCTCAGCAGAAACGCATAGGCACTAGTTCAATCCAGCAGAAACGCATGAGTCCTACGATTATAGACACCCACTGGACGCGCTTCGCGCGTCGGTCAGTGGGTGAAAAACAACAAATTCCCCAGTAATAAGTTGTTGGAAAATTCAATTTACGAGAACAATTTTGACCACAGTTAGGAGATTAAATAGCGATATTTGCCACAAGCTTCAAAACAGATCTCAGGCCCCTTTAAGTCCTGCGTAGGGGACTGAACTCTGCATGAAAAACAATAAATTCCCCAGTAATAAGTTGTTGGAAAATTCAATTTACGAGAACAATTTTGACCACAGTTAGGAGATTAAATAGCGATATCTGGCCACAAGCTTCAAAACAGATCTCAGGCCCCTTTAAGTCCTGCGTAGGGGACTGAACTCTGCATGGAGCTTGATCTGACTATTCGCTGTGAAATACATTGTATTGAAATGTTGTAATGAAATATTGAAAGTGTTGTATTGAAATATTTAAAGTCCAGTTGCAAAGAGATAGAAACTATAGTAATAGAACAGTCATTGCCAATACTTTCCACTCTATTCCCTGTGAGTGAAAAGAAGACCTTCCTAAATTACATCTTTCCAGAACCACGAGACTCTATTAAAGAATTCCCATCTCCAGAATATTCTAGCTGATTATATTTCCTTCGCCGACATAATACAGTTGCCCTATGCAGGCTATCTGGTGATTTTATACAGGTTTGGACAGATATCGACTTATAACACAGGGACAAAATTTTAACACGTTTTAACCCTTCACGACTGGAGCTTCCTGTACATTTGCGAAAACCCTGTGCCAATGCATTCTCTTATATATGTGAGTTTCCAATAGGGAGTCCAGTATATATAAGAGAATACATGCATTGAGCCATTGACTAACAATATTTACCTTGTCAGCCAGTGCATTCTCTTCAGTATATATGCGAGGCTCCCTATGGGAGACTCATTTTTATATAAGGAATGCACTGGCACATGATATTTAATGCTTCACCAGCGCATCTACCATCATGAAAGGGTTAAATGTTATCAGGCTAGCAAAACTCCCAATGAATTTCAAAGGTCGCCCATGTTATCGGTCACCCATGTTATCGGTCTCCCATGTTATCGGTCACCAATGTTATCGGTCGCACAGGTATTAGGCACAAATATTTTTTTTTAATTTAATGAAAATATCGGAAAGGTATCTATCTCATTTTTGATAGAGGTCAGCATTTTTCTCTACAAAAGCAACATTTTATTTTGTATTGATCTGTAATTGCAGAACTATGTGACCAAATAATCATAGTTTTTTTCAAAAAAGTTTGGTTCGCCGTCGTATTTGAGATTAGTGAACATCGAAAAACATTTAAAGTTGATAAATCAAATTTATTTGGTTAGTACCCGAAACGTCCGTCCAATGAAAAACAAATCAAACAATCCAACCCCTAAATCACCGAAATTTATACTCTAATCATCAAACTAAATAGCCCTATTGTCAAAAAGACGTTGTTTCACGAAGGACAGATAATTTGGGTGTGGTACTCAACATACATCGAGTTTAATAACGATTTTTTTTCCGTCAGTTTTACAGATTTGTTTTCGCGGGAGGCCGTTTTGAAAGTGCGAAACAAACTCGAGAAACGCTGCAGTAAATGACTCCAAAATAAAATAATTTTACATCGATAAAAAAATTTGTTTTATCCAATTCCTTATCTAGTGGGTATTATATATCCACCGCATGATTTTTGTCATTAAGAATGCCGGATATCAATTAAAGGTACGGTTGGCCTTGGCGGTGGGTATCCTGTGAAAATATTTCCACCCGTCAAAAACCGCCACAAACAGAAAGAACAACAAAATGTAGACAGACTTTGTCCGTATACAAATGAGAAATATCGCATAAACAGTATGATATTGTCATATTTTTTACCATTGTTATGTAAACAAAAGCATAAAAAGTAACTTTTCTGGTGTTTGTTTATATTATGATGGTAAACATAAAGAGCGTTCTTTGTGGGTGAATTCCTGATATGGAACGAATAAAGAGCGTTTATGCATGCCATGCGTGTGTGATTAGCCAGCAGCATTGTGTTGTCTTCTGTAGCACAATCAGGCTCTTGCTTAGGTAAAATATAGTACATCTTTATGATAACATGCTGTTTACGTGATGGTCATTGTATATATGAACGAAACTGTATGCGTTTTAATGTTTTTCTGCTTACGGTGATTGGAACAAATATGAATATTTTCGACAACTAAGGCCTCCCGTGCCTTTAAAAGAGAGATATTAAAATTAATTTAATAAAGTTCAAGTTAGTTTCGCTTTCAGTTTTTCAAAATGGCCTCCCGCGAAAACAAATCTGTAAAACTGACGAAAAAAAGGGACAAAAATCGTTATTAAACTCGATGTATGATGAGTACCACCCCCAAATTAGCTGTCCTTCTTGAAACAACGTCTGTTTGACAATAGGGCTATTTAGTTTGATGATAATAGTATAGATTTAGGTGTTGGATTTTTTTATTTTTTTTATTTTTCATTGGACGGACGTTTCGGGTACCAAAAAATAAATTTCATTGACAACTTCGAATGATTTTCTATGCTCACTTGTTTAAAGTACGACGGATAGCTAAACTTTAACAAAAAATATGATTACTTGGGCACATAATGCTAGAATTCCAGATCAATTTGATAAAAAAATTTGCTTTTGTGAGGATGATTTTTGACCTCCTATTTTCACTATCAGCCTTGATACTTACCTTTATGTATTTTTATTATTAATTTTTTTTTTTTTTGGCCAAATACCTGTGATCGGTTCCTAAAAGCAATAGATAATAAAGAGCGTTTTCAATTATGGTTTTTTCCTTTGTACTCGTTTTCCGTGTGAGGCCGTTGTCTGTGGATTTTCGCGGTGCCTGTAGCGTACGAATGGTGGTGATTGCAAATAGTTTCCGTTGTTCTTGAAAAATTAGTGAAAATTGTTTGAAAATATTGACTAATTTGATGCCAAACCGAACAGGCATTTTTTGGGCAAAATCTCAATATTCGTCGTGAAATGCAGTATTTAAACTGATCACATCGTACCAGTTGCTAAGAGATAGAGACAATAGTATTAGTACAGTCATCGCTAATAATTTCCACTCTATTTCCTGTAAGTGAAAAGAAGAAGAAATCCTAAATTACATCTTTCCATAACCGCGAGACTCTATTATAGAATTCCCAATAGGAAGGTCTCTTCTCCAGAATCTTCTGGCTAATTACATCTACTCCGTCCTCCTAATATAGCTGCCCTATTGGATGATTTTCTACAGACTAGTGTCGTCTCCAGGGATGCACAGGGGGTTGGTGGTCGGAATAATACAGAGGGCGATATGTTTATGCTTCATCAATTCCTGGTCCAAGAACTAATTGCGGCAAACCCCATGTGATCACTCTTCAAGTTTTGTGCATAATGATCGGGAGAGCCGATAGTGCCTTAGGCATGTATTAGTGACATCTTAGTCGAAAGTATGAGGATAGCTGGCCAAAAGTGCAATTGATTCTTTCTTGGAGGTCACCCTTCGCAGGATACAGTAATACCGGTGGGGTCTATGATGACTCTGACAGTAGTGATACATCAGTAATTCATTTGATTGATTCAACGTCATGGTGCCGATTTATTCTACAAATTTATGTTGACGTGAGCTTCCCCCGTATAATGTCAGCAGTATGTCACGCGGTACCAAAATGAGATTATCGGTCCGGAAGTCCGAAATGGTTCAACATTAGTAATAGCACGGAAAATGTATGGCCATTTATGGGACCATCTCCTTTTATACTCAACATAATAGATGCAACAACTGAATGAATTTGATCCATGGATTAATGGAAAATACACTCATGTGCTCTATGAACGATGCAAACAACATGGTAATTATAATGAAAATGAGCTGAGATTATCCCATAAATGACCAGATTTAGTGTACAGTGCCCCCTTAAATGTGTGACGTGGGTCCGGTAACTTTGTTCGTTTTTGTTATATATTACAATAATAATGTCGATTGTCGAGAAAGTCGCATCAATTCGGGACAAATGGGTCCAAGAACACCTTTTTTATTCAAAATAGCAATTTTGTTGACAGCCCCGCCCCTTCCTTAGATGTTATTCTTCAAAACTAATATCGATAACATATGATGTGGTGAAAACAGTTTGCAAATCTCTTATCGCAAATTCAAAACCTGATCGATTTTGTATAAATGTCGTTTCTTGGAATTTACATAAATCCTGAATAAAAACCTGACTATTTCAGTCTGGATATCCATGAGATGATGGCGAGATTAATACAGCTTGGCATTGGATTGTATTAAAGTTCCGCGGTCCGATTTGACGACAATTATATTTCAACTATAAATCTATAAGTCGAATGAAGCCACTAGCTATTCAGTACATTTATGTACATTCTGTGCAGCATAATAACTAATACTAAATTGTTAGTAATTATGTAAGTTATTACTCTATGATAGTATCCATCACGGGTGTGTGGGCTTAATTTGACGCAACTTCAAGTTTTAGGTCCGGATTTAAGATTTAAATGTGATGCGTAATTGTGTGCTATCTCGCTGATAATTACATCAATCATGCAATTGCGACTCAAACCGCAGTACTATGTAAATACATATTTACATAATTATATATGAGACATCGACGTATCATCCGTCTCCGCCGCTAAAGGAATAGGGGAGTGGCAAATTAAAACGGGAGTATGTCTTGTTGTGTCTGAAGTTTAGACAAACGTGACCCGATGTAGGATAGCAGCACTGGCTGTATCATGTTGTCGTAAGTTCATGGTGATGATGCGGTCCAGATGATGATGCGGTTCTGATGATGATGCGGTCCTGATGATGTTGCGGTCCTGATGATGATGCGGTCCAGATGATGATGCGGTTCTGATGATGATGCGGTCCTGACGATGATGCGGTCCTGATGATGTTACGATCCTGATGATGATGCGGTCCTGATGATGTTGCGGTCCTGATGATGATGCGGTCCTGATGATGATGCGGTCCTGATGATGTTACGATCCTGATGATGATGCGGTCCTGATGAAGATGCGGTCCTGATGATGATGTTGGTCATGACGAAGATTGTCGTATAAGTCCATAATGATGATGATGGTGATGTTGAAAAAATGGCGGTGCTGATGATGATGATGATGTTGATTATGCTGCTCCTGCTGATGATTGCACTTGCGATCTGTATGGAAGTCACCAGGCTGCATGTAAAACCGCTGTATAAATTGTATATAAGTGATTTCTTTCTTTATTCCATTCTGTCCACCTTTGATTAAAAACTACATTATTTCTCAGCCACATATGATATATTGGATCAGAGAATAAGGCTATATACAGTCATTACGTGCGCCGCGTGTATACTAATGTAGAGATTCTTGTTTCGCCTGGGCGCATGGGGGTTTTATTTATAGAACTGGGAATTTTTGGGAGGATTAAAAGTCGAACTGCGAACTGGAGACCGAGTCCGGTAAAAGGTGTAGTTGGGAATTCCATGTTCGTTTATTGTCGTTAACATTATGACAATAATCTTGATCTTTGGTTTGTGATAAGCTATGCCAATTACAAATAAAAGACATGAAAAAGATCATTTGTAAGTCTTATATTTCAACTTTTATAGACATATTTTTGTTCTGCAGCCCACTGAGGGTTGTGGTCGGGCCACCGGTTCGTTAATTAGGTTCCGGTTGTTATTTTTTATTTTAACGGAATTCTGAGTTGGTCATTCGCGAAACCAATATATTATATATTCTATAATTACAATCATGGGTATATAATATATCATCTTGAGCGCGTTACAATTTCTGACATTGGTTTTCTTGTATCCCACTAATTAAGATTTTGGCTTTCGCAAACATCCGCTCATTCAGATTCATGACACCATCATAATGAGATTCGGCCGTTACATTGACTTCAGCGTTTTTTTCTTTTTCTTTTTTAGGAGAGTGGTTTGGGTGGGCTAACACCGGGATTGTCGAAAGGGTCGAGTGACCCTTTCCTTAACCCCTCATTTTTAGCTTTATTATTCGAATCAAGGAAAAAAAAGGAAAAAAGCATTTTTTGGTACTTCATCTTTTCTTGTTCTTGTTTTTTCTTTTGCCTCTTCGTCTGTGGTGGTGCTGACGAAGAGGCATCCGAGGGAGAGCTGTCGGTGATTGTAAATCCAACTGTTGCAGTGTCCAGGGCGTCGGCTTCTGTATAAATAATTATGTAGTGAGCTAGCTGTTGTTCCGCTTTGTTGAACTTGTAGGTTCTGCCTTGGTTTGATTCCGCCAGGACCCTTTCTTTGAGCTCTGCAATCTGCTGATCGACATCTGGTGGTATTCTCTCACTTGGGGGTGAAGACTCCGGGCCGTGGTACGTCGGTGTCTTCGGGACGGTTTGTGTGCCCCCTCCGTCTGTGGAGCTGGTGGTGTCTCCATCCGTACCGTGAAGTCAGCGGCAGGGGCGTCTGGGATGTCATCAGTGCCCTGTCTCCTCTGTCCTCGGCGGCAGGGACCTCCGGGGTAGGTCCGGTGTCCCTATTTCCGCTGGTGGCGGTGATCTCTGTGGCGATCTCTGTGGCGACGACGGTGGGTGGCTGGTGTCGACCCGAGCCCAAGTGGGTGGAGCTGGGCGTCTCTCAGCTCCCTGTTTCCACCTGGCCTTCCTGTCGGCGTCCCTTTTCCTCCTCGATGGCGTCTTGGGTTTCTTCTTCTTTATCCTTGATGAAGTAGTCATCCAGTTGGTCTGGTCAGCCCCAGTCCGGTGGAGTCCGGACGGTCCTTCCAGGCAACGGCCGGTAGAGGGTTCTACCGGAGTGACCTGGATGTCCAAAACAACTTCCAGTCGACCCCTGTTAGCATGGAGAGACCAGCTAACACAGCGAGTCGACTGGAAACAGCTCAGCGCGTGCAAAAGCTCGGTGGGGATTAGAGTAGAATCCATTGTCCACCGAGCCTTCGACAGAAAAGTCACGGCAACTCACTGGCTTAGTGCGTCATGCACTTTTGCGACCGTCCCAGCGAGCTGCCGGATCGAGAATGAATGTTTTTGACTTCAGCCTCAAACTCTTGCTGTTTATATAGTCCCTTAGCCATGTAAACTAATCGTAGAAAGATTCGCGTTCTGTCTTGCTGTTGATATATAGTCCCTTCCCTGTGTAATATATTCGGTGCAAGATTCACGTTCGGTATTGCTGCTCTCCCTCTCCTTTTCAACCCCAGAGATGTATGTTTTGCCACATCTTGTACACATCCACCCGACTAGGAACCTCGTCTAAACCATTGACCCGGATCGTCATATCCAGTTTAAACCCACGGGTTTAACCCTTGCATCACAGGAGCTTCCTGTGCTAATACATTGTTATATATGCGAGTCTCCCATATGGAGCCTCGCTTATATAAGAGATTACATTGGCCTAACAATATTTACTTTGGTCTGGTAAGCCACTGTATTCTTTTATATATGCGAGGCTCCCTATTGGAGACTCGCATATTTAAGAGAATGCATTGGCGCAGGATATTTAATACTGTACCAGCGCAGCTTATGTCGTGAAATGGTTTTTCTTCAATGAATATATATATATGAATATATATAAAATGGAGAGCCATCTGCTGATTGCAAAGGTACTGTTCAAACCATAAGGAACTTCTCAACGCTCACGCTGGTGTCTTCTCTGTATATTGGGCATAGTATGGCATCTGAGTTTGTTATAATTAACTAAACCAAAATGTTGTATATCAACCTCAATATCTTTTCGGAGTACACCTAATCTAAATTTAGTTAGTAGGGACGTTCGCAAAAGCATAGCATATAATTACGATGACGTTTAGGGTACTATGTCATCATATTATGTGCACTTTCTAACCGTACCATGATGTCCTAACCGTCGAGATGGACAGGGTAACAATTTCTTCAGCACTCTTAGAACAGATGTGCATACATTCTACACAATTGTTTTATTATATTATCAAAATCAAAGCATATTGTATAGACTTTATACACACTTGTTCTAAGAGTGGAGTGGGATTGTATCAAAAACTTGATTTAATGATATAGCCACTCTGTCATTTAGTTTTTGTTGTATTACACAACCATCACTTATAAAGGCTCGATCGATCATTATTGCCATATATTGCCTGGATCAGTAAGCCTAATCGAATTCTTTGGCCCTATGTGAATTTTACGGTTACCAATAGCTAAACATGCATGGTCTTCACTCTATCCGTCCCTTACAAAACATCCCCAATAGCTTATTTAAAACTTGCTACAGACGGTAGCATTGGAAACTTCTACAAAAACATTTTGCAATGGAACACATAACGGCAATGTGCCTAGTACAAAAACACTGCCAATTTGTTGGAACTTTATGGAATCCGTGGACTCTTAAATTTAACTCAAAACGATATCAAAAGATTGAACAGATGTTGGAGCCAGAATTAAATGAACGTCGGAGAATTCGAAGATAATATCGTGTACGTGCTCAGCACATCTGTTGACCAGTAACAAATAAAGTTGCTTTGTTCACGAATAAGTGGCAACCGGATGTTTCAACGATCCACAGATCATACAATCTCCATGTGTGTTGACATGTTCAAACGTCGGAATACACAGGAAACTGCGGGTGTATTCATCGTTGAGTTACAATGAGTTGTCACCCGAGGGAGTACTATACAGGAGTGGGTGGTGACACTAAATTTCATGACATCACAATAGGAACCGGACACCATCCCATAGTATTGGCCCATTATGACATCACGGCCCATTCAAGTATTGGCTCCACGTGGTGCTTATACACCTTAATGATTATTTAACTGGGCACTATAAAACAAATGGTGCTAAATAATATATACCGCCACTCGACAAGTTAAAGACATATTATGTACTTATTCGGGTGCGTGAAACTGATAAGTTAGTGTTCGGGCGATATGACAGCTGGAGGAATGTAACATTCTACTAACATCGCCGAAAATTTGAAGCAAATCGACCCTACCACTCCATAGAAAACATCGTCAGAATTACGCTCAATTGTAAATATTTACTACTCGATTCGGGACGCATCTATCGGTGCTAAACTAACGAAAACGATTTCGCCATCGAAAGTTACTGCATTTAATTCATATATAAGAATGACGGTGTGTGTTGTCAATTTTGGATATACTATTTGTATAACCTACTACTTTGAACAAGATTATTCTCCATTTCTATTTGATCACCACACCGGAGTGTTTCACATCACTTTAATATTGTTACATTTATTGAGCCTTATGATAATGACTAATTTTAAAATTTCTCGGCAATTGGCTCTAGAAATGTTGCAGCCTCCTAACGGATGTCCGTCTCTAGAAGTGTACACTAAATTTCATTTCTACAACGACGCGGCATTCCCAACATGACGTAATATGTGCATTACTGGCGCAGTAAATGTTTGTGAGCATCGTAGTATTTAGAAATAGTTATAAATACAACACGATGCGAAAGAATAATCAGTCACTAATATCGTTGACTGATAAAAACTCGAAGATGATGTCTCCTATTTTGCAATGAGTAAAATGAGTTATGGATATATCGCCTGTATCAAGTTTTCCAACAATAGTTGAGTTTGAGAATGCGTGGGAAACTTGTCAACACGTCGTTGACCTCTGATATATGAAGTGATATGTTATGCCATAAACTAATGAAATCACGCTCGTGCTTCACCACTCTCCAATGATATGGAGGGAATCCCATCAATACAGTAACTGATTATGAATGAGATATCCAGAGACGTAAATATTGTAAAATTTTCGTCGACTTTTTAAGAAGACGGGAAATTTTTATGTGCCGTGCATATGTGAGGAATACTTGTTGGGATGGAATGGTAGTATATACTGAATGTTTCATTCGTTCTGATTACGATATGTTCGACTGTGATACACAACATCAGTATTTCGGTGTGGATGTGTGTTGTTGGCGGACGAAAGCAAATCAAAATCGCTAACAGAAAGAAATGTCGCTAGATTTTATTGGCAAGATGAGCTTCTTATACCTTCTGAAGTTCTGGTATATACCAACCATGTGTTTAGAGGAGTACAACGCAGTCAACTGAAATAAAACTCCCCCGATAATTATCTTGTTGTGCAAATTGATTTCGGTGGCAATTATTCTTGCAAGTCGAAATGACAATCGAGTATTGGACACATGCAGACCCAGTTCACATTACATCATATCGTGACGGGGACCTATACTCGGGAGCACTCATGCATTAAAGTTCGTGCTGTGCCGGACGAATCGTCGCATCATGTTCCTATCAATCTCGCTACCAGCGAGAAAATATTCACGTTCACATCAAATATCACTGGCACAAAATAAGTCCATTATTGGTGGACTGACAGTCTTGCGAGCCAATATCGGAATTAAATGAACATGGGATAATTTCGAAGATAATATCATGTATGTGGTTGATCATTAACAAAGACAGTTGCTTCATTCTCGAATAAGTGGCAACCGGATGTTGCAACGATCCACAGATCACACAGTCTGCATGCGTGTTGACATGTTCAAACGTCGGAGTACACAGGAAACTGCGGGTGTATTCCGTTGAATTACAATGAGTTGCTGTCAACCGAGAGGGTAATATACAGGAGTGGGTGGTGACACTAAATTTCATGACATTTCACAGCTATCACAATAGGAACCGGACACCATCCCTCAGTATTGGCCCATTATGACGTCACGGCCCATTCAGGTATTGGCTCCACATGGTGGTTATACACATTACTGAGTTGTAAGGATTCGTTATTTTTTAACTGAGCACTATAAACACAAACGGTGCTCACTAATATATACCGCCACTCGGCAAGTTAACACTTATTGAGCCTTATGGAAATGACTAAATTTTAAAATTTCTCGGTAATTGGCTCTAGCTTTTTTTATGTGCCGTGCATATGTGAGGAATACGTTTTGGGGTGGGAATGGTAGTTTGTTCTGAATGTTTCCCCTTATTCTGATTAGGAGATGTAGGAAAGTGTTAACACTGGTTGTCAGGGGGTACGCATCACCGGTTTTTCGGTGTGGATGTGTTTTGTTGGCGGGCGAAAACAAATCAAAATCGCTAAAATAAAGAAATGTCGCTAGATTTTATTGGCAAGATCAGCGTCTTACTAGTATTTTTCTTCTGGTATATACCAACCCTGTGTTAGATGAGTACAACAGTCAACTGAAATAAAACTCCCCGATAATGATCTTGTTGTGCAAATGGATTTCAGTAGCAAGTCGAAATGACAAACGAGTATTGGACACATGCAGACCCAGGTCACATCACATCGTGACGGGGACCCATACTCGGGAGCACTCATTACAGTCCGTGCTGTGCCGGGCGAATCGTCGCACCATGTTCCTATCAATCTCGCTACCACCGAGACAATATTCACGTTCACATCAAATATCACTGGCACAAAATAAGTCCATTATTGGTGGACTGACCGTCTTGCGAGCTAATATCGGAATTGTATATTATATGTTGTGAAGAGCCGTGTTAGGGCGAAGTGGAACTAATTTCGTAGTGGATATAGTAAGGTGCCTTATGGCCATGATGTGGGGAAACAGCAAACGATTATCACAGGCTGCTGCCAAATCAGATGGGATGAAAATTCAATACGCCCAGAATATCTTAGACCGGGTCAGATAGACATAATTTCCATTAGCCACTTTTTCGTTAAAAAATGTGGACAAAAGAGGATAGGAGTTCTGAACTATATATCGCATTACAAATACCACTGCACCCGTTCACCCTGGATAACATGAACAGAGTTATTACTCCGGAGTCGCACTGTTATTGCAACGATGGCACGTGGTATATACATGTACCAACCCTGTGTTTGGAGGAATACAACGCAGTCAACTGAAATAAAACTCCCCGATAATGATCTTGTTGTGCAAATGGATTTTAGCGGCAATTATTCTTGCAAGTCGACATGAAAATCGAGTATTGGACACATGCAGACCCAGGTCACATCACATCATATCGTGACGAGGACCCACACTCTGGAGCACTCATTAACGTTCGTGCTGTGCCGGATGAATCGTCGCACCATGTTCCCATCAATCTCGCTACCACCGAGAAAATATTCACGTTCACATCAAATATCACTGGCACAAAATAAGTCCATTATTGGTGGACTGACAGTCTTTCGAGCCAATATCGGAATTGTACATGATATTTTATTAAATGAATTAAATGAACAACGGAAAATTCGAAGATAATGCCATGTATGTGGTTGATCAGTAACAAAGACAGTTGCTTCGTTCTCGAATAAGTGACAACCGGATGTTGCAACGATCCACATATCAAATAATTTCCATTTGTGTTGACATGTTCAAACATCGGAGTACATGCACGGGAAACTGCGGGTGTATCTACATGCATCAGTCCGAGACAGAAATCTAGAGTAGGGTGATGACCTGTGATGACACTAAATTTCATGACATTTCACAGCTATGACAAGAGGAACTGGACAACATCCCCAAGTATTGGCCTAGTAAGTCGTCACGGCGCATTCAAGTATTGGTTCTGCGTGGTGATTATACACCTTACTGAGTTGAGGGTTAGTTATTTTTTAACTGAGCACTATAAACACAAACGGTCTCACTAATATATACCGCCACTCGGCAAGTTAACACTTATTGAGCCTTATGGAAATGACTAATTTAAAGATTTCTCGGTAATTGGCTCTAGCTTTTTGTATGTGTCGTGCATATGTGAGGAATACGTTTTGGGGTGGGAATGGTAGTGTGTGCTGAATGTTTCCCTTTATTCTGATTAGGAGATGTAAGAAAGTGTTAACACTGGTTGTCAGGGGGTACGATATTTCGGCGTGGATGTGTTTTGTTGGCGGCGAAAACAAATCAAAATCGCTAAAAGAAAGAAATGTCGCTAGATTTTATTGGCAAGATCAGCTTCTTACTAGTATTTTTCTTCTGGTATATACAAACCCTCTGTTAGAGGAGTACAACAGTCAACTGAAATAAAACTCCTCGATAATGATCTTGTTGTGCAAATGGATTTCAGTGGCAATTATTCTTGCAAGTCAAAATGACAAACGAGTATTGGACACATACAGACCCAGATCACATCACATCACATCGTGATGAGGACCCCATACTCGGGAGCACTCATTACAGTCCGTGCTGTGCCGGGCGAATCGTCGCACCATGTTCCTATCAATCTCGCTACCACCGAGAGAATATTCACGTTCACATCAAATATCACTGGCACAAAATAAGTCCATTATTGGTGGACTGACCGTCTTGCGAGCTAATATCGGAATTGTATATTATATGTTGTGAAGAGCCGTGTTAGGGCGAAGTGGAACTAATTTCGTAGTGGATATAGTAAGGTGCCTTATGGCCATGATGTGGGGAAACAGCAAACGATTATCACAGGCTGCTGCCAAATCAGATGGGATGAAAATGCAATACGCCCAGAATATCTTAGACCGGGTCAGATAGACATAATTTCCATTAGCCACATTTTCGTTAAAAAATGTGGACAAAAGAGGATAGGAGTTCTGAACTATATATCGCATTACAAATACCACTGCACCCGTTCACCCTGGATAACATGAACAGAGCTATTACTCCGGAGTCGCGCTGTTATTGCAACGATGACACATTGAATTACCTATGGTAAATGATCAATTCCAGGTTATGATTTTGCGCATGACAGTCAGTACCGCATTTGTTGCTGTCGTCTACTAAATGAAATGGTTTCTGCACATCAGGGATGTCGATGATGTTGAGATAGAAGTAAAATTGAAGTAGCGACCGAAAGGTTTGCGTATGTCGTCCCAACCACCAGATGAGCTGAGGATGAGCCCACAAGCCACCCTGATGAATCTGAAATTTTCGAAGCATGCTGTATAGTAACTTGAAATTTCGGACTCATCCCATCATTGTTATGGTCTGTCTCATTCTCCTCCTAACAAGTTTTATATTATTTTAGTGGTCTATAATACTAAATATGAATCGAAAACCCTTGTCCGAAAAGATTCTATATCAATATTGATTTTATTTCGATTTGTTCTGGTATCACGGTGGGGAATCACATGGTTTCGAGGTTGGTGAGTTCCACACGTTCATAATGTGCAAACGCACAAAAACATAATAAACGAGGAACTGACACAAAACATAGCAGTGTGACTGTTACGAGCATATGCTAGTTTATTTTTGAAACTATTTGATACCTTATTTGTTTGGAAATACGCAGTGGTTTTCCATATTTTGCAGGGATAATATACGCAATTTTCAGTTTTATCTTTGTTTTAATCACAGAAAAGGGTATTTGAAGTCTTGAAATCGAGTTTTATAAACAATTATGTCGTTATTGCAATTGTGGCCGGGAAAGGATACACCATCTTTAAGTTTAAAGTGATGTTCTTTTCAGTATTCCGTGAAGACGGGCATATTGAATATTTTTAATTTATCTCTAAACTAATAATAATCTGAACGTTTTTGGAAAATAAATAATATTTGACCGAATTGTTCTTTAGTGTACGCTATATAGATTATTTACATACCTTTGGCCATCAGTAAAAGTATGGCGCTATACCACTCTCACATATATCAATTACATGCTTACAAAGTTTATTTAGGCACATACAGGGCTTGTTTTGTTATGTGTGCCGATGCTTTTATTATAGAAATCACAACGCATATGATGTCGTCATATAATTTTTTCGATATTTACGTGCGCTCGCGCAACAGTATGGCGATCAATCAGATTCGTAGGTACGTACGTTGGTGTCACCCTACCGATTTCACTCCATGACGTCACCCTTACGCAGTACATGCCGGCGACGTTACGGAGTAGATTATAGAGTTGACTCCCTTGGCACTGACTTCCGTTACTAGCTCGTTGCTATATAAACAAACCAGCGTTGTGGCTTTTGTCGAAAATTGACAGTCAGTACATTCGCCCTGTATACAAGTACTTTCAGAAAATACAAAACACCACAACGTTATACCCCATCAATGTCAGTGTCTCGATATCATTTGACCAAATTTCTTGACTTGAAACCGCGACAGACACCGCGTGAAATACATCGCATTGAGTAAACAATATCCCATTGTTTCAATTCAACTTCAAGATCGCGGTAAAATCAAAACCGCAATTTGTAAGTGGTAAACATCTGAAAAAGACATCAGGTACATGCAGAAACTAATTGTTGTGCATATTTATTTCTATTTGAGGTGGCAATTTTTCATGTTTATCAGTATTTTTAACGATAAGAGCGATGGTAATTGGGGGACTATATTTTATCTAGCGCATTAAATTTAAAATAAAAAGTCGTGAATTGGCTGAGTGTTTTCTATGGCCGCACATTTCGTTGATAATTACGAGCCATTTGTTTGTCTAAATAATATTTTTAAGTTCGAAGAGCATTAGAATGGGGATAACAGTGTGGTGTTTTGTGATTTCGGAAAGGTACATGGCGAATATACTGTGGCAAATACCCGTTAATGGGCTCCGGCTCCGCCGTCGCCCATTAAAGGTACTCAATCCGTAAAGAGGGTCCCCATCTCAACAGATTCCAACAACAACAATCCGATCAGAGGGTCCTATATTACTATTTCTTTGGCTTTGGGGGTAAAAAATATTTGATTCGAGTCGAGGAACCCATCAAACAAAGCTCGGAGTTATTATATATTGATTTTTGAAATTTGTTAATTGCTCGAGATGAGTACTAATAACTGCCGTCAATTTGGTAACCTGCTCGAGATTTTACGCCAAAACTCTATTCAAACAGACAAGGATGGATAACTCTATAATCAAGTGGTAATAATAACGAAATTTTGACTGTCTTCTGGGCCAGAAAGAATTCCCGATAATGAAAAATAATATATTTCTAAAATCGATATCTAACAAATCTGAGCTTTGATGGGTGACTTCCTCGACTCGAATCAAATATTTTTGACCACCGAAGCCATTGAAATAGTAATTGAGAGGAGTTTTATCGGATTGAGTACCTTTAACTAAATTTACCACAGTATATTCGCCATGTACCTTTCCGAAATCACAAAACACCACACTGTTATCCCCTAAATAAAATTATTGAAGATTGCAATTGTCTTTTTTTGCTAACATTAAATTAATTTAAATTAAATAAATTAAGTAAAATACAGTGAAATTATTTTTTTTAATTATTTTTTATTACAATTTTGCGCACGTTGGCATCTCTCTGAGTGCGTTCTAGTTTCTATTACGATGAGCCAAATTCTGATGGCGTGTACTTTTTGTTTGTGTGTGAAATTGACACGTGACTTCTGGTGAGCAACTGTCTGGAGATTGTTATATTGCGGAATCGACAATGTACTAACGAGATGAAAATAAAATTGTCAACTTCACAATTTCCGAAGAATTCCCATGTGACTTAGCCATGTTAGTTCCATTTAGACCAATTTCGTTAGTTAGCTTTATAATGAAAACCAGAGAAGACGTCATAGCATAGTTCATGGCGTCATTTACGTCATGTTGGCTTTGTGGGCCAGAATCCAGACAGATTGCACAATCCATGACAATACTTGTCATTTCGTATCCACCAGGGCCATTGGATGCTGTTACATAAATTATTCTTAGCGTTATGTCACCGATAAAAAAAAACAAATTTGAGGCATGTGCAGCGTGTGTGGTTGCTCCACTACGTGTCACGTACGATTCATTTCGGTTTCATGGTTGATGCGAACATCATTTGACGTCAACGAGATGCGTATGGAACGTATGGAATTTGTTATTATGGATCAGCAATAACATTTTACTTCTATGAACAAGCTGTAATAAATGATGGCATATAGGCCATATTCAGGCCATGTCTCTGGGGAATCGGTAATGCAATAAACTCAGTGCACATTTGATGATATCACTGAATATGATCTTGACGTGAACGGGGATGTTGCCCTATATTCGATATCGGATCTTACCCAGGGTGTCGATTCCCTGACACGGCCATCGGATCGGAACGAATGCGACATATCCTGATTGAGTAATCATCGAAACTCTCCGACAAGGTCGTAACACAGATAATAGTCTGTCTGCGTTGTGCTCCACTGCTCGCTTGTTATTGGCTGGTATTGAATATTAGGACAACGTACCCAATTATACACCGATTGGTTTCTCTGTCGTACATACACACTTGAATTATTTTTACTTGCTGTACTTTTGTGCATGTACGTTCGCGTACTGGAAAGTTTGCCTCGTAGTTGTATTAGAAGTCGTATTAGAAAATCATATGGCGCCATGATATAAAAATGATATCAAATGTATCTTTGCCAAAGCTAACGACATGAGAAGTACAATTTCTGTAGTTCCACATGTAAAGGTAATTCTAACATTTGCGTTCAATTGCCTGTATAATTGATTCTTGAATACTACATGTATTTACGGGCAATTGTCGGTAGCATCGCTACAGGTGGAACTTGAATTTTCACCTCTCACCTCTAAATGTAATATATGTGATACATATGAATTTTATAAGCATCTTTGCGTTCGTTTTCTGGTACATTGTGGCTTCCTGTATCGAAATACTTTCTGTGAATATTGGTACCATAAAATTATGTGAAAATTGCGAAGCTGTGTATACCGTACATAGTACTGAACCATGTGATACTGACTGTCTGACTAGTTTTGCCTCGGTATTTCGGACGATACATTGTACAAGGCACCGATCACATTCGTAGCCAGGTATGCAAACTATCACAAATATAGCCAATGTTTCACGGGTGTTCACATTTGTGGCCAACCTGTCAATAATAAATATAGTATGGCTTGCATGGAGTTGACTACGTGGGCATATAGTTCCCAGTGGGGTGGGTACAGTTCACGGCGCGAAGGAGTAAACAACATCCACCCCACTGGGCACTATATTCGCGTAGTCAACGACAAGATATGTTATATTTATTATATTTCACCGAACAACTTGTAGCATTCCTACTAAATAACTGTATCCACCAAGTTGGCAACAACACAAACTGCTGGAATGTTCAAAGTCCCTTCTGGATAAGTGAATAGAAGTCAAGTGTAAATTGTATTGCTGATAACACGTGTGAGAGAAACATAATTGTCGCAATACTTTCTTACTCTAGTTCGATAAACCGAAACATGTAGTATCTAAGCTTTATTTCACTAAACCCCGAAAATGTGAATTAAACCGAAGATTGCCACTTCGCAAGTTGACGTCGTTCCTGTGAACAAAGTGTTCACAGCAACGTTTTGATTTCTTTTTGACACGCATCAATTAATTGGTGGATACAATTCCGTGTATACATTCTCGAGATGCAAATCTTCATGCAACTATTAAAGGCAAATCTTCATGCAACTATTAAAGGCACGTGCGGCCTTAATTGTCGAAAATATTCATATTTGTTCCAAACACCGTAAACAGAAAAACATCGAAACGCATACAGTTCCGTTCATATATACCATGACCATCACCTAAACAGCATGTTATCATAAAGACCTACTATATTTTACCTAAGCAAGAGCCTGGTTGTGTTACAGAAGACAGCACAGTGTTACTGACTAATCACACACAAATTATATAAACGCTCTTTATTAGTTCCATATCAGGTATTCACCAACAAAGAACGCTCTTTATGTTTACCATCATAATATAAACAAACACCAGAAAAGTAACTTTTTATGCTTTTGTTTACATAACAATGGTCAAACATATGACCATAACATACTGTTTATGCGATATTTCTTATTTGTATACGGACAAAGCCTATCTACATTTTGATGTTCTTTCTGTTTGTGGCGGTTTTTGACGGGTGGAGATATTTTCACAGGATACCCACCGCCAAGACCAACCGTGTCTTTAAAGGCACGGGCGGCGTTCGTTGCAGAAATATTCATATTGTTAAAATCCCCATCAACAGAAGGAATATTAAAATATATATAGTTTTGTTCATATGGCAAACATAATCAGCGCGTAAATAGTATATTGTCGTCAAGACGTACGATGGTGTACCGTGTACGTAAACAAGAGCCTGCCCGTGTTACAGAAGTTTTGCTGCTGTTTACATAACACAGCGCAATTATATTGGTTAATCACACACAAATGATATAAACGCTCTTTATTATTTCCATGTCAGGAAAACAGTAACAAATAACGCCCTTTATTTTTACCATATCCGAATCTAAACAAAAGCCAGGTTCTGTAAACGTGTTTTGCTTTTGTTTACATAACAAAGGAAAAACATTTGACAATAACATACTCTTCATGTCATATTTCTGATTGGTATAAGAACAAGATCTGTCTATATTTTACTATTATTTCTGTTTATGGCGGTTTTTGACGGAGGTGAATATTTTAACAGCATACCCACCGCCAACACCGCCCGTATCTTTAACATAATATCATGTCAAGGTCGTTAAATTCTGAGGAAAATGATATGACCCGAAAACGGATGATGATGATGGCACAGGATGTAATTTCGTTACTTACACTTCTAAATAATGCACGTTCACGCGAGAAGTCATTGGGAGCGACCTAGCCAGACATTGATGGACTACTTTAAGCCAAAATGTAATCTTCTAGTGGAGAAATTAACACAAATAACCGACACTAAAATGCCTAATTACATCGGACAGTGTATCGCAGAGGGTTTAAGGAACCTATATTTTGTGAGCATATTGATTCCCCATGCCATGAAGTTTGACAGTACTTCATCGATTAGCTGCCACGGTCTGTTTCGTTTCTATTCATGAAGAACTCTCTTATCGAAGTCGAAAGCGTGATCGTGAACATAAAATGCAGATCCATCAGTATTAGTCTCGAATCCGGCGCCAGGCTAAATAACAGTAACGTCATTAAGGGTTTATTCACATCAGTGGTCGAGAAGGTACAGCTAGATAGTACATATCGGTTATTCGGTGGACGGACAACTAATTTAGCTCATACTTCATTACAGAATCGTTTTCTTTCGGTGGATTTTTACTTTGGTCCGACTTTGTCATATTTCGGTCGATAGTACAGTTTCGTCAAAAAGTCTTTCAATGCTAAGGCGACATTCGATCTTGACCTGACAATGACCCATCTTTGGGGAAAAGATACTCACATACTGTATACATGTTGGGTTTTCCCTTTATTCTTTCCAGTGTTATGGCAGGTAATATATCCCCGAAATGAGGGTTTACTACATGGATTGACTTTGTCCGTCTGTCCGCTTGGGCATATATTTCAATCATGGCTTGACTTGGTATGAGGTTTGCCATCGTGCTTCCAACAGCGGGGCCAGTGATGTTCTCCTTTTCCATTCTACAAATAGCCTGCTTTGTATGTATGGACATCTTTGTTTTTGTCCGTCCGTAGATATCTCAGCCGTGGGTTATCGAATCTGAACGAACTTTGTTATGGAGGTTCGTCGTCGTGAGTACTTTAAAAAGAGCTGCCAATAACGTTGTTTGCCTTTTCTGTTTCTTGTTTTCTATAAATAATGGGGTTTTTTGTTCGTCCATCTGACGTCACAACCATGGGTCGCAATGAAATTTGGTTTGGATATATACTATCACAAAGCCTTTCAATGAAGTGTTAGTAATATTCGCAATTTCCCTTTTAGAGTTATATATCCTTTGCTTATTTAAATTTGCGATCGTTCTGACCATGTTTCAATTTGACATCGTGGGGTATGCCAGCATGTTTGGATGATCACTCTAAACATACGTTGGACTTTGCAGTCTGTGAATTTTCCATCGATCCGTATGGAAATTCCACCTTCTAATTCGACTATGAAGCTATGGATTTGGCTGTCTTGTGGTTTGTTAATAGCCCAACTTGGGGGAGAATACCCATATATTCTAAGTGATTATGTTCGTCTGTGCAGATATCTCAGCCAATGCTTCACGATCGGCATCAAATAACGTAGGTAGGTTAGCCACCAGGAGGTCTTTCAACAGACGGGTCAATTGCCAATAGATTCAAGAGTTATCCTTCTTTGTTCTTCGGGAAATGTAGTGTTCTGTTCGTCTTCACAGAACTCGTATTCAGCTGATGATATCAATACTATTGGGTATGAATGGTCAACACTAGAAAGGCATGCAATGATAAGTCAATTGGTAATGTGGTGCAGTTTTCCCATGTTTCAACAGTTGTTGTTACAGATAATGTCCTTGTTGTAGTAGGAAACAGATAATATTATCCAATTTTGCAACATTTATAGCATTGCTAGTCAAATTTCAACATTTGGATTTTAATATATTTTGGTTTAGTGATAGCCCACTATAAGGGAAATTTTGCATTGCCCACTCTCAGAAGCATATATGCCACGATTGGCACTTGTTTTACCATACGAAAATCGACTTCCAAGAAACGCTCTATGTTATCACTTAGTGTTGAAACTATGCACAATTGCCCATAAAACCCATGCTGAGGTGTTAAATATATATCATTTGGTAAACATATGTACCACGTATAATGACCACCTTATGCTTTTTATCCAGGGAATACCAAAGGCCAATACAGGTTTGGCTTAAAGCGCAAGTTATGTCGTTCAAACCGTTGCGGCCATCACAAATTGTTGGCTATTAGTCAAACAATTTGGTTTAAACAATATCTATTAGACCATTTTCAAGAAGAATTAAATATTAGTATGACGACTACAAACATATAAGATAAGGCGAAGAGGATGTTGACAACAAGCAGGGCCTGGCTATGCTCCTTGATGAGTAATCCCCAAAGGAAATATTCAGATAATCAGTTCATTTGTTGAAATTATTATCTGCACAATTCCCACCAATGAATATGATTCCTTCAGCACTTGTAATATCGTTTCGTCTGACTGTCATCTACTAATTTATCCTGAACACCCCTCCAGATGAATAATAGACCATTCCAATGTATACCTTTAAAACTGAATGGGAGAAATAATTTATTATAGAAAGGGTTACGTTACCTTCTCAGAAAACAAGTACGATGTGTGGAGGGTAAATGGTAGAACCAGCGAGTGTTATTCAGCTACTGAATGAATTCTCCCAACCAGTTATAGAAATATACATTGGACTTGTTTATTATTCATGGGGAGGGGGTGTTCAAAACAATGAGCAGACGACAGACAGGCGAAAACGTAATAGAAGTGCAGAAGGATGCATATTCATTGGAGGGAAATGTTCAGATAATAAGTGGTTTCCTATATATATGATATAACATATAGCAGTAAAACAACTATCAACAAGTGCATGACAAAATAGATTGACTTTGTTCTGATTTTCATTAATAATAACTCTCTAATAATGAGATTGGGCATGTCAAACCATTGTTATGTAAACAGTACTGCTACAGTGGATAAAAGTCCAATTAGTCCAATAAGATACCAAAGTTTAGTCAAAACGTGACTGAAAAGGTCAAGGCTTTGGAAAATATTCTGAAAATCATATTCACACTGAAATAATTGAACTTGCTAAACGATTAGCTATACTTGTTGATAAAGTTCTGCAATATTTTTTATTTACATAACAATAATTTCAACACGCGCTATTTCGTTATTGTGGAACTGTCAATAATTTTAAATAAGAACAAAGTTTGTATATTTCTCCATGATTGTGGGTGATGTTTTTACATATTTTTATATTTTTGTACATTTACCCACTGCGAGTATCTTGATACATGTAAGTTATATGTGGGGGCGGATGTACCTCAGAAAAGGAGAAAGGTGTAAACAGTAAATGTAGAAGGAATGAGTGGAAAGAGGCCGAGTTGAAGGTTTATAAGCAGGTAATGATCATGTCACTTTTTATATAATAGAAGAGCGAAAATCAGACACATCAAAACCTGTATCTATATAAAATGGCTGTCATTTTGATATCAGGCCTCGGATTAAAAACCAAATGTTCACCTAATTCAACAATAAATCATGTTCCAAGTGCATCCGATTTATCGGCGTCCCCCGTCATGTCGAGCAGATCTAGTCCACGAAACAAATCAATCCCAGCCGCCGGGCAATATCTCCTGCCTGTGATGTGCAATTTATTCCAAGCAGATCGCATTTTTTCACGCAGAATAATTCATTCTAACCGAGAAGAAGCAATTTCTCTTAGGGCATTTCCCATACTTGATACCAATCGTGTTCACATAAATTGATGGAGTATGGTATTGACTGTCAAAACATTTGAGAGACTTTTCTCATAAAAAGTTTACAAACGGAGGATTGGATTCGCCCGCCTGTATGTCGCGTTCTGTTTGTGGTTTAAGTTTTCCGCGATGTCTGTATTATTCCGACGGGATCGTTTGAATTACGATCAGATATGCGAAGGTTACTACCTCAAATGGAGTTTTTGTTTCAATGGCGTGCAAAAGCAATGCGCTCTCAGATCTAAATTTAAGATGTCTGTGGTGTGTATATAAATGCGGTAAATCTATCAATTTCCAATGGCGTAAGTTCACGCATATATGATGTTGCTCACAATGGAGTATTTGCGTTTGCTTGTACGAAGAACATCTTACTAACAGTTGGAGTCTGGGTTTCGAACGAATGAATGATCATGGCAAGGCTCGCAGTCAGCTAGTCTGTTTCGTTTCATGCGGTGTCTATCTTTGCAGTACAATTATTGTTTATCGGCAATTACGTCAGTTCAAATAAATATAATTCATGATACATCTACGTACAACTTACATGGTTACATTTCTCGGCCTTAGTCATTTTCACAGCATAAAATACAGTATAATGTATATTTATCTTTTTAATTGTCCCCCGAAATTTTAGGAGGACTATTGTAATCGACCGCGTCCGTCCGTCCGATTATTAACCCGGACGTTAACTGGCGTTCAATTTATCCGATCGAAACGAAACTTGGTATGAGGAATAGCCATCACGTTAGTTGTGGTTCCGGTGATCCAGTCCGATGATTTTTGTCGAATTTATAGCCATTTTAATTAGAAATAGCTATGTTCGTGTTGCCCGGATGAAAACTCCACTTAATATCAACTGATTTGATCGAAACTTGTTATGAGGAACATCCATCACATTATTCAGGTAAAGTTTGAATATGTTTCCACTTTCCAGGTGTCGGAGTTATCGCCCTTTTTTACTTAGAATTCGCAGTTTTTGGGTTGTCCGGATGATAACTTCAGCAACATTCAACAAGGTTTCTTGATATTTGGTACCTGTTCACATTTGAGAAGACACATGCTAGGTTCGATTTTTCGTCATGGTCTGATGATTTTTTACGGAGTTATGCACCTTTTTTACTTAGAAGTCACAGTATTTTGGTTGTCCGAATGATAATTCTAGCAATATTGAACATAATTTCTTGATAATTGGTATGTCATGGTTCACATTTGAGAAGACGCAGGTTAATTGTTTGTTTCTAAATAAAGCCAACAAAACCAACTTTTTCGGGGGAAATGAGGTCGGCGACCTTTTATTTGGTCATGGAACGCGACAAAAGTTTGGATTTATCAGGTTTAATTTTAGTCATGGATAATACTTCACATTGCGGTTATGAACACAACTTTAGACAGGGTGTGGAAATAACATCCACATATCTCAAACAGACCGATGTCCAAAATGCTAGCCCTGCGGTCATACATAATTGTGACGTAATTGTGCACTCCACTGCTTGCAAAATGCGTTCTTGTTGCTGCTATAAAAAGCTAGTGCAAAAGATTTCTGAGAATTCCATCGAGGCCAAGTTGGGATTAATTTTTTGTACAAGAACAGTGGCATTTTAATCGAAAACAGAAGTATAACGACAGAACCCACATGGTCTCCGCAAGAGTAATTTGCAACTTCTTCGACGACACCGCCTTTATAATGAAATCCTGACTTCGTAACCAATTAACGACTCATCGAAAATTGATAGGCTCGTCGACATCATCACGTCGATCCAGTTTGCAATCAATTAGAATGATACTTTTTATTCCCAATTTCCATTCCGATCAACAGGAAGACAATCGTGTGTTATCGTTTCCCTGTTTCTCATTGTAATTATGTCACGGGCTGACTAATTTCACGGAATACGTCGCACGGGGAACACGAGCGCACTCCCTCGGGGTTCGAGAGCCGGGTAATTCTACAGAGAAACTGACGGCTAATCCTCTCTGATTTATTTACTTCCAACAACCAAGTTTCAATCGATACTGAGAGAATTCAACGAAATGCCCAACATTGAGTTTAATTTGATTGTTTTTCGACCCATTTGCATCGATTTTTTGAAGCATGTCGAAGAATTATCAACTGGTTGGTATACGTTCGAATGTGGCCACTCAATCAAAAAGTGAAGTATGTTGTGTCAGCCGGCGGGATGATTTAGGCGTCTCGTCCTTTGGAAATGACACGCTGATACCAACACGCTCTCCTGTGGAAGTTTAGAGTGGGCTTCTTTAATGATGTCCCATCCAATTTTCAAGACAGTAAATTTCTTAACGCAAAGTTTCCGCTTACCATGCAAGCGAATCAAACCTGGACATTGTTTGAAAATCAATATTATTAGTATACGCACGCCGACACCATGATGACCCCACAAGGACATCCGAAATGATACGTTGAGAATAAGCGTAAAAGCATGACTGTTGGTCAAATTGTGTCCGGTCTCTGTACTTGGGTATAACGCGCACGGCTAACCGAATATATGTGACCCGCCATATCAAATCCAGTCGTAAGTCGGGATTTTTTTTACCCTGTGCCAATGCATTCTCTTATATATGCGAGTCGACCATAGGTCGCCTCGCATATATAAGAGAATGCATTGGCCTAACAATTTTTTATCATTTTTTTAAATAAATGTTTCTCTTACAATTTTTAGGACATAAAATAAAAAAACACCCATTACCCTACAGGGAGCCCCACATATATATAGAAGCATATAGAAGAGTGTCGTCTGCTCATGTTTGTCTGGGGCTCTGTATGGGTGAAATTATAAAATTGTTAAAGAATACAAGAAAAAATTATTAAAATTGTAAAAAAATGTTAGGCCAATGCATTCTCTTATATATGCGAGGCGACCTATGGTCGACTCGCATATATAAGAGAATGCATTGGCACAGGGTAAAAAAAATCCCGACTTACGACTGGATTTGATATGGCGGGTCACATATTCGTTATACTTGAGTTAAACTGTGCTCGGACGAATTCGTCTGCTGAACAACAGCCGATGAACTGCTGAACGGGATCTTGAACTGCTGAGTGCTGAACGGGCATGGGTTTGTCAAATGGTGTCCCCTCCCTGCATTGCATTTGGATATGATCCGTCGATTACAAATCATTTGCACAATCTACAATCGACTGTCTCAGTTATAAACGAGTTAAACTCGGTTTGTGCGAAAGTGCTGATAACTAATTTAGTGTCGGCGCACACGATCCCGATTGACCCCCCGATTAATCCGACTGCAGGATCAATCGGGACAATCGGGACCGCGTCCGCCTAACAATGGAGCGGATTTTGTCGGATCCGATTTAATTGGACGGATCGTGGCGATGGCAACGCGCGTGTTTTGCTTGTCACATGACCGATCGTCACATGACCAATACCTCATTCAAAATGTCGGAATAGTTAGCGGTGACCACTATTCGAAATTAAACCAAGAATTCTGATCGATCGACAAGGAACAACGACTGGTAGACCTGTGGGCAGAAAATGAGTGCCTGTATAATAATCGCAACAAGCGGGCGGCAGCTGTGGAAATGTTTATTACGCCAATTTACGGCTATTGCTCGTGACCTCAATATATTATTAATATTATTTAATTTATTATTAATAAATATTAGTCTTTAGAAATACATATTAATATAAACCACCATGACTAGCTATAGTAACTGGCTAGCATAGCATGATTATATGACTGGAGTGAAAATCCGACTCATGTGCGCTGCCCCCCCCCCCCCGTTTTATCGGGTCCGATTTATGCGGTAGCCGGATTTAATCGTGCACAATCGGTATCGTGTGTGCCGACACTTAGTGTATAAACGACTGATCGGCAGTTGACTCAGCATATTAGCATCACCCATATATATATATGGAAGGAAAACGCTATTTTACATGTTGACTTACTTTCATTCTTTTCAGTGTGCAACATGATGGAGGCCGGTGTTTTCTTATTTTTCGGAATGAAGGATGTAAGATCCAGATGCGTCATCCAGTCCTTCTCCAAAACGTTTCACATGCCATTTCTTACTCCGCGCGCCACCTGGCGGCCGAGAAGGGAGACAAACATGAACACGAGCTTTGAAGTATACCTACGACCTGCGCACACTGAAGCGTTCATTGACATGATCCGCCACTATAAATGGAGGAAGATCAATTACGTCTACAACTCTAACGAAGGTAATGGCTATGCTCTCGAAAATTGTCTTTGGGCGGAATGTCTGATGGGTATATATCTATACTCAATGTCACGCAGCAGTCGTATGGCTGTGGACACGTTGGCTTCTCTATATTGTTCTTTAACTCATCCTTCACCAACTCAGGGAGCTAAGCCGCATTTAATCCTCATCAGTGTTATTTTCATTGTGTTGGGTATTGAATCTAACAGAACACGAATGATGTTTTCATTGTATTATGCTTTGGTTTTAATACATGTAAGAAAATTAGAAATCTATTTACTGAAATAAATACACATAAAACATGGTATGTTCCTAATATGTTTTGCACAGCTGCATGATGAAACCTCACCAATGTATGCAAATGCAAATAGCTTATGCGTTTAATACTTGCTTGTTTCTATTTCCAGTCGTTCCTTGTTTACGTTATATAAGGATTAACTGTCATGTGGACTGTTTTTATAGAGATGTAACCGTGAGGTAAGTGGTCATAACTTGTGTAAAACCCGAAGGGTTTTACATACAAGTTATGACCAGGGTTTTACACAAGTTATGACCACTTACCTCACGGTTACATCTCCATAAAAACAATCCATATGACAGTTAATCCTTATATTTATATACATTTAGCGAAAAGGCCACTTTTGTAAATGTATTTAAATCGAAAAGTGTATCGTGACAAAACCAGCCCAAAATATCCCATAGCACCCTTGGCAAAAGTTAACAGGAACAATTTATCTTTATATTGAAACCCGAATATTTATTAAGTCAATCCTGCGCGAGTCCAAATGCGCCCAAAACATTACGCGTTCGTCTTTCCAAAACCCGTGACGCGTCGATGTAATTATGAGGCTGCAGTTATGAGCTGGAGAAATAACTGCAACTAGCCACGTGGGCGCCGACCAATCAGAATGCTGGATTTAGTGATAATCACACTTAGTATGTAAATATATAGTGATGTTTTTTATTCAATCAAATTTTATATTTTAATTTGATTTATGTCATTACTTATTCCTATGGGATAAAAATGTTGGAAACTGACAATTGTAATCATGTAATCGAAAAGTATTCGATTACATTTACTAAAGTAATTGTAATCGTAATCGATTACATTGTTTAAATGTAATCAGTAATTGTAATCATGTATATCAAAAGTAATTGTAATCGTAAATGAATACATTGGCATGCAATCGCCCCAATCCTAGCTGTCACCAAGTGTTCAAAAACAACCCAAACGTAAGAAATAGGGAAGTTCTAAACTCAAAAGGTTGTGATATTTGAAGATATTTGAAAATACAAGTTGGGTATTGAGCTGTAATGTATCTCTATCGTAGAGCAAAACAATCGTGGATGCCTAGTGTGAACAGCTGCGTTCTATCGACAGTGAAAATATAGTAATTAAGATGACGAGCATAGTTTTATAAGAACTTCACTCAGCGAGAAACAATCATATTGGTAAATTACAGGTGGATAAGTTGTCAATTGCGATAATTTTTTAGTATTATAACAATAAAACGACACCCTAAACCCATCAATCGAAAGTCCATCAAAACCCAGTTTAGTAAAACCAGCCCTGGTGTGACGAATCTGTCCTTTCTGAACAGTGGATTTCAATAATTCTTATACAATTAATGATCGGAGCTGTAAATTATACCGAGTGCGTGTCTATCGTTTAAGTGCCGGCTTTTAGAGTTGTCGATTAACTGGTCACCGAAGGACCATAAACGCCCCATTAGACTCGGCAGTACTAGATGGTTTAAACCCGGTTTGAACTTCGTGTTTTAAACTTGGGAGGACAACTCGGCCCTTTATGTCTCTGAACAACTTGATGTCATAGCATTTATCGCCTCATATAATCATATTTTGTTATCGTGCATGGAACATTAAAGTCTGTTCTTGTTGGTCTTTTTCTTATAAGATCCCAATGAAGAGCCTGTATGTCATTTATGTGCGGATACTTGGAAGTTGGAAACTGATAATTTATCTGACTCCGGAAAGTCTTCTCAAATTATATAGAGTCTGTGTATTCGTATTTTCGTGTATTTACCCTCCTAATTTGACCACCGGAGTGTGACAAAAGTGAGAAATAACTATTATTCATATGTCCCGAATAATACAAGTCCCAACCTTTATTCGCGGAACGTTTTGTGACTCAATCGTGTACACCGTATTTTTTTTTACGAATAGAGCAACGCTGTGGCGGAAATGGAACTGACACAAGAGCCAGTGTTTTCGTCACGTGGTATCCTGTACATTCTGCGCGTTCGTCACATTCGTTTCCGGCGGCAACAAGAATTGACACCCTTATTGACAAATTGGTAGACGGAGCTGCCAGAGATCCGTAGCAGGTGTTTTTTTCTTAGATATGTTCTCATCGATAGCTATTAATGTGACACAGATGAGGTTCTTTCTGTACTGACAGTCATGGTCATTTTTCAGGTCATTCTTATATGATCACATCTAAATAAATACTTAATGACCTTAATTAAGGAGGGGCGATTAGATATTGTTTAGTATCTAGTCCCAACCACAAGGGACACACATGCATGATCACTATATTAAATCAAGATATATTAAGGATTGGTATTCGCTGAGAAGTAGTGTTTTTAATGTTGATATAATAGTACTAATATTGACTAAATAACGGATATATTTGAAGACGTATGTTTGTAGATGGTTCCACTAACCTCCCCTTTTCTGACCAAACCAATAGGAAAATGTGGCTTATGTACGACGAAAGTTGATCACTTGTGGTGTTGTAAATTCTTTCATACAAATCTCCGTTATTTATAGTCAAAGCACGTTCTATAATAAAGTTATCACCGTTCGTTAAATTAAGTATAGTATGTCGGTTTACTACCACAAAATACAGGTAGCGCCCCCCCCCATTTACCAAAGTTACGGTCCATTGTCATACACCCGCTTTTTGACTAACTATGGGTGTCATGGATTGACTTGGTTTGTCTGTCTGTTTGTCCGTCTATCCATATGTTTGTTCCCCCCGCCAGTTAATACATCCGGATATATATATCGGCCATGGGTATCCGAATCTGAATGAAATTTGTTCGGCATCTGGATTTCAAAGGATGTCCCAATGACATTGTTAGCGTTTTACGTTCTATATTTATCCATCATTGTTCATCTGGAAACAGTAGTTCTCTGTGAGTCCAGGCATATATATCAGACAAGGCTTATTGGATCTGAATGAAATTGGTATGGAGGTTCATCGTGATGACTGCTTTCAAAGAAGGGTCATTGATGTTGTTCGAACTTTATAGAGTTGTCCCAAGTTGATATCACAGCCATGGTTCATCGGATATCAATGCAATTTGGTGCAGAGGTTCGTTTTACCCAATGAGGTTGCTATAAAGTTTCGTTCTAGAGTTATCATTCTCTGTTTTCCCAAACATAATGTGTTATTTCCGTCCACATGAGTATCACAACCATGGATTTTTGGATCTCAATGAAATTTTGTATAAATATTTACAATCGCAAGGCCTTGGAATAAAGTGTTGGATTTGTTCGAAATTTCCCATTAAAGTTTTCTATCCTTTGTTTATTTTAAATTCGAGTTCCGACCTTCCCATGTTTCAATTAGGTACCGTCGGTGTTGCCTGCTGATGGATAAAAAATTTAAATAATGTAAGAAAAAATGATAAAAGAAATGATCAAAATTATTAAAGATTGTAAAATGATAAAAAATTACAAAAATTGTTAAAGAGTGTAAGAAAACTTTATAAAACATGTTTAGGCCATATAATTTCTTATATATGCGAGGTCTACGCATATATAAGAGCATGCATTGGCACATGGTCTTTAAGGTTGCGTCAGCGCAGCTCCCGCCATGAACGGGTTAAGATTATTCTGGGTTTCTGATTGAAAAAGCTGAGTTTTCAAATTTTGACAGAGGTATGGGCCTGTTTCTTGGTTTCCGCGTGATATCTATCAAATACCATGCGTTTTAAAATAAACTGATGGGCGTATTATGCCACGCCGCATGGTGTTGCGCTTGGTCGCAATTCATCGTGTATACATAACTCACTATGGCATATATCCATTTTCTCCTCCTACGCATGAGTTAAGATAACGATAGAAAATAATTGGAAATGAATTATCAGATAAAACAATTGGGCTAATGACAAATAATGTGACCCCATATCGACAAATGACTTGCGGCGTTGGATTTTGTTGGGCATCTGTCAATGTAAATGAGATTTCTTCTATCACACCGCATGTGACTGCTGTCTCACCCCACATAAACCCTTTTAACGAGCTACCAGCATGTCTTGTGTAAACGCTAATACAAACCAGTTATGCACCTAACTGGTTAAAACGGAGAACGTTCAGCATAAGCGCACGTGTAAACGCCGAATCACATAGCATGAATATTACACTAGACTAACTATGTGAACACATTTCGTAACACGTAAACAATGGCCGCTTCACAAATGACAAACGAAATAGTTCCACACTGGAACAAATTGTCATCGTTGCAATAAATCGTCAAACTCGTCAAACTAACATGTTTCTGTCATATAAACATGTTGCCCTCTATAATGGTACCGATATGGACGTACATTTCCCCATGGCAAACGTAGTTAGTTGTATACCGAAAACACCCACGATAATCAAGAAAATCGCATGAGACTTCTCCACAGATGTACCGTTACGAACTTACTGGAATGTGCCAAAGATTGGTATAAAACAAAAAAATCAGAATGAGGTTCTTGGGTTTGGAGAAAAATGATCCATCATAACCTGGCATGGACAAATTCCCCCCTCGGGGCCCGATGTTTGGTCCGGACACTCGGCAAGCATCGTGTCTGTCCAAATAGCTGGCCCCTCGGGTGAGATTTGTTCATCCCACATCCCAGGCCATGCTGGATAATATTAATCTCACTTCTCAGTTGTCTCACATGGGCTGTCTGTGGCAAAATATGCAGGGGATGAGAGAAAATAACTTATCACAAACAGCCATGCAGGAGTATTTTACTGGAGGGAGATATATACGTTTCGTAAGCCTAATATATTTGTGCGAGGGCGTCCCTTAAATGTGTCATGTAGAAAAGTAGCAGGAAAGAAATGTTCTTGGCGGTGTTATTGTCGTATAGGTCTCCCCTGAAATCAATTATCACAGTGTTTTCAACTAACGCTGTTACAATGATAGATCATCCGAGGAGTGCAATCGGAAAGTCAATATCAATTGTCGGGGCAATATGTGAAGATGGCGCCTGATGATAAATCCATGTACTATCAGTCACTATTTCGTGCCTCCATATGTAGATGAATTCAAGTTACAGATGAAGAATTGCCAAAAACCCTTAGGCCCATTATTGGCGTCGCACTTCCATGGCATCGGATACAATTCAATTAGATCCGATGAAAGTGCGATAAACCAAATTTCGTTACAGACGGCTGCGCTTTCATCGCATCGAATACAATTGAGAAGTTGTATTGGTATTATGTTCGTCGCGTGCGATGACGTATTTCAAATGTTTTGACTCCCCAAGGCGCTTCTGATGTTATGTTGGCGGAAACTCATGGCGCATTAAATGTTGACTGTGTCAGATTGATACTATATGCTTTATTATTCCCTTATATACCCTCAGTCTCACTATCATGCAACGTATCACTATATTTCGTGGTCGGTCATTTATAGGTCTACACAGGCATCACGCTATTTAATTAGCCTAATATTCGTTATCTACACGATTAGGCCTATATTATTAACTTCTAATTGATACACATATATTAGGGTATGTATACGCTATAAAAGCTCCATATACCCCGCGAAGACGTTGGGCCTTCATCGAATCGAAGACAATAAAATTACGTCATCCACGTATTTCCCCTTCGTAACGGGGATTTCAATTTACGGAAAGCCGAACGTGACAATCTTGTGTGCATTGTATTCGATGCGATGAAAGTTCGACCGTTTGTAACCAATGCGGTTTTAATTCAAAGTCTGTCGGACCTTTAATGCTGGCCCGATACATCAGATATAACCGTTAAAGACTTCGGACTTTCATCGCACAGCATACAATAGGGTGGACTACATTGTAGTCGAAGCGACGTATGTAATGGGCCTAATTGTTTTGGTAATTCTTCGTCTGTAACTTGAATTCATCTACACATGGAGGCACGAAATAGTGACGGATAGTACATGGATTTATCGTTAGGGACTATTTTACAAATTTAAAAAACTTGTATTCCCGAGTAAATTTGTGCGACGTATCTCAAACATGCATACCGACACTGCGAGCATTATTCTGTACAACTTTCGGAACAATTTAACATTGGACAAGGAACAAGACAGGGAGAGGTTCTCTCGCCACTGTTTTACCTCGTCTGTATTAATGATTTGTTAATTCACTTGAGCGGTTCGCGTTTCGGCATGAACATCAACTCAGTGTCATGTGTTGCACCGGCCACAGCCGATGACATAGCCCTTCTTTCTCTCACCAAGTCAGGCTTAGACAATCTTATCAACACGTGTCACGCATATAGTGTTCGATGGAGATTCCAATTCTCTTGCTCGAAGAGTCTCATTGTTGTATTCAATGAATGCAAATCTCACTACAACAGTTCTGACCGACAATGGAAGATTGGAGATAGAGTCATACGAGAAGAGAAGGAATGTGTCCACCTCGGTCTTCTTCAAAATAAGTTCGCAAATTTCTCATCTCGTGCATCCATCGTGTCCTCGAAAATGAGGAAAAACTTATTCTCTGTTACCGGCAATGAACTACTGAAATGTGTAATCTCCTGAAGACTATAGTGCTGTCCAGAGCTCTATACGGATGTGGTGTAACGCCCCTTAACAACAGAACGTCCATCACTATCGTGGAGCGATCACTGAGAACGTGCGTTAAATTTGCACAGTCACTACCCACGAGAGCTAGTACAAAACTCACTCTTGGCTTAGTTCGAATTCTCCCAATTCAAATGGAAATTCACCAGCGGAAGCTATGTTTCCTCGGAAGCCTGATTCATCTCTCTCCAGAAAAACAAACTTCGCTGAAACTGTTCTTATTTAAGGCACATCTGTTTAGCCTCTTCCATCGCCCAGCAAGAATTTTTTTTTCGGAGATTTTCCCAATTCTTGAGGAATATGGCCTTGCCCCCCCCCCCCCCATCTTGAATACTTCATGCTAAACGGACACTTTCCAGATCTAAAGTCTTGGAAACTTATTGTAAAAAATGTTGTACAGATTAAATACGTCGAACAGTGGAGAAATTCAGTTTCTTTGGACCACAACTTGTTGATACTCGGAAAAGTCATTCAAGATCCACTATCTGGCTGGACAATTTGGAAGATGCTGCAGTCCTATCCGCAAAACTGAAAAACCTGGCCCTTCTGTTGAACAGAACAACATATTGCAATAACCTAATGTGCCAGCAATGCCTAGCTATGTATGACAATGAAATTCACCATGCATTACAATCGTGCACCTCGTTGTTTATTCTAGCACTGAGAAATCACTTATGGGACACATTAATCAACCACCATGGAGTCCCCGTCACACTTTATCTCGACAGCCTTCCAAGATGTTACTTTTACGCACTACTCCTTGGTTCTGATGATCCACGCATCACCTCGAATGTAGAACACTGCCGCGAGCAGATAATGGACACATCTGCTTTATTCCTTCTGGTTATGACCAGGTCGATGAGAGAATCTAATAGGAGATGACTTATAAAACACAACTCCGACCATACGCGTGTGAGATACTGACAGCTCAGCAACATATTGTTTTTGTATATGCTTTAAAGCTCAGAATGCCTCGCTTTTGCATAACATCGTATACAGGTATAACGCAAATGTTCAATTCGTGCTTACCTGATCTTCCAAACAACATAGATTCCATTTACCATTTCTGGAAAGTTTTTCACACGTGAAAATTTGTCGTTTAGTCAAGTTACCACTCACTTCGACATACCAATCACAAAGCATTCTGAGCTTCCATCACATTCAATATTCCTGTTATTTTTTCTCAAAACCCACATCACTATTTATACTGTCGTCTGTGTATATTATTGTAATATATTCAATCTCTCCTTAGAAGGAGGCAATAAAATGTATATTCGATGCGATGAAAGATCGACGTCGGTAACTGTTATATCTAAAAATAACACAAAACAACCAAATCACGACTTACCAGATTCACACTCTTTAAAATGTGTTTTCGCTGTGGCCCGCGCCATAAAACGGAATAACGGATATATGTCCACTACTCGCGCCCAACTATTCTCAATAAAATCCAATATGGGCTTATTTTAGAATCAAATTATCCAGTATCAACCTATGTGAATAGTATAGGTCGATTATGAACCAATTTCGCGGTAATAATATATGTTGTTGTATTAGCAGTACGTCTGCATGTCTTTTGTATTATAAATTTCTTTCAATTTTCTTTTGCTCCACACACCAGTCAATGGAGTGGCACGACAACCATGGTGGTTATATCCAGATATGATCAAATGTCTCCCCTAGTGATAGCAGAATGGCACTGCAATGTCATAGCAGTTTTTAATTTTTCGCGAACAAGTGAAGAAAACGCTCTTTGTTAACCCTTTACCCAACAAACCGGCCAAAACCGGCCAAATAAAGCTTCAACAGCCTAAAATATCTTCGGTCTGTCTCAATAGAACCATACAAATATGGGTATCATTGGAACCGGCTCCTTGACCACATTGTGATAGTTACAGTTATGCCCTGTGCCAATGCATTCTCTTATATATGCGAGTCGACCATAGGTCGCCTCGCATATATAAGAGAATGCATTGGCCTAAAAAAAATCTTTTTTTACCATTTTTTCTTACATTCTTTAACAATTTTATAATTTTTAATGTGTTAAGCCAATGCATTCTCTTATATATGCGAGGCGACCTATGGTCGACTCGCATATATAAGAGAATGCATTGGCACAGGGCCCTTCTGTTGGGTAAAGGGTTAATACCATATATCACGCTAACAATGGACGCTCGGTATTGCACCACGGTGAATGGATGTCCTATTAAATGTTGTGGCTTGCATGTGTCTTTCTGTAGGATAAAATGTCACATAATCGCGTGTTTGTCAACATTTTTTGGTCCCCGAAATCGGGGCGTGCAAAAGTGAGCCAATAATGGCTTTAAAGTCCTCACAGAAATAAGTCTTTCTCTAATAGATACGAATCATAGAATTTAGAAAAATCGGCTCCGTGCAGCGTGAAACAATTGACAAAGACTGTTATGTGTTAGTCTATTCCTGGTTATGATGACATGGGCACACCCCCCCCGAGTATATACATGTATATATAATGTATGTATGCTGGTTTTCTGTGTATTTGTCAACCTGTCATACCACTACCATCAAACACCGTATACATGTTTTGTGTTCAAAATCAGCCTTTCTCTGTTATGTGTGTACACGGTGCCATGACGGCTCGTGGTACATTAGCCATTTAATGCTTTACACATGTTCGACAGTGGGTGTTATTGAAATATACTGAATGAGATATTACGCCCAGGGGACCATGCGCAAGCTTCGTGTGTATGGGCCTAAACTTATATTCAGCTAATGCCCAAATCGACTGATTGTTGAAGAAGTAATCGCCGTTATGAGATTTGGTCCGAAAGTCAGGTTCTGAGGATTAAAATATGTCGATAAATATTATATGTCAAATACTCATACGGGGACTTTATATGCCCCTTAAATACATATTTGAATCATATAAACTAGAACAAAAGCATCGCTAGGGCGTGGCAAAATATTCCCGTTGTAATTCGAACAAATCTTAACTTTACTTTTACATATTTCATTCCATTTAGTTTAGTCTATCTAAGTTATCATCCTGAAACCAAAAGCGAACGTACGGCCATACGGACGAACAGATCAATAACATTGTACGTCCCGTTTAACGGGCGTATAAAAATCTGCTCCCAGCATGAAACAACAAAGAGTTTTCCTTGTAACTGTATGCTTAATAAAGGTAAAGAGCGTTTATCTTACATTTGAGCGAACAATTGACAACATCTAGACAGGTGCGGTGACTGGAATTTCAGAAAATATAAGGGTTGCATATGTCGGTCTTTCGTGTATATCACCCTATCATACCACTACCATCATATATCGTATACATATTGTATGTTTTAATTGAGCCATATCCGTATAAAGTTTTCACACTTGTCAACTTGCTCTATACTCAATAATACGATATGTCGCCTTGATGCCTTGACCATTTACCGTGTTTCATTTGTTCAACAGTGAGTGTTCTTGAAAGACACTGAATGATCTATTACGCCCAGAGGACATCCAATCTTAGTGCACAGGAGCCTAAAAATAACCACATCTTACGCTGGAAGGGAGTGATTATTGAACACGTAATCGCTGTGGTTAGATCTGGATCCAAATGTCTCCGGGTTATCCGGTTTCGTAATAAGACGGAATTGGCCCGGATCAGTTCTCCGTGTGATCGATTAGCTAACACAGTTGGTACTGATGGGGGCTATTAATATCTCGTTTTACCGCTATAGGATGTGATCCAGAAAAATACCAAAGTCTCCGATACGCCGGTACATAGTAATTAGAAACGTTATCTTAAACATTTACACAACTAACTTCCCGATGTTGCATTTGAGAAGAATTCGCACGGGAATTGTAATGTGTATAACATTAGTAAACCTTATTTTAATGTGTATAACATTATTGGACCTTATTTTAATGTGTATAACATTACTGGACCTTATTTTAATGGATATAACATTATTGGACCTTATTTTAATGTGTATAACATTATTGGACATTATTTTAATGGATATAGCATTATTGGACCTTATTTTAATGTATATAACATTATTGGAGCTTATTTTAATGGATATAACATTATTGGACCTTATTTTAATGTGTATAACATTATTGGACCTTATTTTAATGTGTATAACATTATTGGACCTTATGTTAATGGATATAGCATTATTGGACCTTATTTTAATGTGTATAACATTATTGGACCTTATTTTAATGGATATAATATTATTGGACCTTATTTCTACGCGATGGAAACATTTAGATCAACTACTGTACGAAGCAATACCGTTTTCATCTGAATTTTACAATCCAGTAATTGTTATTTTCATATTTAATTATCTATAAAATTTACGCTTTCGGATTATATTTATCACATAGTTAGCCCCTAAACCCGGCCTCACATTTTTTAGTAAGACACACTTATATTATCGGCACGCGCAGTAACGTATGAGCTTAGCGCAATGATATCGATCAATGTAATTTTTATGTTAATTATAATATAATTATTATATCTAATTTGTGCTGGGTTTGACCGTTAGATAAAAATGTGTGATAAGGGTGGTTGAACAATTTTGTCAACATGAAAAGACACATTTAAAATGGAAATCTATCTTTTCTTGAATGTGTCTTTACTTCTTCTTTGGTTGTGATAATGAAATCCATATTATTTTTTGTTAACCCCAGCCGTTTTGAGATCGTTTTTCCTAAAATATGAATATGTGATCAAAATTATCTCAAATTCGTCGCAATTCTATACGAAATTTATTGACATCATCCACTAAATTCGATATAGCTCTAGCTCGGCTCGCATTCGATTTAGTGCACTCGGTTAATAAATGTCATATACAATTGCGATTCATTAGATATCCTATATATATGACCAATAAAGGCCAACAAGGCCGCATTAACACATTGGCACAATTTTGTGCCATTATTTGTCATATTATATAGAAAACCACACGGTGCCATGCACAATATGAAGGGCGACGCTGGGCGACGTGCGTATAAAATGCATAAATACTTAAATTAGCGACATGAGAAGTAAAATGTCTGTAGTTCCCAATGTAACGGTGCTACAAACACCTTAAAATACCTGTATGATTGATTCTTGTGAGACACTTCACTGTTATTTACATGTACATCGTTAGAGATGACACTACATAGTTTTTGCTCTCATTTAGGTGTGCTATAGATGCATTTTACAAGTATTTTTTTCTGGCACATTATACATATATATGTGACCCGCCATATCATATCCAGTCGTTGGAATTTTTTTTACCAATGCCAATGCATTCTCTTATATATGCGAGTCGACCATAGGTCGCCTCGCATATATAAGAGAATGCATTGGCCTAACAATTTTTTATCATTTTTTTTAAATAAATGTTTCTTACAATTTTTAGGACATAAAATAAAAAACATCCATTACCCTGCAGGGAGCCCCACACATATATAGAAGCATATATAAGAGTGTCGTCTGCTCATGTTTGTCTGGGGCTCTGTATGGGTGAAATTATAAAATTGTTAAAGAATACAAGAACAAATTATTAAAATTGTAAAAAATTGTTAGGCCAATGCATTCTCTTATATATGCGAGGCGACCTATGGTCGACTCGCATAAATAAGAGAATGCATTGGCACAGGGTAAAAAAATCCCGACTTACGACTGGATTTGATATGGCGGGTCACATATAGGATCTCCATCGAGTTATGTTGGGATATAAGCTTTTATTAAACGAGTTTTTGATAAATTTGATTCACAGCGAGTCGTATACGTTTTGTGATTGAAATTTATCAAACGAGTTTCATAAAATCTTATACCCCCAACATAACGAGCTGAAGATCTTGTTTATCAGATATAAAAAAATAGAGCTTTATGCTTTTTTCACAAATCAAAATCTTTATAAGAAGCTGAAAAAAATGCATGCAATATGCACACTTGCACGGCGTTGGCTGAGACGCTTCGCAAACGTATACGACAGTAGTGGTGCGCTCTGGCTTGCGACAAAAATATAGTTCCCCGATAATAGGGGTTTCGTGTGATATATAACTTTCTATATCGACTTGCCTGCAAGAGAACTAGGAAAATCGGCGAGTGTGTTAACGCGGCTTCAGTCCTACTTGACCTTTCACTACACTAGTACTAATTTCTGCGAATGTGGGTACCATAAGTAGTATATGTTATACAGTGATGTTTTAATTAGATTTATTTCATAATTTATTGGGATCAAAATGGTTGGAAACTAAACTTGTAATCAAAAAGTATTCAGTTACATTTTACTAAAGTAATTGTAATCGTAATCGAATACATTATGAACAATGTAATCAGTGATCGTAATCATAATCATACAAACCAAACGTAATTGCAATCGTAATCGATTACATTGGCATGTGATCGCCTCAACCCTGTTTCAAACATTCAAAATATATATGTTGCGAAATATATATATATATATTTTATACTGGTTGTATTAGTTGTTGCAAATCAACTATAATCACGATGGATATTCACGTCATGTTGCAAACACCAGCGCAGTCATTATTAATGTTTTCAAAAATATGTATGTTCTTGAATGTTTTATACAGACATTGGCTCATTGTCAAATCGCTCGGATTAGCAGAACACCACGAAAATGACAACTTAAAAATAAAAGTAACGGTACCTTGCCTTAACAACGTCATTTTGTCCCAGCAACATTATAGCAAATAAGCAGGACCCACGGTCACCCACCAACAGTATAGCGAATCAGCAGGAACCGCCGACGTCATAACAAATCAGCAGGACCCACCACCATCATATCAATGCAGCAGGACCCACCAAGATCATAGCAAATTAGCAGGAACCACCAACGTCATAGCAAATTACCAGGAACCACCAACATTATAGCAAATTAGCACGACCCACGACCATCACATCAATGCAACAGGACCAACGAACATTAAAGCAAATTAGCACGACCCATGACCATCATACCAAATGCAGCAGGACCCACCAACATCACATCAATGCAACAGGGCCCACCAACATCATAGCAAATTAGCATGACCATGCACTTAACCAGGAGTGATATTTACCGTCTGTGTGCGATCTTTCCTCCACCGCTAAAATTGGCAACGTCGTGATGTTTTATCGGCTTAAAGGCGATGAACTCCAACACCAAAACCAAGCCACTATGGTCAACACCCTCTCTATCTGTAGATCGATGTGTCTGGTTGTCTATAAGTCAGTCAACTGGAATAACATACCTAACTTATAGCCGCGTCAGCTCCTATCGACAGTAATGTCGTGTTGGATTTCTCACGCCATCCATGGTACAACTAAGAATAATACCACGTCACGTGACAGAGTCAGTTTTAAACGGATCACGTCCTTGTGGATCCGGCAGAGTGATCTCATCACAACTCTCTTATGAGTTTGTCATTGTCTCTAGTGACACAAACCATTTGTAAACACGCGTGAGCGTCGCATCACCGACGGAAATGTCGTCTGCTCTGGCAGGGGCCTGTCTGATTGGCGAATTAGAGACGGAAGTACTGTAGTGTACAAAACGTCTTGTGAGACCTCTAAATCTAATACAAGCCTCCAACACAAATCGGACTGATTGATAAATCTAATTCTCGCGCAATTATCATTCTCGCGAGCAGATGTGGTGACAATTATTTCGACCAGAACCGGAATCGCAATCTGAATCCCAGGTGAACGCAGTGGAAAAATGCTGTTCCTTGTCCTATAGGGAACTGCTATTCTGCATTAACATTAACTTGAGATGCCGTAGGCGTAACTATTTGGCATTTTCAAACCATATCACCAAACAAATTACTGTCACAAAGCGCGTCGCGCATATGCAGTCGAAGTCTTTCATCGTATATTATTGTCGTTGAATTGCCTTCCAGACATGATAGTGGAAACAACATATTTGGACGATTTCAAAACAATGATTGACTCTTCTACCAAAATATTAGAAGCATGAATATGACTGATTTCCGCAATCAAACAATTATGATCACTGGAGTGCCGCGAAGCTAGTTTGAATCATAAACCCTATATATATTTCGAGTGTTGGGCCTTATGTCTATTAAATGTAGACAAACTCATGCACAGACTATATAAGGTCGAAAAACACTTACTTTTCAGTACAGCCAACGACTGGAGAACTCCCGGCCACGAGCAGCCACGAGTATAAAATACAAACGAATACACATCGAATATAATATAAACATACAAATACGGTGTTTTGAGCCTCCTAACGAGTGTGGCTTCTTTTAAGAGTTTGAAGTCATCGACCTATATTATACCGCTTCCGCTACAATACTATATACAGCGTACTTTTAAAGACGTAACATATCTCAAATAGTCATATCCCAGAGCGGTCACACCAAGACACAGTTCTTTACTGATCAGACGAGCCCCCAGGGTAACAGAACCCGGGCGAGAGAAGTGAGAGAGTCTAACCGAAAGATAGCAGCGCCCAGAATCGTCCAACGTTACCCATCAAAGGCCTACATAGGCTCGACACTCCAAAGTTCGGTCACCATGCACGAAAGGCGTCTAACGACTGTGACCAAGAGATCTACACTTCATAAGAAAAGTCATCGACCTTCTATATTTACACCGGGACAGCTACACATACATGCTGATTTGTTCACTGATTATATAGGGGCTTTATATTTCGTCATTATTGCGTATTATTTTATGTACATGTACATATTTTTTCGCAGAGGTTTTGGAACGTCTGAATAATTGGATACACAACAATTTGAATCGTTCGGCATCTAACTCCCTCGCATCTAACTCCCTAGGCATCACTCCCTCAATTATTGTGTTCGTCAGTTTCTGTGTTCGTCAATTTCTGAGTTTACAATTTTTTCTTCAGGGTTGTGGCGCTTACAATATATATACGAACGTCTAAAATTAGAGGGGATAACTCTACGAATGATGGGTCATCGGATACCAGAGCCGCCGGATCCGCTACATGCACACGAGGAGTTCCGCCGCCTCGATAGAACAGGACATGGAACTCCGAAAAGAATAGTCATTGATTTATCAAGCGAACAATCATACGGCACAGTTCTAACGCAGGTCAGTTATTTGTTGTGGGTTTACAGCTTCAACAGATACTTATAATTTAGAATAGAAAGCACGGTTCCTCACATATGGAAATTTAAAATACGTCATGCCACTAAACTGCAGTCATTGTAAACACCTCTCTGGGATGTTATATATGCTCATTAGGTGGTTGGTTAACTTAACTTCCCAAAGAGTTGAGTTACCCCTCCATGTGGTCATCCCTACCCTACTAGGACTGCAGCCGAGCCACCATTGGAAGATTCACTGTTAACCCTCTGGGATGTTATATAACCCCCTTAGGTGGGTGATGAACTTAACTACCCAAATGGTTGAGTTACCCCCTTAAAAGTGTTATAATACCCCCTACGGATGGTGATTTACCCCACCAGGTAGTTGGTTCATATCTGCCCTCCTATGGGAGTACGAAATACCCACAAAAGGGCGGGAATTACCCCTTTCTTTTTAGTGTGATAGTCATTGTTTAGGTACTGCTGATATTCAAAGGTTAATATCTTAGAATTAAGTAACATGTTTTCTAAAATCTAAACTAAATCATACTATTTGAATCCTGTTGAAATTGGTCATCGCTGCGCTACCTTAACCCTTTACCCAACAAAACGGCCAAAACCGGCCAAATAAAGCTTCAACAGCCTAAAATATCTTCGGTCTGTCTCAATAGAACCATACAAATATGGATATCATTGGAACCGGCTCCTTGACCACATTGTGATAGTTACAGTTATGCCCTGTGCCAATGCATTCTCTTATATATGCGAGACGACCATAGGTCGCCTCGCATATATAAGAGAATGCATTGGCCTAAACAAAATCTTTTTTTAACACTTTTTACAATTTTTTCTTACATTCTTTAACAATTTTATAATTTTTAATGTGTTAAGCCAATGCATTCTCTTATATATGCGAGGCGACCTATGGTCGACTCGCATATATAAGAGAATGCATTGGCACAGGGCCGTTCTGTTGGGTAAAGGGTTAAACAAAATTAATTGTGATATGGATGGATTTGGAGCGGTATATATTGACAATGCGGTCCAGTCCGCTGTCCAACCAATTGCGCCCCGGTGCCCATGCATGGACAGCTTCAAAGTTCTCTGTACACTAAGGAGTGAACAACTTGCCCCTTTGACAAAGAGTCCACCATGTATATGGAACATCGTTTTTTCCTTCATTTTTTGTGTGCATTGAAATCAGACTACAAGACGGCGTTTAGTGTTTAAAACGTCACGTCGAGACAATATTACTGGAAGACTAGCATATAAAGTAACCAAAGGCTTAGACACGTAACATTTTGGTGACGATGTGTATATCAATATGGTTATGTCAACATATCGATGATTTATTGGAACAAATCAATGAATAGAATTTGGGTTCCATTGTGAATTGAATGTTTCAATGTAGGACGGCGTCTATGTCACTTTTGATCTGAACTTCAGGATCGCTCAGAACACATTATGGTATGTCTGAGACTTAAATTAAACTATTTCAGATTCTAGTCCCGACGGTCCTATTCAAAACGTATACACAACTTAAACGTATAAATCAAGCATCTCTTTGAAATACAGGATGGTTGTCGCTTCTATGCAAGCCTTGAAATAGCGTGTCTGTCATTTGCAGAATGAGGTCCCCAGAGGGTGAATTTAGTGATGCTACCCCGCATAGCGGGCTAGCATCACCAAATTCACCCTCTGGGGACCTCATTCTGCTTACACCTCAGCAGAATGAGGTTCCCAGAGGGTGAATTTGGTGATGCTAGCGCGCTATGCGGGTATAGCATCACTAAATTCACCCTCTGAGGACCTCATTATGCAAATGACAGACACGCTATTTCAAGACTTGCTTCTACGATATCATCGGCAGGGAGTTCCAAGCAGAACAAAATCGATGCGAAAACGAGAACTTTCTTATATCATTTAACTTTGACTCTGTGGATAAATCATGCGTGTCCACGAGTCCCAATGCAAGTGTTCTGGTAGAAGAACGTGATTAGATCAATGATATATTCTCCGTATATAATCGCGAACGTCTCGATCGCATCTGATTCTGATTGTTTTATGGACCAGCATCAATATTAATTTAGTATCAGCGTCTGAGACTTAGCATATATCTCAACTCGTTTACTTCCAGATCGCAGAGGTGGGAATGAATAAAAATGGATACCACTATATACTCGGTACATTCGTAAGTACATAGGAGCACTGCAGGCTAAATAGCCAAGTTTAGCAGGGGGGGTTGTTTTCCGGGCACGTATGCCGGGGTGGGTGGGTGGTCGATGGGACCAACACAATTTTTTTTCCGCAACTCAAATTTTTTTTTTTGCAATGAGTTTGGCTTAAAACACCTTAGAATGTCAATATTAACATAAATGCAAAATTTCATGATGATCAGACAAACAGTATAGCCCATGCTAATGGATTGAATTTTGAAATCCAAGATGGCCGCTGGCAGCCATGTGTTTTTGGCCGAATGACCCCAAAATGACTCGTTCCTATTTACATGTCAATGTTAACATCCATGACAAATAGTATGCACAGAAATTCATATACAGCTGTTTACAGTGAATCCCCCCCCCCCCCGCAAATCTCTGTTTTAGTGTTAAAAGGGGTGGGTGTTCAAAAATGGTCGGGGAAAAAAACTGCCGAAAACGGACAACATTTTGGACGCGGAAGTGGGTGGGTCCCAACAAGGGTCGAAAGGAAAGAATCAGCATACGTGCCTGGAAATTTTGACCGCCCCCCCCCCCTGAGTTCAGGTCTATATATACGCGTCCATAATCGAAAGACTGACGTTACTGAACTAATGTGCGGCGATAAAAATGTCGAACTTTAGGTGAACAATAATCTATTGATCGCGACAGATAGAAATATAGTTTAATGACGTAATTTACATCCACTCGAGACCGATGTCAAAACAACAAATATATATAACAATGTCAACGTCTCATTCGAAAATTAGCTAGCGTAAAGAGAAACTTTCCGCCTTTTCACCATACAGACGGCGACGCGATCAGTGGGGACCATGTGAGGGTCACGAATGATGCGAGCGTCGCGATTTCTGCGTCAATGGTGTCAGATTATTCTCGTGGAAATTCCGTCAACCCATACGATAGGGGTTCCTCTCGTTTCTTTTGCGTTTTCAAATGGCAACTTGACAGCAAGTCATCACATATGGTATAAGTGGTAGTTTTCCCCAAAGACATGTGGGCTCATTGGTCCAACACACGAGTCAATAACACTGAACTAGTCTTTTCAATGCCTTACAATAAATAAAATATGAATTTAATTATACCATTCACCTGTATAGACATGACGTAATGTCCATATACGTTCTATTTTCGTGTTTGAATGATGCTGAGTCTGGTTTATATCCATTCGTGCCTTTGCACTGTGATTATAATTTCCGTTACAGCTATTGGATTTGAAATAGCCATTCTGTTTACCTCGAATGACCTTGGCAATGTTGTTGGATTTTACATCATCCGACGACTTCGTCTATCTTCGTTGTTGAAAAAGCCGAAAAATACTTGAGTAAACGCTATAATCGCGTCGCTCAATTAGAACAAATTACTGACCAGGGTAGGAACTCTGTAACATCCACGAACTTGAGTGGTTCCACGAGGGTATATATGGACGAGAAATGAGGGACAGGAGCCCGAACAATGAACAATATCATAAAATAAATAAATAAATAGAGAATAATCACTTGATTGAACTGGTGACGTGAAATAATTCACGAGAGGCATGCAGGGACGTTGTACAAATAGTCAAACACGAGAGCGCATTGCACTCGAGTGTTTTACAAAATGGTTCCTGCCTCGAATGAATTATCTCACGTCACCAGTTCAATAACGTGATTATTCTATTTATTATATTACAATATAAACATCAGATTTACCAGAAATCCGAATAATACCGCCATTATACCCATGACGCATACACTTCGATAGCACGTATGAATACATAACGCGCTAGTTAAATTGACACATTTCACTAGTGAAGTTATATATGGTTTATAATAACTCGAGAAATCAAGGTAAATCACACAAAGGAATGTAATAAAAAAAACTTTCTTTTCAAATTTCGCAGGACATAAAAAGTCTAGATCTCGACCGATTTAGACATGGTGGTGTGAACGTGACAGGTTTCCAGTTGTTGGACGGAGAAAACCTGGCGTACAAACGATACATGAAGACATGGAACAGTCTCAACCCTAAACTATACACTGGATCCGGGGGTGAATCAATGGACGTTAGTATGATGCATGTGTTTCGCGTTAGATGTTTCGTTTTACGTTTCTTTGTGCCCCCCAACCCAATTATTGCATTTTGGAAGTTCAGTATAAATATCTTGTATGAATCAATGTGTAACCATAACCATTCATGTTTACATTAGTATGCATACGATACAAAGATACAATTATATCTAGTATATATTAATACACATAAATTATATAGAGGATCTCACATGAGTTTCTATTTTATACGGAATTTATCAACCGAGTTCACTAAATTCGATTTGAGCCGAGGTTTACCGAGGCTCAAATAGAATTTAGAGGACGAGGTTGATAAATTACGTATAAAATAGGACGAGTGTGAGATACCTTTTATCACATGATCAAATAAACCCGAAGCAACGCGAAATATTCATCGAAAACAACAATCACAAACTACAGCGATCGCAAGTTATTTAAAAGAACGCCGTGACGTCATCGCACGCGCTGATATTAAACGTGTCTATTACCGATAATTATGAAACTGCTTTTATGGCCAAATTATGTGATAAATAGAGGATCTCACATGAGTTTCTATTTTATACGGAATTTATCAACCGAGTTCACTAAATTCGATTTGAGCCGAGGTTTACCGAGGCTCAAATAGAATTTAGTGGACGAGGTTGATAAATTACGTATAAAATAGAACGAGTTTGAGATACTTTTTATCACATGGTCATATAATCGCTTAAATTTTATCGAAAACAACAATAATTAACAGAGAACTTTGTCCCAAAGTGCAGCGTGACGTCATCGCACGCGACGATATTACACGTGTCTATTACGCTCGAATATTACATAGGAAAATAGTGCTAATCATGTGATAAATTAATATCTTGCATGAAGGGCTGTTTACTATACTGTGTAATTCAAGAAGTGTTAGGAGATTAATCATATCACGCATACCCCACTTGACCCGTAATGCCATCATGCCACCTCCGTTGTCTAAGATGAGGTTATCATATTTATAATATTAATTATCATATAACGGCATGAATGCACTATAACAGTACTCGTCACTCACACATACATACTACCACCAGGTATGGTCGGTTGTGGACTTATAATTACATGACCGAAAGATGGAATTCATAAATACAGGTAGTAGCGCCAATATATAAGCCAAACACTGATACCATACGTATCAAAATAGTCAGTTTCGTTAATAATTATGAGAGCAGCATCCATCACTAACTTTCTGATTGTATCTGCTAGCTATTGCTTTGTAAGCTGCTCATTTATTATGGCTATCTGATCAATATTAGTCCAGGAGATATTGGTCGACCTCTGCACCCCCCCCCCCCCCCCCAGGACTCAACTTCACCCGACTAATTTTCTTCCTTAAGGTCTTCTCTAATTTTTTTCACTTGTTAACAAGAAAAAAAAGTGGCCGCAGAGACTCCAGACAAGATGGCGTCCATCATGGCGGCCATTTTCTTTTAATGCACCAGGTCTCTTTGATCGCCATTATAGTAAAGATGATGGCACATGTGGTCTTTTTTTCCGCTCGATTCGTTATGCTAATATACAACCCTTACAAATTAGCCAAAAATCCGACACCAGAATCCAATATGGCGGCCAAGATGGCCGCCGAAATGTGAAAATATGCTATTTTTATGACATGTTACCACCTTTCGTTTGTCTCTGTGGAAAAATGTTAGAATTTTTGCGTCATGTTATACATGTATCATATAGAGGAGTCATTGGCGAACACACGGGATCCATAATATGCATTCATTTCGGGATATTTTTGTCCGATATCACGTTTTCCCAAATGCCGGTATCATAGGTCAAAGCCGAATCTCCGTTAATAACGCGATGTTATGTTTCGAATCAATGAATGTTATTGCTATTATAACAACACTCATGCATATATATTTGCAGGATATACTCGAGCTAGGATTCCTCTTATACCTGAGTTGAGGAATATTTACCCAAATCCAAGATGGCGGCCAAAATGCCCACCATAAATAAAAAATCGCCGAAAATCGCTGATTTTAACATCAGTGAGCATTATTGTCATGACAACTCCACACCTGCTTACTATTGTAAGTTGGGAACACTTAGGCGAAGAACTTTCCTTGTACCATATTCAAACAAAAGTCCCCCAAATCCAAAATGGCGCCCACAATGGCGGACAGATTTTGAAAAAATCACCGAAATTCCCTCATATTCACATCATTGGGCATTATTGTGGAGACAACTCCATTCATGCGTACAGTTGAGTTGGAAATACTGAGGTGAAGTAATTACCTTACATCTCATGCAAGAAATGGTTTTCCAAATCGAAGATGGCGGGGCCAAAATGGCGACCGAAATTTGAAAACACGCCTACATTCCTTTACTTTCTTAGGATGGGCGTTATTGTTTCGCGATTTCTACCCACCATTACATGTTGATATGTATGAATTATTCATTAGGGTTTGGCAAGTGATACTCACAGTCAATATGGCGGCCAAACTGACAGGCAGAAATTGAAATGAAGCCGATATTATCACATACTAATTTCAACTTTTTGTCATAATTTTGATTTGTATAAACGAAACGGTACATAATATGAGCCATCTATTAGTTCCAATGTAAGTCGTAGCCTTTTGGAAGGATGAAAACCCACAATCGCAATGTGGCATTTCAAAATCCATTCTCCACTAAGGGCTCATACTGGCCGTAACCGTATATAGGTGCGCCGAATAGTCATATTATGACTTCCAAGAATCAAAACAACAGTACCTGAGCTTATTCTGAATTGCCACATTCAGTATTATCTAGACTCATTTCCATCTCTTCGTCAGATTAATCTATCTCACTCACAATAACAGTTCACTACTCTTCTTTGTAGGAGTGTGCCACTAATCGGAATGTTTCAAACAATACATATGCCGGTGTCCAGCTCACGTGTTTGTTTCGAAAACTTGGAATTCTTATCGAGCTTCATTCGTGGTATAGCTTATGGTATAATTCAGATGCTACATATGGGGTATATGCGTCATCTTGTGCGATACACTATAAAGGTATTCGGTCGATGCGTATACTAGCTTTCAGAAGGACCTATCTATCTGCGTATTGTCAGCTTTGGTGACCTAATGGGGATAACAACGTGTACATCTGGTGATCTTCCCAAACAGCCACTTCTCAATATATGGTTTATCAATTCACATACTCATCTAATGCACTGACGTACCCGGACAACTTCTGTATATGGCTTCGAATGTTGAAAGCCCGACATTTGACGGATGTATTTCTGCTTAGGCGTAGCCGTAGAAGACCATAATGCATAATATACCCAAACTCCTTGAACATGATCATAAGAACAAGCTTGTTGGCGTCCAGCAATCGTTTCACCGAACAGATCCAAGCAGATGATAACAATACACACGGTGCTAGTTTGTGGGTATGTGTCATGACAGTGGAAATTAAATTGGACCATGACTGCACCGCCCCTCATTTTGTTATGATTTAGATTCCGACAGGATCTCATGTGTGGCTTTGCCTTCCTTGTATGCTAAGAGTGTATGTTCCCATCCGTTTGGAAGCCGTTCTTAAACAACTGGACCATGAGTATGCCATTGGCTACTGCTGTATAAGCCCCAACAAGACTGGGATGTAGTCTTAAAGGCGATACCTTTGATAGTTGGTTGATATGTCATGCTCACGCTGGGTGGTATGGTTCAAGAATGTACAAATGCCACCAACAAAAGGGTTAAATGTTCAACGCGAAGAACATCCAGAGGAATGTTACATTGATGAGCTCTTGCATTCAGTTCAACAAACGTTGGTACACCAAGTGATTTCTTGGTAACATCACCAATGCGACCATTTTCCTGCATGAGACATTAACTACTATATTCTAAAGTTATATATATAAAGCTATATGATCATAACGGTCGCGTTCCCCAACGTCCACAGCCATTGCCATCGAGACTGTATATTGTTCTTTAAATACATAGTGAAATAAATGCACCACAGTTCCTGACATTTTCTTGAATAATATCGCCCACATACTGGCCTAACCCCGAGAGAGGATAACAAAACACGCATACATTCATGCTTTTAAGACATTATCCTTTAGTCCATCCGACTGTTTTGAGGGAGGCTAGCATAGTATTATCCAGGCAAAAGTGTACGTAGTTGAATCAGAAAGGCTTCGAAACGGATGTGGAAATACAATCTTACCACACCATATAAAACCAACACGCATGCCATTCGATATCTTAAACATGCACCAGGTGTAGGGGTGGTGTATACAGTGGCCCATTTCATTCCCAGTATCATGGCGCATGTCCACAAACTAGCACCGCGAGCATTGTTCTTCTCTGCTGGGAGATATTCGACGAGACAACTGCGGGGCGTCACACAGTTTGCTTCGGATAATGGTCAAGAAGTGTGGGTAGTCTGTACACTAGGGTCTTCTCCTTAGCAGATAGACATCTGTCCAAGGCAATGAGACAGCTAGCAACCTTCGAAACACTGTCGAAGTTGTCCACATATGCCAATGCGTTCGCTGAGTTTGTGAGTTGATAAACCATCTATCGAGAAGTGACTAGCTAACTGGTTCGCCAGGTGTACATGTCGTTATCCCATGGGGTATGAGACACATACATAGAGATGACCTTCTGTAAGCTTGTATACTCATCGGCCATGTACCTTCCTAGTTCAAGATGACGCACAAATATCATATTTAGCAAATATTTAAAATCGTAAGCTAGACACCGGAAAATGAATTGTTTGAAACGTTATGATTAGAGGGACCCTACTCCCAGGAAGTGGTGAATAATTTGTCGGTGTGAGCGACCTATATTTATCAGACAAAGAAATGGAAGCTGGTCCAGATAATTATGGACGTGACGTGGCAAATCAGAATCTGTTATCAGGTAATTGTTCTGATATAACTATTCGGCGCACCTCGCTTACGGCCATTATCGGTGCTAAGTGGAGACTGGATTTCGAAATGCCACATCGCGATATTAATGGTGGTTTTTCATCTTTCCAGAAGGATACGAGCTATGTTATGCGTGTTTATACCTTTAAGTTGAACTAGCAGATGGTTTATGTACAGTTTCGACCATACATACCGATATTATGACAAAAAGTTGAAATTAATATGTGAAAATATCGATTTCTTTTCAATTTCTAGCCGCCAATTTAGCAGCGATCTTGGCTGTGAGTATCAATTGCCAAACCCTAATGAATACTTCATATCACTATTCCATATCAACATGTAATGCTGGATAGAAATCGCGAAACAATAACGCCCATCGTAAGAAAGTAACGGAATGTAGACTTGTTTTCAAATTTCGGTCGCCATTTTGGCCGCCATCTTCAATTTGGAAAACCATTTCTTGCATGAGATGTAAGGTAATTACTTCACCTCAGTATTTCCAACTCAACTGTACGCACGGATGGAGTTGTCTCGACAATAAAGCCCAATGATGTGAATATGAGGGAATTTCGGTGATTTTTCAAAATCTGTCCGCCATTGTGGGCGCCATTTTGGATTTGGGGGACTTTTGTTTGGATATAGTACAAGGAAAGTTCTTCGCCTAAGTGATCCCAACTTACAATAGTAAGCAGGTGTGGAGTTGTCATGACAATAATGCTCATTGATGTTAAAATCGGCGATTTTCGGCCATTTTTTATTTCTGGTGGCCATTTTGGCCGCCATCTTGGATTTGGGTAAATATTCCTCAACTCAGGTATAAGAGGAATCCTATCTCGAGTATATCCTGCAAATATATATGCATGTGTGTTGCTATAATAGCAATAACATTGATTGATTCGAAACATAACATCGCGTTATTAACGGAGATTCGGCTTTGACCTATGATACCGGCATTTGGGAAAACGTGATATCGGGCAAAAATATCCCGCAATGAATGCATATTATGGTCCCCGTGTGTTCGCCAATGACTCCTCTATATGATACATGTATAACATGACGCAAAAATTCTAACATTTTCCCACAGAGACAAACGAAAGGTGGTAACATGTCATAAAAATAGCATATTTTCACATTTCGGCGGCCATCTTGGCCGCCATATTGTATTCTGGTGTCGAATTTTTGGCTAATTTGTAAGGGTTGTATATTAGCATAACGAATCGAGCGGAAAAAAACACCACATGTGCTATCATCTTTACTATAATGGCGATCAAAGAGACCTGGTGCATTAAAAGAAAATGGCCGCCATGATGGACGCCATCTTGTCTGGAGTCTCTGCGGCCACTTTTTTTTCTTGTTAACAAGTGAAAAAAATTAGAGGAGACCTTAAGGAAGAAATTTAGTCGGGTGAAGTTGAGTCCTGGGGGGGGTGCAGAGGTCGACCAATATCTCCTGGACTATATATTCATTAATCATTTTTATAGGATCATACCAACACACTCTCGCCTTTACACGCATATAGTATCTCTTTTCTCTCAGTTTACAATCATTAAAACTCATCAAAATGTTCTGCCTTGTTATACAAACTTTGACAGTTATGTTTGCGTGTGCATTAAAAATCCAATTCAATTCAATTCATATCATATCCTAGTGCCCACCCTCACCGTCATTTAATTTAGTTCAGTTTGAACACATTGATTGTGTTGGTTATAATATGTTTCAATAGACAGAAACTACCGTAGAAATTGTGAAATGGGCTGATAAACAATTATGGGACTACTTTCTTACATTTCTGCGTTGAAATATAAGAAGGGACGTGTATAACGGTATCATATGTTCGAAAATTACGATCGACAATTTCATTTGAGGGAAACTGAGATATATTGTGCGCAAACAAGTGTTTTAGTTGTTTAACGAAAATATCAGTTACTAGGAGGGTTACCCGGTGTGGCCCAGGTTAAATTGATGTGAAACCCTTTGCTGTGGACAATTGGTTGGGATAGAGAATACTCTCGCTCAAAATAATACACGTATTGTCATAAATTGTATATCCAAATGGCATCACAAAACGTCATTCTTATACACGGAATATAAGTAGTCGGTTTGATTGTCATTTTGGTTATCGCGATTAGTTCGTCCCACCCAGTCCTACAAATAAAGAAGTATTTATTTACAACTGCGCGTACTTCAGAAGTTATCATTATTAAATCATACAGTCGACGTGGTTGGAATTGACCTTTGCTTTTGTTTAATAATTTTATTGGGATCAAAACTTGTACACCATAAAAACTTTAGATCGCAAAAAGAAAATACGACAATTGGGTTTTACATAGAGATGAATAAATCAATCTAGTGGGATAGACTAAGTTTTGAGGACACCTGGTTATCATAACTCCATGAAGATAGGGATGTTTTAAAGACATGTCGAGGTGTTCCTATGTCCATGAGTCTGATACTGCGTGGCCAATTATTCTCAGTGAAACGTTGCTATATATCAGCTATAGAGCGAGAATTTAAAATGTTTATTTTAGGCCATGAGTCTGTTCTAAAAAATGAAAAAGTCCTCTGTATCGGGCACATGTACCTTGTCAGATGCCATGGGGGATCCCGAAAAGTTATGTGCTACTTTCTTTTATCACAGAAGAAACCACGTTTGACTGCACATTGACGATTATTATGAACAGGCCGTCTATGCATTTCCATCTCTCTTGACAAACTGCATCTCGAGTGGGGAGGGGCTCGGTGGATCAATCAGTTAGGAATACAACTCCAAGCCATTTCGCCCTCCAGCGCTGGCGATAAGGGTTCAAATCCACATGTTTCCATAGTGGACTTTGTAACTCGAAATCGTTATCTCGTGGAGTTGTTAGTTACTCGCCGATGGTCGGTGGTTTGCCGCACATGGTCGATGAGTTTATCAGCCACTTAAATCACTATTAGATTAGCCGTAAGTGTGCATATTTTCTTCACCACTAAAACTGTCGCGACTAAAACATTTGATGTTAGTGCCCCATATCTATCTGATTAAAGGCACGGGCGGCGTTCGTTGCAGAAATATTCAGATTTGTTCAAATCGCCATCAACAAAAGGAATATTAAAATATATATAGTTTTGTTCACATGCCAAACATAATAAGCGCGTAAATAGTATATTGCGTCAAGACGTACGATGGTGTACGTAAACAAGAGCTTGCTCGTGTTACAGAAGTTTTTCTTGTTCACATAACACAGCGCAATTCTATTGGTTAATCACACACACACATGATATAAACGCTCTTTTTTATTTCCATATCAGGAAAACAGTAACATATAACGCTCTTTATGTTTACCATATCCGGATCTAAACAAAAGCCAGGTTCTGTAACGTTTTTTTTTTGCTTTTGTTTACATAACAAAGGAAAAACATTTGACAATAACATACTGTTTATGCCATATTTCTGATTGGTATAAGAACAAAGTCTATCTATATTTTACTATTATTTCTGTTTATGGCGCTTTTTGACGGAGGTGGATGTTTTAACAGCATATCCATCGCCAACGCCGCCCGTATCTTTAAGTGGGCATTTAATTGGTCCAATGTCGTATAACTTCTTCCGTCTTCTTTGTAGGTTGAGACTGCACTTACCATCGACGGTGTTGAAGTTATTATCCACACTCTCAGTAAAATGATCCGCGATTCGGAAAAAAAGATATTCCAGTATACCTTTAGGAGGGGTGATTTGTACAATCATAATAAAACAAAAGGTATCCCGTGTTCAACGAGACCTATTCTCACGTGGATGCACGGCCAGGCGCTCATGGACGGAATCAAAAAGGTTGGCACATCTGACATTAGAGAGGTTTCGCAAACTCGCGGTTAACCCTTCCATGACTGGAGCTTCCTTAAATTTTGGCCTAATACTAATTACCTTGATCTTGTAAGCCAGTGCATCGTCCTAAATATGAGAGACTCTCATATCTCACAGGCGCACGATCATTAATGCTGCACCAGCGCTCCTCCCACCATGAAGGGGCTAACAGTTACGACTACTCGTTTAGCTGTTCATCGTCGTAAAATTATGTCGGACGAAAAATTTATTTCGCAAAAAATTATGATGACGAGTAGGATTATTGGACTCGACAGCGCATGGCTGATCATGCGCAGTGGGATTTTCGCTTCGCACGATCTATCATATTGAGCACACTATTATAATAATATTGTATTCGGCAAACTGATAGTTATCGTCAGGTTGCACAGGTGATGGCTGTATGATTCATCAAACTTAGTTGAAAGAGTATACCATAATTTTCCCCGTCACAAATGGGCAATACAAATAATTATTTATATCTCTTCTGTGTCCGATACCCTTTAACCAGATAACTATATACATGAATGAAAATATGCTTGTATCATTAACTTATGTTATCTTTTGAGGGAGTGTATGCCACTTTCGCCCTTAAACCAACATAATTAAGGGCACCATATCAGGGAAACAGTGTTCATGTAGTGTGTGTCTATAGGATCCAGAGTTCAGTTATTTGGGTAAGTTTCCTTGTCGACCGACACTTTTATCCAGGTTCACTGCGGGGAATCGCTTGGTTACGAGGTTGATGAGTACCACGCATACAAAATGGCCGAGGCTAGTGCAAACACACAAAAACATAATATATGAGGAACTGACACAAGACATAGCATTTTAACTGTTACCAGCTAGTTGATTTTCTAAACAAGTTGGTACGTAATTTGTTCGGAAATACTTAGTGGTTTTCTATAACATTCTGACCAACGTTGCCAGTCGGAGGTGCGTGGAATACAAAAGTCCATACATCTTGGAAAATCCTTCGACTGACAACTTTTGTCAGTATGTTAGAGCAAACAAATGTGAATTTGGACATAAATGAGGTATCAGCTTCTTTGAAAAAATAGTATAACATATGCTCGTAGCTGTCAAAATAATATGTCATTACTTTTTCCCCTCGCTTCTGGTTGCGTTTTAGATAGCCTCAGCCATTTTGAATGCGTGATACTCATCAGCTCGAAACGTCGTGATTCCCCACCGTGAAGTAGATGTATACAGAACACTCGGGGTGTTACATAATTCAGGGCTGAGTCAGCTGACATGTACATGTACTTAGTGAGTCGACCTGGGTTTATTTGGCTCATTTAGATCAGACGATATTTCATATATGCTGATACTGAAATGTGTGGTTTGTTGACTCAACCGGCTCATCTGAATACATTGACATCACGGTTATTTTGGCGTTATATCTCACCCGAAACGGATCAATATAAGCCTATAGTAAAACAAATCTGTCAGCAAATATTATCCTTCGGTACAGGCTAATATTGGCTGCGGACACGCGTAGCGATGGCATAGTAGGTGTGACAATTTATTATGGTGGAGTTTTGTGACAATTGGTCGTCATAATGAATATGCCATAGCAAGCCATGGCGCCCGCTTCATATTCGCACAATGAGCCTTCCAAAGTTCGTTATAATCATCCTTTTTTCTGGTTTTGGTCCTTGTATAGCTCGCGTTCATTATTCCAGATAATTTCTCGTAGCTGCAGTTCCTCCAACAGTTCCGACAAAGCTTTATAGGCCCACACGATAATGTTAGCGGAATTATTCGTAGAAATAAAAGTCGCAAAATAAAAAGCTAACTGGGGAACAGTCTTAATACGCATGAAATTAATATAAGTAGATAAACATACATTAAGACCATATCAATAACGTGTATGATATGTGAGTGAATGCGGGATTGCCACGGTCAAACACAATTCTGGACGACCGACCGTGCAATTATATATATATCGTAGAGAATACAATGTAGCAAAACGTAATGAGTAGAGATCAACCTTGGTGAAACGCGATGGATTAATTGGTCGAGCCGACTCATTGTGCGGAAACTCTGCGAGCAACATGGCTAGCTATCGCACACAAATATGACGACCAATTGTCACCAAACGCCACCATAATAAATTGTCACACCTACTATGACATCGCTACTGTGGTACGTGTGTCCGCAGCCATTGTATTCCAATATGGCGATATGTTGGCATGCAAAAATTACCAAACAAGTAACAATAATAATTGACGTAAGAAGATATTTGAAAATTTGACATTTGACATTGAATAAAATCAGTTATCCTTTGCGACTAATAATATACTTAACGACATCAATGAAAAGTGAGCTGTTGTTCGATTATCGTCTTCCTTGTTGATACTGGCGGCTGACGGAGTTCGTCTTCATACTCCTATATTTTACCGCGCATATGAGGGTATACCCTTGCGGATGTGGAGAATGAAGGGACCGTAACTCGGCCTGTCAGAATCAGTGCTGAAATAACCAGTCACGAAATAATTCAACTATGTTTATTCTGTCGCGTTCAATGAACCACACATCAACTGTAGTAATAATCAGAATATATGAATGTGCCACATCATTATATTACGTCTGGTTGTCGTTATTCCAGAATGAGAAACGTCTCAAAATCCCTTAGAGGCATATAGGTTTTAACCCTTTCATGACTGGAGAAAAGATGCATTGGCCTAACAAAGTTTACATTATTTGTTTTAATTGTTAAAAAATGTAAGAAAAAATGAAAAAAATAAAAAAATTCAAGAATGTAAGAAATAATGATAAAAAATGATAATAATTGTTAAAGAATGTAAGAAAAAAATTATAAAAATAGATTAAAAAAATTGTTAAAGAATGTAAGAAAATTTTATAAAAAATTATAAAAAAAATTGTTATGTCAATGCATTCTCTTATATAAAACATTTATTATTACATATACAAGAGAATGTATTGGCACAGGGTCTTTACTGTTTCGCCGTCGCAGCTCCAGTCATGAAAGGGATATACACAGAACCTCGCGGGTATGTCCCGGGTCGTCAGTTTATGGTACGATATGGGATGGCATGCGATCCGAGGATCTCGATTGGTATCCTTCCGCGATCGCAATAGTGTCATATACTGTGTCGGTCGTTAACATACGTGGGCGGTTCTATGTTTATTATACACCCGACGGACATATCTTAATTGATTAATTCGGATGTTTTCTGGATAATTATTCCAAGGTATTTCGTGATCATGCGACGTCGATGCTTTTATTTTAAAGTTCTGGTTTCGTTGTCGACACGAAGGTCAATTGTACGGTGTGTTTTCGACGTCGACATTTTCGACCTGTACCAAATATACATTTCTTATATGATTGCCTATAAAAACGCGGAAAATTACCGACACGTAGATAGTCGTATCTATCTCTTCGGAGTTACACTGAAATCGCATGTTGTTAACCCCCCCCCCCGACATTCAGTCGGGGGACTATAGTAATGACCCTTGTCCGTCAGTGCGTCGAGCCGTCCGTCCGTCCGTCCGGAACGTTTGTCCGAGCCTGTATTCTGCCATTTTCTGGTCAATTTCAACTTTAGGTTAAGGCTCGTCCTGTCTGTAAACACTAACGTGCGCTTCTAAGAGTTAACTTAGCAACTTTGAGCATAAATAAGGCGCATAAAATAAACATAATACCAACATTTTATTTTGTTGAATACCTGAAACATCTCATTCGTGTCTGGGAAGAATTGTGGATTTTTCACGGCTTGCAGCCGATCGTGAAAATTCGCTATTTCTTTCCAGACACTCATGAGATATATCGATATTCAAACAAAAAATGTTGGTATTTTTTTTATTTTATGGTCGCTATAGTGTTCTGGAATATATGAACGATAAATCGCAGGTGGCAACAATATGATAAGTTTCTAAAAAATCTGTTAAAATTCATGTGTTTCGTGATATTTCGTAGTTCTGATTGCATATTCATAAAAATAAACGAACACACTTCATAATACTAAACACATCACTCAATGTATGCGGTAGACACCAATCAGCGACGAATTTCACGAAAACGTGAATGTGTGAATGTTACCTTATAGTTTCCAATGACAAATATTAGAAAATGTCAATGAGTATTATTCCAGGGCTATGTCCGATGTTGCGGGTATCATTAACCCATTTCTATACTAAATACCCATTGATAAGTAGTTATCCCTTGGGAAATGTTCACCTAAAAGTTCACCAAACGACCATATGTAGTATGTTGAACTTATTGTCTGGATATATCCCTCCAATAAATATGACCCCTTCTGGACTTGTAATATCTGTCGTCTGATAGTGTTCTTGAAACCACTCCAGACGAATAATAGACCATTCCGTTTTACTTGTATAACTGGTGGGAGAATCCATTTAGTATAGACAGTGTCAACACAAAATAACGCCAAACCCAATCGGCAATTCCGCATTGTAACGGACGCCAATCAAAACTATAAAGTTCTGGAATATGTTTTATTGACTTCTCCCGCAGGTCATTGTAACCATCAAAACAAAACTATAAAGTTCTGGAATATGTTTTATTGACTTCTCCCGCAGGTCATTGTAACCATCAAAACAAAACTATAAAGTTCTGGAATATGTTTTATTGACTTCTCCCGCAGGTCATTGTAACCATCAAAACAAAACTATAAAGTTCTGGAATATGTTTTATTGACTTCTCCCGCAAGTCATTGTAACCATCAAAACAAAACTATAAAGTTCTGGAATATGTTGTATTGACTTCTCCCGCAGGTCATTGTAACCATCAAAACAAAACTATAAAGTTCTGGAATATGTTTTATTGACTTCTCCCGCAGGTCATTGTAACCATCAAAACAAAACTATAAAGTTTTGGAATATGTTTTATTGACTTCTCCCGCAGGTCATTGTAACCATCAAAACAAAACTATAAAGTTCTGGAATATGTTTTATTGACTTCTCCCGCAGGTCATTGTAACCATCAAAACAAAACTATAAAGTTCTGGAATATGTTTTATTGACTTCTCCCGCAGGTCATTGTAACCATCAAAACAAAACTATAAAGTTCTGGAATATGTTTTATTGACTTCTCCCGCAGGTCATTGTAACCATCAAAACAAAACTATAAAGTTCTGGAATATGTTTTATTGACTTCTCCCGCAGGTCATTGTAACCATCAAAACAAAACTATAAAGTTCTGGAATATGTTTTATTGACTTCTCCCGCAGGTCGACTTCCAAGGTTTGACGGGACATGTGTCGTTTGATGAGTCTGGGTTCAGGAAAGATTTTGAGCTAGGAGTTTACCAGCTCAGCTTGAATAATGGACTTGAAAAGGTGAGAACGCTCTCAATGCATGTTGGTATGACTATATGTAGGCGAGCTACTGTGAGATATCAAAATGTATTAGTGTCCGTACACATCCGTGAGACCAACGCCACATGTAGTCCCCTGTATTCCGTATATATGTGACCCGCCATATCAAATCCAGTCGGAAGTCGGGATTTTTTTTTACCCTGTGCCAATGCATTCTCTTATATATGCGAGTCGACCATAGGTCGCCTCGCATATATAAGAGAATGCATTGGCTTAACAATATTTTATCAGGTTTTTTAAATAAATGTTTCTTACAATTTTTAGGACATAAAATAAAAAAACATCCATTACCCTGCAGGGAGCCCCACACATATATAGAAGCACATAGAAGAGTGTCGTCTGCTCATGTTTGTCTGGGGCTCTGTATGGGTGAAATTATAAAATTGTTAAAGAATACAAGAAAAAATTATTAAAATTGTAAAAAAAATTTAGGCCAATGCATTCTCTTATATATGCGAGGCGACCTATGGACTCGCATATATAAGAGAATGCATTGGCACAGGGTTTCCGACTGGATTTGATATGGCGGGTCACATATAAGTACGGCATGTATTTATCGGCCTATTGTGTATTTATTGCGATGATGCTGCCATCATGCTGGTGGGTCATACTAACTTTCTATGATGCTGGTGCTCCTGCTGAATCAACCTGTTCTCCAGAAAATAAGTTCATATTGAACTTACTTCAAAAACACAAATAAGCCCATTTTGTACCCTCTATATGAACCTATAAATACCGCGCCATAAAACGAAATAACGGGCTTATTTCAGAACACAATAAGTCCAATATGATCCTATTTGGATATCTAGGTTCAATATGAACCTATTTGCACGAGCATATGCTGGCTCAATTGCTAAGATTCTGGTGGTGATGCTGTTCAAAAATATATACCTCCATTTTCCCTGCCTTTGGTTAGAAAACATTCAAAACCATTTATTTTGTAAATGATTCAATAATGGCACTTTTGGTGGTTGCAAACCAACCGTAATCAAGGATTCAAGATGACTATTCATCTCGTTTTTGCCAGATACAGCTAAAGCGACAACGTTAGACAAACTAACGGTACATTTTCTTTACAGTATCATTTTGTCCCACCAGCATCATAGCAATTCAGCGGAACCACCAGCATTATGGTAATTCAGCAGGACCACCAGCATTATGCATAGCAATTCAGCGGGACACACCACTATAATAGTAATTCGACGGGAACAACCAGCATCATGGCCAATTAGCAGGACCACATAACCAGGTGTGGTTCTACATGTATTTGAAAACTAGAATATTACAAGTCGTTTCAATTGTAACTTTTTTCTCACAGATTGCCATATGGAATCAATCGGGTCTTATTGGCAACTTCACCGAAGAAACTAAGAAGCAAACTGTTAAAAATATGACAAAGCCGGATCATATACGGATAGTTTCAATTCTAGTAAGTAATCTCATTACCCAGATGAACGCATGTGTCAAATGATCAGCTGTACCCAGGGGCGCCGGAAGAGGGGGGAGATGACCCCCCCTGCCCTTGACCAAGGGGGCGAGCGGGGGCAGGACTTGCCCTTTTTCTGGAGACAGAAAATGCTTTTTGTGTGTTTAATCTCGTGTTTTTATAGCAAAATGTGACTTTTTTGGTCCAAATACCACCAATTTCACAAGGAATATTAATTTTTTGTCAATTTTATCACAAAACGGCCATAAAAACCGACAAATACCATTAAAATAGGGATTTTTGCCACAATGAATTTATGGTTATTTTCCCGAGTTTGCGGAGAAAATGCCCTTTTTTGCGGAAAAGTGCCCTTTTTGTAGGATCTGCCCCCCCCCCTGCCCTTGGATGCTTCCGGCGCCCCCGGCTGTACCACAAGGACGTAGCGTGTGGTTAATTTTGGCTTGAAACATTCAAGGGGAGTCAAAAACAACATAATTTTCTATACCTTCGCAGAACGTTATTCGACCACTTCAGTCGTACATATCTACTTTTATTATATGCTAGCGGGAAATTACCGAAACATAGATCTTCGTATGTATCTCTTAGAAGCCACATTGATATATACGATTGTTGTTTACAACCCATAACCTTATTCGAAACAAGAGTTGTTTGTTATAATTTAACCCGTCATTTCACAGGAGAACCACCATAAGTAGAAGACAGAAGTAAAACAAGCGAAAAACTTTCCGAAGAAAATCACACGCGCGTGTCATCTGCGATTCGGCGTTTTGTTTGGCTAACCTGTACTGATCACACACCATGCAGCTGTGACCAGTGCACGTGGGATATATTTTGTTTTACTGTTGTGAAACGGAGACTTGTTAGTTTGTATTCCGTGTTTCGTTTCTTTGCACGAGTCTTGTTGCTTTAACTAGGTAATTTATGATAACTTATGATTAGTAGGAAGTATTCTTCCCCAGTATTGTTCAAATTGCTGTACTATTAAAAGTAAAAATGCCGCATCGCTTAGCAACTTTGAGCTTTAATAAGGTGCATATAATAAAAAGAATACCTACAGTGTTTTGTTTCATTACTTGAAACATCTAGTCCGGTCGCCAAACCCCCGAAATTCACGGATGCGTGTTTTGGCGTATAAAGTTGTTTTCTCTGCGGATTTTGTTAATTCAGGCATCCGACATCAATATTTTATCGGCTGGCCATCTGTCAGCCTTGAGCAATTTTTTTTATAGCAACCTAAAAAGTATACCCCCCCCCAATTTTTTCCCAGACGTGAAACCAGTTACTTGGAATTTGTTGCAAATTCACATGACTAATCTGGTAAAATGTATATATTTTCATGAAGCTAAGACATAATGACACTATTTTGTGCCAAAATTGAAACTCACCATCCAAGATGGCTACCAAAATGGCCACCGGAAGTTAAAATATGACATTTTTTCACAAATATCTTCTAGATCAGTTCATGCTGTTTGGAACTGGTTGAGTAATATGACTTTATTTTGTATTTTGTATATTAACTAATCATTGGATCAATTAAATATGCAATTATTGGGGTCCTACCCGCTTGTGATCCCTCAAAAAATCGATTTTACAGAACGCGGTATAAAATTTCACAAAAAAATCACAACTCGGATTCTAGTCATATTTCAACAAGAAATGAACAGAAGGTTGCAATTAAGTAAGGCATACTATTACCTATGAATATTCCAACTAAGTGAAACCAAAATTCTTACTTTGGCTCCAAATGGCTGCCAAAATGGCCGCCAAAATATGGAAAATGGTAAATATTGCCCTAGAGTGTCCTGCAATCGCTTACAAGTTGTGGTTGATGTACAAAATTGGCCATTATGCCTTCTATACATTGAATACTAACATGTCTGCTGCATCATGGTTAATTGTTACTGTTGTCATCACTGACATCACCAAAAATATTGGACTTTTCTAAAAAAAACTTGACATAAATATCGGCAAAATTTAAAAAAGTAATATTGTAACTATCATTGAATTGAAAGGTATGTATTGTATTGGTCTATCTTAAATGTGTCACACTACGGTGTTTATAGACCAAATTGCTCAAGATGGCTTCCAAAATGGCAACCAAATTGGTAATAAATTATTTTTTTTACATATATCATTATAACATTATATATATATAATTATTCTCTGCGTTATCCGAAAATGTAGCAAATTGTGACCCATTTGGTTATTATATGTGTTAGTTAATTAACTGACAATTAAATGTTCTATTATGGCTGTACCAGTTCCGTGTAGGGCATGACAAATTCATTTTAAATTATGGAATTTTGCGGAGAACTTCTTTTGTGATTCTGACCATATTATTGGAAGGAAATGGGCAGAACTTTGAGACGGAACTAAGATGAACCATAATATGTGACTCGTCTGGTCCATTATGATAAACAAATATCAACTGGATACAGGATGGATGCCAAGATGGTAGCCAGGGAGTTACTCTATGATCATAGGTGAGGTGAATAGGTATACATGGAGTTAGTGTATGTCATGAATGATGTGAATATGCATACAAAGAGTGACTATATGGCTATGAGTGTGTTGTCCATAGTGAGATGTATAGGTATACAGGGAGAGGTCATTGTCATGTGTGTGGTGAATCGGTATGAATGGAGTTGACTGTATGGTGTACCGGTATGGTTGTGTGTATACTGTACGGGTGCACCCGGTGTGCCTGTATGGACATTGATGTGGTGTATGGATATAGCTACATGGTCATGGGTGGAATGTACATGTGTTTCTGTATGATCACGGATGGGGTGTGTGGATAATTAGTGAGTGATTTTATGGCTACGGGTAATGTGTATGGTATACATATTTACCTCACCATTGGCCATGTCACTCACTGTATCCCTATTTGTCACACCATAGCCGAATAGCCACTCAATATATACTAATACACCCCAGCCATGTCAGTATAGTCACCCCATATGTGCATATGCACATCATCCATGGCCATATAGCCACTCGCTATATACACATACACCTCGCACATGACCATATAGCAACATCATTGTATACCCGCATAACCTACACGTGACCATACCGCCACGAGTCGCCAAGCAGGAACACCACGTATACTAACACACATGACCATTTAGTCACTCCCGGCATAGACATTCATTACATTGATGTCACTCCTTGTATACCTACATGTACTCATTTCACCAGTGACCATACAGTCACTACCTGTATACATAGTCCACACACAGTCATATACATGTAACCACTCGATATATACATATGAAGCCCACCCTAGACTATAGCGTAACTCCAGGTATACATATGCACCTCACCACTGGTCATTCATGATCATACAGCTAATCCCTACACACATACCAATGATAATACATCCACGAGATATAGAAATATACATCCCATCCGTTACCACAAGGACACTCCCTATATACCCTCACGATAATGTCCACCAGCTTACTCCACTTATGCATATACACTTCAATCATGACAGTACAGTCATTCCACGTATACCACACACATTGCCCGTAACCATAAACTCACTCACGATTTATCCACACACCCTATCCATGATCATACAGAGAACACATGTACATCCCACCCATGACCTTACAGTCACTCCATATATACATCATCAATACATAGATGGCCATGTAGCTATAACCATACACCACATCAATGTCCATACAGGCACAACGGGTGCACCAGTACAAGATACACACAACCATACATCATACAGTCACTCCATTCATACCGATTCACCCCACACCTGACCATGACCTCTCCCTGTATACCTATACATCTCACTATGGACAACACACTCATAACCATATAGTCACTCATTGTATACATATTCATATCATCCAAGACATACACTAACTCCATGCATACCTATTCACCTCAAATACTCATAGAGTAACTCCCTGGCTACCATATTGGCATCCATCCTGTATCCAGTTGATATTGGTTTATCATAATGGAACAGAAGAGCCACATACCTGCTGGACAAAACAAGTATCCACTTAACCGAGGTGTGGTTAGCGTTGCCACCGCGGTCGAAATGCTACTACACCGCAGCTCCACCGGCTAACTACAGTTGGGCCGCGGTGTACCTTCCATTCAGCCATGGTGTAGTTGCCACGGTGTACGTTCATTAAACTGATACAAACCAGAAATCTAACCACGGTGTGCATGCCATTCGGCCGCGTTGTAGTTGCCTTTCGGCCAAGGTGTACTTGCCGTTTGGCCGCAGTGTACATGCCGCGGTGCTCAACTGCAGTTACAAACTCTGACACCGCGGCTGAACGCCAAATACACCACGGTGAAGGGTATTATGGTTCATCTCAGTTCCGTCTCAAAGTTCTGCCCATTTCCTTCCAATAATATGGTCAGAATCACAAAAGAAGTTCTCCGCAAAATTCCATAATTTAAAATGAATTTGTCATGCCCTACACGGAACTGGTACAGCCATAATAGAACATTTAATTGTCAGTTAATTAACTAACACATATAATAACCAAATGGGTCACAATTTGCTACATTTTCGGATAACGCAGAGAATAATTATATATATATAATGTTATAATGATATATGTAAAAAAATAATTTATTACCAATTTGGTTGCCATTTTGGAAGCCATCTTGAGCAATTTGGTCTATAAACACCGTAGTGTGACACATTTAAGATAGACCAATACAATACAAGTTTTTGTGAGAAAAGTCCAATATTTTTGGTGATGTCAGTGATGACAACAGTAACAATTAACCATGATGCAGCAGACATGTTAGTATTCAATGTATAGAAGGCATAATGGCCAATTTTGTACATCAACCACAACTTGTAAGCGATTGCAGGACACTCTAGGGCAATATTTACCATTTTCCATATTTTGGCGGCCATTTTGAGCCAAAGTAAGAATTTTGGTTTCACTTAGTTGGAATATTCATAGGTAATAGTATGCCTTACTTAATTGCAACCTTCTGTTCATTTCTTGTTGAAATATGACTAGAATCTGAGTTGTGATTTTTGTTGAAATTTTATACCGCGTTCTGTAAAATCGAATTTTTGAGGGATCACAATCGGGTAGGACCCCAATAATTGCATATTTAATTGATCCAATGATTAGTTAATATACAAAATAAAGTCATATTACTCAACCAGTTCCAAACAGCATGAACTGATCTAGAAGATATTTGTGGCCATTTTGGTAGCCATCTTGGATGGTGAGTTTCAATTTTGGCACAAAATAGTGTCATTATGTCTTAGCTTCATGAAAATATATACATTTTACCAGATTAGTCATGTGAATTTGCAACAAATTCCAAGTAACTGGTTTCACGTCTGGGAAAAAATTGGGGGGGGGTATACTTTTTAGGTCGCTATAAAAAAAATTGCTCAAGGCTGACAGTTGGCCAGCCGATAAAATATTGATGTCGGATGCCTGAATTAACAAAATCCGCAGAGAAAAAAACTTTATACGCCAAAACACGCATCCGTGAATTTCGGGGGTTTGGCGACAGGACTATCAAATGAATAATAGACGATTAAAATGTATACTTGTATAAGTGACCGAGAGCATCCGGTCTGTATGGAAAGGGTTACTAAACTATTTGTCTGTTTTCAGTCCGAGCCGTTTCTCATGTTCGTGGCGGGGAGAAACACTTCTTCCAATAGCACATTATGTGATAATTCGCAATTCGAAGGTGAGTGTCTTCGCTTAAAGGCGCGGATAGCCTTCGCGATGTGCATTGTTGTTAACATAGTCGCATCCTTTACAACCGCCATAAAAAGAAAGAATATTAAAATATAGACATATTTTGTTTTTCATAAATATCGCATAAATAGCATGTTGTCGTAACGATCGTACGCCTTGTTCTTACTCAAAAGCCATGTTATGATACAGTACAGTGTGTAAAGAGTGTGCGATACGCAAAACACTCAACACCGGGGAGACCACACTATAAGTGAACTTTGGTTAAAATTTACACCATATTGTTTACAACATATCGATATAGCGCTCGCTAATCCTCGCCACACACGATTTCGGTGTTGAGTTGGTCACCGTGAATCACTCTCCCAAAACAATCGCCGCGGTGTTGAGTGTTTTGCTTATTGCACACCTTTACGTGCTGTAAAACAGATGCTCGGTTCACACAATGTGTGTTTTGTTGGTAATATCGCATTCATATTGTCATTACAATCTATTATTAGTGTATTCTTGAGGAAATTCATAATTTGGTAACGTTTATTTCTAAATTATAATCTACAATCAAGACCATTCGTGCTTTTAAACAGCTGTTCAAATTCAATATCTTCGCGGAAAATACAAAAAAACTGCTACAAAATTTTTCATGAAACCCTTTTTGAAAAGATACGTTTTCTTCATTGTGGGGCTTATATGAAACTATTCCACCATTCATATATTCCACAAAATATAAAATAACACTACACGTTGTGCTACACTAGTCGACCGCTATGGCTATGTGCAACATATAATAATCTATAGCTTCACATGTATATACCCACCGTAACACACGTTACTAGTGACACGGCTATGTACACCAGATGATTCGTTATAGCTTCGCATGTATATAACCATGGTAACACACTTTACTAGTTACATGTACGTGTCGCTGATTCACAAATTGATGACAACTAATTAATACTTTATAATGTAACTGGTTAAAGGCACGTGAGGCCTTAATTGTCGAAAATATTCATATTTGTTCCAAACACCGTAAACAGAAAAACATTAAAACGCATACAGTTTCGTTCATATATATCATAACCATCGCGTAAACAGCATGTTATCATAAAGACCTACTATATTTTACCTAAGCAAGAGCCTGATTGTGTTACAGAAGACAGCACAAGGCTACTGGTTAATCACACACAAATGGCATAAACGCTCTTTATTAGTTCCATATCAGGAATTCACCCACAAAGAACGCTCTTTATGTTTACCATCATAATATAAACAAACACCAGAAAAGTAACTTTGTTTGCTTCTGTTTACATAACAATAGTTAAATATATGACAATAACATACTGTTTATGCGATATTTCTTATTTGTATACGGACAAAGTCTGTCTACATTTTGATGTTCTTTCTGTTTGTGGCGGTTTTTGACGGGTGGAAATATTTTTACAGGATACCCACCGCCAAGGCCAACTGTACCTTTAAGCGCTTAGAGAGTCATTTGATTAAGCGCTATACAAAAGATAAACATTATTATGTGCTTTATGCCGTTTTGGGACAATGTTTCCCACACTCAGTTATGATGCCATGTCAGAGTTAACACCATAAAACCAGCACATGTATGTTTTAATACCAGAAAATAATTAGATGGGGGCCAAATTAACCCATTTTATGAGGTTTTGATGGCCAAATATCGACTTTCAAATGGCGTACGTTTAACACATTTTGAATTTTGGTTGCAGACTTGCAAAATTGTAACGATCGTCTCTTATAAAGAGCGTCAATGGTTGTGTCGTCAAAAAGCGGTAGACGATAAAGAGCGTTACTAATGTAGAGCTTGTGGCGGAGCGAGCCAGAAAGCCATCGTTATTCGACGTATTATTTATGGGTTAATTTTCGCGATGCTTGTGTGATACGAATGATGGTGCAGGTATTTGTCTTTTTTGTTTTGCCTGATGAGCAGAACATTGGCGTAGAACATTCCGACTTATTTAGTGTCAAATCGGACTAGGACTATTTGAACTTGAAATAGTGAATCTCTATTACATGTATCACCAACGCATTATATGTTTGCGCGATAATAAAGTTCAATGGTTTTGGAAGGAACACAAAAGTTGCACAATTCGGCACAAATAAAAAATAAATTTCAATTTTGGGAGCAGAACTGTCATCCCTTTCTGTATTTGTACGTTCTAGGCTACTGTCATGAATTGGCAAAACACATGGCGCACAGTATGGGGTTTTCTGAACACGACTACTGTATACATCTGGTCAAAGATGGCGGTTACGGTCGTGAAATTAACGGCACTTGGGACGGTATGATTGGAGAGCTTGCCAGAGGGGTAAGTCTATATGTAGCCCTATACACAATTTTATTTTATTTACACTCGTCGATTGACCGATATTTCATTACGTATATATATATATGGAAATCGATTTTCAGACTATAGGTTACAAGCAACTAAATAATTGAAATTATGGCCCTTGGCATTTGTGTATTGAAACTCGAGACAGCATAAACAAAAATCTGACAGCTAAATGGTGTATAATTGTAACGTGCAACCGGCGGTACAAATTAATAGCCATAGCAGACGCTGCGATTAAAATCGTAAGAGGGGAAAATCGCAGGTGGAGCATCCGCTGAACATGCTCACGACAATATCGCGGCCATACCGTAGCGATAAAGCAATGTTCGATTTTACCAGGAACATCGTGGCGTGACCTTGGCAACTCGCGCGATCGTAGCCGCCACATGACCATGGTCGCACTGGTCTCTCAATTGACATGCTACCATGTGCTCGATCACATAAAATCGCAGCTGCAGACATCGCAACACCGTAGCGTCTGCAGGCAAGCCACTTTCTCCACCTGCGATTTTCCCCACTTACGATTTTAATCGCAGCGTATGCGGTTGCAGTAACCGAGCGGTCTACGCCATAAAGGGAATCTAATTCCCGACTCGTGGGTCGCTCAGACGCCCAAGGGGGGGTTGTAATGTCTGGGTTGATTCTTAATATGATTCTACTTAAGTTGCTGCCACCACACTTGTTTTTCTAAGTGCCCAAGGGGAACACTATGCACTATACCCCTAACTACGTAACCTGGTCCCGACCTCCCTACCGGTCACCAGTTCGATAAACACTGACTTGGCCTTGCCAAAAGGGACTATCACCAGTTACACAGACTTGGCCTCGCCAATCTGTAAGAAGAGACTGACTGTTGCCTGCTACTTTACTTGGATATTTAATTATAGTTATATAGTTATCAATAACCTTCACGCATAACTATAATTGGGATTCTTTAAGTATTTGGATGGGAATAGATTCATATCTTGGAGACAAGGTTGTTAACTGCAAAGCTCACCTATAGTTTCAACTGGTTGTTGGTCCCTCTATACCTTCCATTGACAGTACAGACTTGACCTGCTTGCTCCTTTCTTTGTAAGATAATTCTCCAGCTGACATTTGCTTTCAATCCACTGTATTTGCATTTCCTCCTTCTGTATCATCTCCTTGATAATGGCAATTTCGAGTCGTTTCATTGCTTCAAATATTATGAATGTCCAGATTTTCAGTCATGAGAACTCCATTAACAACCTCACATAACTCACACTTCTCCACACTATTCTTCCAGTCTATGCAACTACTTTCACCGGTTTGTTGATTTTTCACCGTGAGAAAGTTTTTGTTTTAACTAGTCACCTTTCCAGCTCTACTTAATATAGTAGCTTTGATCCATTCCGTCTCATTAACTGGCAAATATTTTACATTATCATGCACTTTATGATGAAACGAACTCTGTGAACTATGTACATCATTTAGATGATCTACTTGAGGATCATTATTTTGTCTGCTATTGGAATCCGATAATGGAACAGTTTCGGTGGTGTTAGAATTCACATTGTCAGACATGGAGTTATTTTGTTTTGGGTGAGATAGTCTACAGACATGAACACGAACATAAATCCTACAATGTTTACAAGCTCTTCCTTATTTTCCTTTCCGACCACAGTTCGAGGTCCTCTCCACTGATCACTGTCATTTCTCTTATAATACACCGAAGCTCCATTTTGAAATACTGTTTCGGTGGTCCTCACATTATGTTCCAAAGCTCTACGTAGTCTCTCCGATGTCTCATTCTTCACAAATTGTTCCCTAGCTTTGTGTTGAGCATTGCGATTTTCTGCCAGTTTGACTGGTAGATTTTCCTTCAAGTGCAAGGAGACCATCTAGCATAACATTTGGCATGTTGGGGTTTCTTCCAAACACCAGTTGATTAGGGCTGTAAACATTGTGATTCAATAGCGAGTTTCTTGTATTAACAGACCAAAGAACGGCAGACTCTAATGAACAGTTAGTACCTAGAAGGACTTTGTTGATAGAATCTTTCAAAACAATATTGTACCTTTCACAAATTCCATTTTGCCATGGACTTCTGCAGCAGTGGTAGTCGATACAATATTCAAATTTTCACAAATGTCTCTGAAAACTTCCCAATAAAATGCTTATAAATGTACCCCGATATGGTCTGAATGTCGTGGAATATAATTTGGCTTAATATAATATTTACAGCTTATTGGAACGATAGTTGTTTTGTGAGCTGTGCTTTGCACATTTACTTTCGTTGTGAAATACAACCACAATGACTTATTTTGACTCTAATGTCAACAGGCAACTATTCACTTTGTTTCTGATTGTCTGACTGGTTCCAACATTTTCAACATCTTCAACATCGACCAAGGATTCTACCCTCCATGGTTTAAACATAATTTTATCTTGGTAAAAGCAAAAGAATTGTGGTATCGGTTTCTGATTTATGCAGGTTTTTTATCATTGGACTCTTTCCACGAAACATCGCAGCGAATTTTTAACGTGCTCAGTGGGTTACTTTCCCTGGGCACGACACAGTCCTTACAAGGACACGCCTATTCCTCAACATTTAGTCATGATCAAATTCCTGCAAATAGCTCCAAGGGGGTGTGTTCGCATTTAAGCTCTGGCCATCTGGGACTCGGTGCTCCCCCAGATGGTCACCACTTCCCTTTGCAAAGTATATATAAAGAGGTCAACAATTCTATACATTTATCATTCTATACATTTAATCAATATAAATGTTTTTTCATACATAATCATATCACAATTATCTTCAAAGCTGAACTTTTTCCTTTCTGAAGGAATTTTTGGCATCTTCATGATCATCTCAACAACCTTTACACGACTTTTTTCCGGAGGATTTCCACATCTTCGTTATAAAGTTATCACTTGGAAGTAGCTTGACTTCACTGTTGGTTTGGTGGATTTGGAAACATAGTCATGGGCATCGGTTGTTGGAGGTTGCACTGAGTGCCAATATCAGCATATGTTTTAGCTTGTGTAGATAAACTCGTTGATGGCATGAAGCCTGTTCTTTTGAAGGTGGGTGGAGGTTTTGGCTCCATAGAGTTTGCAACTGTTTATGTTGCCTTCGTGGCTGCTTTGGAAGCAGTTGCCGTTTTGGGTTGTTTTCCATATCAGAGTTGTCCGCACTCGAACTGGAATCAGAACTGCTTACGACCAGGGAAGAGGATGAGTAGGAAGATACAAATTCCTTACTGATGAAAAGTCTCTTGCCTGGTGACTTGCTCTTTATTCCTTTTCGCTTCGGCGACGTTTCTGTTATTTCAACAGGCTTTGTTGCATCATTAGGAGTATTAGCTGTTTTACTTGAAATTATTGTATCAGTTTATTAGTTTAGAGAAACCTTAGAAGCAGGGGTTGCCTTGTTTGGCTCGACCACTGACTGCGGCTTTTAAATGGCAAGTACGGGTTCTGTTTTCTTTAGAGTGACCTCAGGCTTCGGATTTCAATGAGATTCCTGGATCTTGTGCTTTCCGCTGGAAGCTGGGAGGTCACAACAGTTACGCGTGAAGTGAAGTAACCTGCGGAGCAATAGAAGTGGTTGTTGGGACTGTCAGCAGAAGCAGAATTATGGGTGTGGGTGTCATGCCTCTTCCATACCTGTGATTCCAGCCCCTGATACTGAACCTCTATCTTGCCCTGCCACTTGACAGTTGTCCAATGTGTTGCACATGTTGTTTAAATTTCTGCATAGTGTCCACGGATGTTCAGATGTGTTGCAATTAAATCCTCGCTTGCCACACGAAACTATATGGGCGTAATATGTTGCCACTCGCCACAGATTTTGCAGCGTCTATTTGTATTAGAATTAGATTCAGCCATTTGTGGAAGAGAGAAGAAAAAACGGTTGAGAGGGGGAAACGGTTATTTGTGATTTACATTTGGAGGTAATCATTGGAATGGACTTTCTCGTAGCATTCAGAATGGGACGGTTATATATCAAGTACAGTCAGACATCCATTTTGGGACACGTCGGGTTCGTTTTGGGACCTCAATTGTCTTTTCATCAATCAAATCATCATTTATTTCAATGGTTTGTGGGTTTATTTCTGTTGAGTCTTGACCATGGAAATTTAGGATTTACATAGCTTAAGACGGTCAACATGAATCACCAGAGATTTATTATTGTTTAGCTCGATTTCATGGAGGAGGGTGCTTTTCTTAAAATTGTATGGGGCCCTCTACACACTTTAGTCAACTTTTTGAGCAACCCTCCATGACTCTGGGAAAATACACATATACTTGATAATTTACATTGAAAATGTTCCATGACACGCCAGTATCATATAATTTTTTCCGCTCATTTTGGCACACAAATGTTGTCTTGAGAACTGATGGGCTTCTTCGAACTTTTCGTGAAGCTTCCAATCATATTTTACAAATGGTACTGTTTTCAAATGGTCAGGTAAGCCATACATTAACTCAAGGGGAGTGGATACTTCTCTTCCAAGCATTAGTATTTTGGAGTGGCTCCCGTTGATTCCTGAATGGCATATCTAAATGCCATCATTGAATAGGGCAGGAACTTGTCCCAGTCAGTTTGGTGCTGATTTACAGAGTGGCTCATCATACATGCAAGGTTTTGAGGCATACCAGTTTTGTTGAACCTTCCTATCATACCATCGGACATCGCAATTCACAAACGTTTTGAAAAGATTGCGTTCATATTGAGAGCCTTGGTCTGAATGCAATGTCATGGGAACCCCGAACCTGCATATGCATTCGTCAAAAAGGACATTGGCAACAGTATCAACTGTTTCTGAGAGAATAACTCTCCGTCCATTTTTTGAAGTAATCAGCGATTACTAGAATGTATCTGTTTCAGAGAGTGTTTCAGAGAGTGGCCCCAAGTTTATTTAAACAATATTTATTTGCCCCAATTAATATAACATTTATGATGAACAACATTTTTATGATGGAAACATGAGTAGAATAGAAAAGGGGAAGAGGATTTAGCAGCAAGGAGATACCTGCTTTTGTTGAGCTATCTCCTCAAATTTATGGCCCCAAGTTATCAGTGGCTACCCTCTACATGGGCACACCTGTATATTCAATGTTTATGGGAGCTCTAGGACGTTTCAAAAATGATTTTTCTTTTGTTAGCTCTTTGTGCAGCATGCAATATAAGACGAGTGTCCCTTTGAAGTCCGGTCCATTAGAATTTTCCCAGAGTTTTTAAAACTTCCAAATGGGCTGTTGTTCTATTGTCGTGGTAATGGGAAAGAACTTCTATCCTCTTGCACATTGGAGTAATGGCTTGCAATTTGTCCCACTTCCAACAAAATATGTCATTTTCCATAAGGAGAAATTGTCTCTGTGTTCACGTCTTCCCCATGGAATTTTGATAATTTGTTACTTGGAGGACCTGTTAAAGATGTTGTGACAGCGAGTGCAGTCACCTTTGTGTGTTCCTCATTTATACCACATTGTTTGCAAGGAATGTAGCTTAAGCCATCAGCATTCCTGTGCTATATGCCAGGGCGGTGTTGGATCTTCATGTCAAAGATAGAAAGTTTAGATATCCATCTTGCAATATGGCCCTCAGGGTATATGAATCTCACGAGCTACTTTAGTGCTCCATTGTCTGTTCTTATTTTGAACGTTCTACTTTCTCACATAAAGGAAGTATATAGTATTTGGTGAAAAAGATAATTGCAAGCAGCTCTTTCTTTGTAACACAATGTTAGTTCACTTTGTGAGAGACATCTACTTGCAAATGATATGGGTATTTTAACCCCATCAACAATCTGAGAAAGAACTCATCAATAACATAGTCACTGCTATCTGTGAAAGGACTTTGGATGAGCAAGAATAGGGGCAGATCCAAGGCTTCCACGGATTGTGTCCAATGCCTTTTGACATCCCTCATTCCATACACATTTTGTACCTGTTCAGGTAAGTTCCTGAAGTGGCTTTGCTACATAATCGAAATCTTTAATGAATCGTCTGTTGTAGCTACAGAAGCCAAAAAAGATATAGTATAGGTAATACTACTGGGAACTGGCCAGCTCTTAACTCCGTTCTTTGGGTCAGTTTCAACTCCTTTTGCAGACAATACATGTCCAAGATAGGAGATTCGTTTAACAAATAGGTTACATTTTGATGCCTTAATTTGAGGCCAGCTTGGACAAATCGTTCAAAGATGGCTTCCAAGCAGGGTTCGCGCTGCCACTTGCCAAATTCGCCAATGGCAAAAATAATTCACATTTGGAAAACGTTTTGGCAAGTCATTTTTTAATTCCTCAAGACAGTTGACAAATATTTGGTCAATCAACCAATACCATTCATTTCAGGAAACTCTTTCAATATAATTATATTAGTGGTATTCTATATGGTTTAGGAACAGTTAACACCTCTATTAAGATGCAGTTAATCTGAAAGTTATTAGTATCGATGGGTGGAGGGATTACCCGTGTTTAGTGTGCTGGTGTTTACATATTTAATACTATTGTTGTGTGCCCTTCTGATGAAGCAACCCTTCTACCATTTTTTTCGGTGATTGGTTTATTGTTGTATGATAAACCACAATAGAGATGCGAGTATACTCATTAACTAACTGCTTTCCTATCGACATCAGAAGTCGTTCAAACCGCGAGTGTCGAAACATAAGACTTAATGTCGCAGAAAATGGTACTATCATGGGTAGCATTTTGGAAATTCTAAAAGAATTTGGCAAAAAATATTTTTATTTGGCAAAATATATTTTTATTTGGCAAAAGTTAATTTCGGTCCAGGGGGACCCTGCTTCCAAGCATCCCTTGAAATGATTTTCTAAATGCAATTATATCGTGTAAAGTAGACAAGACATGTTTGCTAATTTAGACCCGAGAGAACTGTTTACATTAGTCTCTCAAATGTCGCCGGAGCATTTCAAAGTCCAAAAGTCATAACAGTACTCATATAAATCGGAATGTGCGACAAAAAGCTGTCTTAGGCTTGTCACTCTCTTCAAATTCGCACTGCCAAAACCCAGAGCAAATGTCCAAAGTTGAAAACCATTACATATCAGCCATTTGTGTTAATGATTCACCGATTCTTGGGAGTGGGTAGGCATCGTTGATAGTTATTTTATGGAGGTGGCGATAATCTACACATAGCCTGGTTGAACCAACATGCTTTTTCGCAGGCACTACACCAGCAGCTCAGGGAATTTAAGACGGGCGACATACACCTTGTTCCAACATCTTATCTACTATTTGCTCGGCTTCTTCTCTTTGGTGGAAAGGCAACGGCCTTTGTGGTTCATTTAAGGGGTGATTATTTTCTGTTTAAAATATTTGTACAACCCAAATCTAGCAAATATGTGGCCATACCTCTTCAAACAGGACAACAAAGAGTTCAAGTTAGCTTGTGATTTTGTTAGTTTGGCTTTTGAGCGCTCAAATTCAATTAGAATAAATCAATCCCATCACTGCCACCACTTTATCTAACATGCAACTGGGTTACAAACAAATCGAGTGGTCTAACTACTTCACGCCATAAAAGGGAATCTAATTACCGACTCGTGGGTCGCCTAGAAGCCCATGGCGATTGTAATGTCTGGGTTTATTCTTTATTCTGGGACCTGGTCACGGGCTCTCTATCGGTTACCAGTTGGATAAACACAGACTTGGCCTTGCCAATCTGTAAAAATGGACTATCACAGTTACATAGACTTGGCCTCGCCAATCTCAAAGACACTGAAAGTTTCCCGCTAACAGTTTATTAAAGTTATGCCCACGGCAGGGCTTTGGCAGAGTTAACATCTTAAAACTGCGCACCTAGTCTCTATGCACTTCAAAGGTTTACCACTTAGGGTAGTACCTTAGTCAAGCTTCGTGCTTCGATCTATTTAATAGGGTTCAAGCTTTTTGCTTTGAGCACAAGGCTTCGAGCTGGTTGGATGAATTCAGCCGTTACTCAACTTAGGTTCTCCTAGTTGGAGACCACCATTTATATCCATCTCAGGGCACCTGGCTGATCAAGGTTGCAACCAATCAGAAGCGTTTAGAGTCTACTCCTATATTTACGATGACGGCATATTTTTGCATTACGATAACATGGCCGACCCGCTTCGCCATGCTCACCTCGTCTCCATAATATGAATTTATTCCCATCCAAATATTTCAGATAGCCGAACTGTAGTTATGCATGTTTAGTTTATTGATGACTATAATTAAATATTCAAATAAAGTAGGAATTTTCCGAAATCCATAGTAAATTGTTTTTTTCAGTATTTATGATGATCGAGAAGCACCGGGTTTGATATTCTTTTATGTTGCATCGAAATATGGCGTGATTTCTAATTGGAAAAAAATGTCTTTCGCGAACTTTCCCAGGCTTTGGAATATGGTGGAGGGCTGCATTGATATCTGATTATTAAATGCCTAATAATCATAATTCATGGGAGTTTACTGTGTTGATTTGAAAAATCGTCATTCGTGACTACCGAGGTCGTACGGCCAAAACTTTCCGATATTGCTGGAGGCGCACTCGCTTCGATGTTAAATATATAACTATGCGACCTCAACACTTCCCAAAAATTCAACACTTCTAATTGTGCCCCGCTATGGTCTGAATGTGGGGGAATATAATTTGGGGTTAATATATTATGTATAGCTCATTGGCACAATATTTGTGTTGTGATATGTGCTATTCACATTTACTTTCGTTGTCAATGTAAACAGGAAGTAAATTTAGTTGGGTTTCCAGTGGCTTGTTATGGGATCGCATATAAGCCATGTGCTCGTCACATACTATCTTCGGAAAAAATAATTCATAGGCTATGTTAATTCCTCGGCAATTTGTATGGGATTGATCGTCAAGCGTCTCCGTAGGTTGCCAAATTGGGTAGGTGTTGGGGTATTTTTCTATACTGATTTTTTTTTTGCACAAAAGGGGTAGTTCATTTTGGCTCAGCATCGTAGTGAATCGTGGGCATATCTTAGTCCTAACACCGTCACCTGTGGGAAATAATTAGTTGTAACTTGTATGAATCCAATTAGTCTGCCATCGTTTTTTTTTACATAAAAAATGCACTCAAACTACAAGATCACACACAGCAACACACTCCCAAACACTCACATGCATGCCATAAGGCAGAAGTCGGACCCAGGTTTGAATGTATATTGGTACATTTTTACAAGCAGGTGTTAGTGTGCTAAAAACTCAACAGATTATATAGAGGATCTCACATGAGTTTCTATTTTATACGGAATTTATCAACCGAGTTCACTAAATTCGATTTGAGCCGAGGTTTACCGAGGCTCAAATAGAATTTAGAGGACGAGGTTGATAAATTACGTATAAAATAGGACGATTGTGAGATACCTTTTATCACATGATCAAATAAACCCGAAGCAACGCGAAATATTCATCGAAAACAACAATCATAAACTACAGCGATCGCAAGTTATTTAAGAACGCCGTGACGTCATCGCACGCGCTGATATTAAACGTGTCTATTACCGATCATTATGAAAGTGCTTTTATGGCCGAATTATGTGATAAATATATATATATGAGTAAGCTGTACATTGACATTATTGTAGAAAGTGTTTTCGACGTAAAACGAACAGCATGCGTGGTCAAACTCAATGGTCGCATGACGACTGAATACTTCATAACAACAACCACAGTTTTCGACTTTGTAATTTGGTGATTTTTGTTAGTTTTCCGTTGTCATTCGTGGAGCTCCGCGGACCAGTGGTTAGTGTGTCGGACTTGTATTCGCTGTAAACTCATCGATATGGGTTCGCAGCGCGTCGCCGGTCGTTGGGTCTCCACATAGCAGTGGCTTGGAGCGACGTGCATTTGTCGGATTGCTCACTGTTTCAAAACCCGCGCCAAGTTGTGATCCTTGAGCAAGGTCGCTTGTACTGTGTCGGCTTCGCATCACTCATGCGTTAAAAGAGCACCAGTCAGCTTGTCATACTGATGAGTATCAGAGCATGTTTTGATCAAACTAGAGCAGCGCCTGCAATGGCTGCAGCCGGTTCATTTGTTGGCATGTACAAATGACTGGGGTGATATTGCACCAAGCGTGTTATATTAGAGCAAGTAACTGGTTAATCGCTATATGACACTGGTCATTATTATTATTATTAAATTACTCGTGTTTAATTATTTTTGTTGCAGTAAGTTATTATACACATTCTGCTTGTTGGGGGGGGGGGGGGGGGGGGGGGGCTCGTGTATGTTTCAAAAAGTTGCCGCAACTCCCAGTTTTTGTATTCTTTTATACAAATAAAATATGTTTAACTTTAATTTGTCGTATAAGTTCTTTTTGTCCTGTATAGATATTCAAGTGTGCTTATTTTGATCATCGACTCCCAAGCCACGGAGAATGTAAAGTCGCGACGCTTAGGTGCAGCATAATGTACATAAAACATATTTTTCCTTTGCAGGAAGCGGATATGGCCATAGCTCCACTGACGATAACGTCGGATCGAGAAAAGGTTGTGGAATTTTCAAAGCCTTATATGGAAGTTGGGATCAGTATCATGATTAAAAAGCCAGACAAGGAAAAACCTGGTGTATTTTCATTTATGTTGCCTGTTTCGCTTTATGTGTGGATTTTTATTGTGGTCGCCTATGTATGTGTGAGTGGTGGACTGTTTCTAGTGAGCAGATTTAGTCCGTATGAATGGAAGAAAGAACCGGGGCCAGATGAAGAGATCGAAAACGATTTCTCAATAATTAACTCATTTTGGTTCTCAATGGGAGCTCTAATGTTACAAGGTAGCGACTCCTGTCCCAGGTAAGTAATTTTAAAACAATATTTATTGTGTCCTATGTTTATTACACATCAGCTGATTGCATGTTGCCATATCGTCGAAAATATTTCGGTATAAGATTATCCAGAATCTCCAGGTATACAGAGCGGGTTGGCGTGCTACCTAATATACTATGCTAGCAGATGATACGATGGGTTAACGACATATTATGGACTTGTTCGGGTGCACTAAACTGATAAGTTAGTATACATGCGTCATGTCAACTGGATGAATGTAGAATGCTACTAACATCGCCGAAAATCTCAAGCAAATCGACCGCACTACTCCATAGAAAGCATCTCGTGAACTAAGCTCAATTGTAAATATTTACTACTTGATTTGGTTCGCAACTATAGGCGATAAACTAACGAAAAAGATTTCGCCATTGAGAGTCACTGCTTTTAATTGATATGTAAGAATGACCGTATTCGGTTGATTTGTTATCCGATTACTAAAGAAAACTCCTTGCCATTCACACGCACGATGCTGCACTGAATCATCGCATCGCATGAGTGCTTTCTTTCGCGATTATGTATTATTTTCAGTTAATAAATTCGTATCGTCCTATAAGAGATAGTCAAGCCGGTACGTGTTTGATGATCACTGTTTATTTAAAACAATAAGCCATAGAAGTATGTTACCCCCTTCTGCAATTTGGCATATTCAATGTCGTGCTGTGTGCCGAATTTACTCGTGATGTTAATTTCATTACGATCTTCCCAGAAAGCTATTGGGAAATTGTCGATTTCATGAATGTACATTCATATGTGTCAATACTCCCATGTACATCGCGATTCACACAGAAAATAATTATATGATCACAATGCAGACACCGCGGAGAGGTCTGATATGAGGGATAAGCGTACATGATAACTCGTTCGCGACAAACGTATGTATTACGTTGTACACCAGCAAGAATTTATAAACAATCAATCTGAAGGGATCGACTCGTTCAATCTTGCACCATAATTTCGACATGCAGATATTGAATCACCCCGATATTTCGATGTAAAAAAGTTCCGATAACAATATCAACTTAAATGTTCGAACATTAGTATTCACTAAATATATGCAAATTAGCAAACGCCACAACTGGTGTTTTTGCGAATCCGTGGGGTATATAGCATGAGCATAGTACATCGTAGTGATGTTAAGTAGCTGAATTACTGCACTATGTGTGTTTAGAGATAAGCTTGCGCTCTAAGATCAGTGTGATTTGTCGCCCTGCTCGTGACAACACTTGGTCCAATCAGAAGTGGAGGGGGGTTGTCAATTTGGACATAATATTTGTTAAAATAACTACTTCGATTATTTTTCATTCTATATTTGATCAGCCTACCGGAGTGTTTCACGCCACTTTAATCTTTGTTAAAAAAAATACGTTCTTTAAAAGGCCTGCAGACCAGGGAATCTATGAGGTTTATCATATTCTAAAGTTGGACGAACAATGCCATTTTAAAAATGACTTCTGACAGCCTGTCGTTGAATCGGTTTGGTCGTGATTATAAAAATAACCTATGACTTCGTTTTGTGAATAACATTAATCCGAAATTATAATTGAAAGAAGATATTATGTTGTACATTAACTTTGTGTCGTCTGCGCCCAGAGATGCCTATCCGTTGTCCATGGCGATCTTATTTCGCGATAGCTCGTGATTCACGAACTTGTATTTCCTTCTATTTGACTCCGGCACATATACATGTAATACTGCTCCATTTCTTTCAGGTCTTTATCAGGGCGAATGGTGGGCGGGGTTTGGTGGTTTTTCGTGTTAATACTCATCTCATCATACACAGCTAATTTGGCTGCTTTCCTCACAATCGAACGTATGGTGCTACAGATAGAAGGACCAGATGATTTGGTGAAACAATCAGAAGTCGCATACGGCTCACTAGAAACCGGCACGACGTATGGCTATTTCAAAGTAAGTTCCTATATTTGCCTTTAGTAAGTTGTAAAATAATTGCACCAAACGTATTATAATTACACCTCAATTTTTCTCTTTCAATTTCCTCGATTCTGATTGGACAAGTCCCATCAATGCCTTACTTACTTGTTTCTTGTATTTCTCGATAAAGTTGTAAGTGGCCGAGTAACCGTCGTAGGCATTCGGGACGGGTTAACATTCGTGCGAGTCGATTGTCCCCGGGGTGAATTTACTTGGATTGTTTATGGTGTGTGCTTGGTTATCGAACCTTTCTCGGTGAATTGAAACTGTTAATTCGCTTCAAATTGACAACTGATTGCTTCGTTGCATTTTTTTTAGTTCAAAGTGAACGTAATACTAACATAGCAGCGTGTTAGTATTAGGTTCAATCTACATTTTTTTTTTATAATAAAAGATCCCAAACAATAATTTATCTCATCGAGGACAACTGCCCGGAAAAAGTGTTATTTAGAATACTCGGGACAGTTTTATGAGTTATGTTTAGAATAGAGATCTTGCGAAAACCACTGCAAGTAACTGGAGCGTATCAAGGGGTATAATCCGACTTGTTAGCTCCCTCAGTCTAGGAAAATTTCATTTAAACTAGTCCAAATTTCACCGCGAATTACGCTCAACTGAATCAGGAACAAACTACTTTTTTTTTAAATATATATAAATGCCTTTACAGACAAATAGTATACCGAATTTTATGTGTATTTTATTCACAAAACAATTAGCCGTAGTCTTGAAATCTGGTTTTCTAAACATTATGTTGTTGTTGCAACGGTGGACCAGAATTAGAGATACACTATCATTCAACACCATAGGTTGGCTAGGTTACCGTCTCACCGACTCCCACCCAGAACAATGTGTCAACAGTTGGGAATTCCGTGCCTGAATCAATATAAGTTTGACAGTTAATTGTGTATTGAGGACTCATGACAATTGTTTAAGTCTCAAGTTTATAAAATGACAGGTTTTGGAACAACAAGTGGCATCCGATAAACACATAACAATTGGAATTGAATTTCTGTAAATTTGGTTCTATTAATTTTAATATACAGGGTCTGGAAACAACATTTTTTTTTTTTTTTTTTTTTTTTTTTTTTTTGTATAAGAGAATGACATCATCTGATATACAGGTATCAAATAAAATCATATTACATGAAGGGTTTCAACATGTTTTAAAGCTGAATCGCGTTGAATTGTATTATCTAACTTGTAACTGGAGATCTGGAACCCTAACACATCTTTAAATGTACACAATCCGATTTGATAGTCCCCATATCATCAGATTACAACAACATTTCTTGAAATGCCGCTTCAGTTATCAGAATCGATTAATTGCCAAAAAATAACGGTAACCACTGTCGACTATAGTATAAAATTGCATTAAAAGTGTTATATATATCAACATTTTGTTCAACGCAATTTGGTATCGAGAGTATGGCGGTCGGCATTTGTCGAATATTTGCCAGGCGCCAAATATTCGAGGTGGTGAAAAATAAACTCGAAATCGGATAATTCTGGGCTTTAATGGGTGGTTCATCGACTCAAATCAAATATTTTTTATTCCCGAAGCCAACAAAATAGTAATTTAGGAGCGTTAAATCGGATTATTCATATTTAAATGTTCGTAAATGATTCTGAATCGCTGATTTCCCGCACACACATTATGTTATCGGTTCATATTTCTAACCTTATGGTCAAAGAGATGTATTTTTCAACAGAAATCCGACGTGCCAGTTTATCGCCAGATGTGGAACTACATGTACAACACAGTGCCTTCAGTTTTTGTAAAAAGCGAGATAGACGGTGTGACCCGCGTGAGACAATCTCATGGAAAATACGCCTTTCTTCTTGAATCTTCGTCCAACGAATACATCAACAACAGACTACCATGTGATACTATGCAAGCTGGCAAAAAGCTCAATTCTAAGGGTTTGGGAATAGCCACGCCCAAAAATTCAGAGCTCAGGTGAGATTTGCTAATTTACCTTGAATTTACCTTGATTCTTTGGCCGAAGAAAGTTGTATACTTGTATGGCATCTTCATTAGTTCCACAACGGTTCGTGCTATCAATGGTGTTTTCAGCAGTGTTAAAATCACAATATTTACAGTCCGTTAAAAACATGTTTTCGGTATTTTAGTTAAATTTAAAATGGAATTTGTTTTCTCTTCCCCTCCAATCGTTGAGTATAGATTTTGAAGGAGTACGTCGGGAGCGTCCACAAATAGTTCATTAAGTTGGTTTCACGTGTTTCTGCATCGTGGGATGAAGCTGGTTTTTTTTTTGGTGACTTTAGTGGTGTAGTGGCGTTTCTGTACTTTCTTGTTATGGCCTCTTGCTGTGGTTCCCAATGAAGGTTCCATGGATGTAAATGTTACTTTGTCAGTTTCAGATTCTGTCATGTACATGTATGGTTGGATCATATCACTTCTTCTAATGTTCTAATTCGTTCGTCATATTCTAATTGTTTAAAATCTGGGGTGGATACTAGTTTTGTCGCTCTTCTCTGGACTCCTTCTAGGGTATCTTCCTTAATGTTGAATTCCAAATGGATGATCCGTATTCCACCATAGGTCTAACTAGGGATTTATTTAGTGTTATTTGGTAATTTCATCGTCCATATGGGTAAATGTTCTTCCCAATATACCGATTCGTTGGTTTGCTTTGTTGACACTGTTTGATATGTGATGCTCGTATCATTATGTGTTGTAAAATTTAATCCCTATGTCTTTCTCTTATACCGTTGTTTGGATAGATTATTCATTATTCAAGTTCCCGTCCCTTGATGTATATATAGTTGTATTCTGGATTAAATATACCAATGTGAAGTACTTTAATTTTGCTGCATTGAATCTTAGTCGCCATTTATTGGACCAGTCTGATGGGGTATTTAAGTTGTTCTGCAATTTCTGTCTGTCTTCCTCATCTTTTATTTTTAGTGTATATCATTGTATCGTCAGGAAATAGTTGATTTGGCAATTGATGGAGTTTGTTATATCATTTATAAAAAATACTGGTCCTAATACTTACCCCTGTGGGATTCCGCTGGTGACGTCTGTTATACTGGATGTGGCTCCGACTACTCTTACAGCTTGTTCTTCCGGTTAGTTAAGAAGTTTTCAATCCATTTGTGAAATTTCCCCGAGATGTTATATCTGTATAATTTCTTCAGTAATCTTCTGTATGAAACAGTGTCAAAAGCTTTTCTGTAGTCCAAGTATATTACGCATATGTCTTGGTCGTTTTGTATGTATTTATTAAAATCATCATGGTCTTCAAGCAGTTGTGTGACGAACGAATGTCCTGATCTGAAGCCGTGTTGATGTTTCGTGAATAATTTGTTTTTCCATGTGCTCCACTAGCTTCTCTCGGATTATTTTCTCTATGATCTTGCATACAATACTTGTTAGACTGACCGGCCTGTAATTCCCCGGATTTTCCCTGTCTCCCTTCTTAAATATTGAACAGACGGTAGCCATCTTCCAGTACTGTTCCAGTTTACAGTGATTTGTTAAAAGGTGTGGTGAGTACAGGGTACATTTCCATGGCGGCTTCTTTAGAATCTGGGGATGATCTTCTCCAGGTGATTTTGAGGTGTTCAACTCAATCTCATAATTGTTTTAGGTGTCACAACTATATTTACAAGCTCGACGTTGAGTTCCGTTTCTCCTGGATCAGGAACTTCATCAACATCTTCATCTGTACATGTATATACACTGCTGAAGAATTTGATTTGCTTGTCTGCCTTCTCAGTGTTGTCAATGCATACTGCTCCATCTGGGTTTCTCTATTTCTCCAATTCCCGGTTTTGCTTTTGTGTTCCTTCTTATATATCTCCAAAAGGATTTTTGGGTCTCTCCTTTGTTCTGTCACTTAAAGACACGGTTGGCCTTGGCGGTGGGTATCCTGTTAAAATATCTCCACCCGTCAAAAACAGCCACAAACAGAAAGAACATCAAAATGTAGATAGACTTTATCCGTATACAAATAAGAAATATCGCATAAACAGTATGTTATGGTAATTTGTTTGACCTTTGTTATGTAAACAAAAGCATAACAAGTTACTTTTCTGGTGTTTGTTTATAATATGATGGTAAACATAGAGAGCGTTCTTTGTTGGTGAATACTAATATATGGAACTAATAAAGAGCGTTAATGCCATTTGTGTGTGATTAGCCAGTAGCACTGTGTTGTCTTCTGTGACACAATCAGGCTCTTGCTTAGGTAAAATATAGTATGTCTTTATGATAACATGTTGTTTACGCGATGGTCATGGTATATATGAACGGAACAGTATGCGTTTTAATGTTTTTCTGTTTACGGTGTTTGGAACAAATATGAATATTTTCGACAATTAAGGCCGCACGTGCCTTTAACTTCTGTTCATAAGATCTGTGAGCGTTCATACATTCCAATGTTGCATTGTTTCTGGCTTTGCAATAATTCTTATAGTGGATGTCTTGTCTATAGTATATATATTTCATCCATGCTTTACGTTTGTCTTTTACTGCTTTTAATGCTTGGGATCTCATTCATGTCTTTTTGTTAATTTTCTTCTTTTTTGATGACCGTGGAATGTTTTTTCTGAGTGGTTTCTATTATGTTCCCTTTAACGAGTCCCCCCATAATTCTTCTTATCTTCCCAGTTCTTTTCATTAGATCTGATCTGACTGCACCATAGTCACATTTGTGATAAGCCATTTCTTATGATTATTATTTTCTTGAGATGTGTAGCATATATATTTAAATGTAAGGAGTTGGTGGTCGCTCGTTCCCAATGGTGGCTGGTGTGTTAATTCGGAGATCATCAGTTCCTCGTTGGAAAATATCAGGTCTATTCGTGATGGGGTTTGGCCCTGCCTTCCTCTTGTTGTGTGTTGGACGTGTTGGTGTAGTCCGGCATTCCCAACATTTACCAGGAATTGAGATGGTGCACTGTCTTCGTTAAAATTGCAATCAACATTCTGCCAGTCTACTTCTGGATAGTTGAAATCACCAGCTATGCTTATGTATCATTATTTCCTTTTGGCTGCCATTTCAATATGTTCACTCAGGTGTTTGCTGTTTGGTAGGGAGCTGCCTGGGCTTCGGTGTACGCAGCGAATGAGTAGGTGGTCATTATCCTGTAGTGTTATTTTGAAACCATACTGTTTCTGCAATGTTGTTGTTGGTTAGATCTTACTATTAGAACTGCTTTCAGTTTCCCCGCTACATGTATTGCTGTTCCTCTTCCTGAATCCAACCAGTTGTTTTTAGTGAATATCGCATAGTCATCCAGGTTAAATTCTTCCTTCATCAGTCCTCGGCATTTTTTGTGGTTTTATTTCACTTAATATTATTACATCCGGTTGTTCAGTTTGTATCATGACCGCAACTTCATGTCTCTTGTTGAGCATCGAATCTATATTTGAGTAGGCCATTTTTAAGTACCTGTCCTGCTTCTCGTTAAAAACATGGTGTTGTGTATTGGCTGTTTTAAAATGGTTAAACATCTGTGTCGGATGGGGTATCGTCTTCATCCTTCTTCTTAACAATCTTTCCTCACTTTATTTGGTATAATACTGCATCCTTGTTCATTTCCTTTAGGCGTTCTCTGAGAGCCTTCCTTTGTTGCCTTTTTCCGGGTTTAATTATCTGGCAACGACTACTTTGTCAATGACTCTTCTACCGTTGGGATCGTATGTGCGTTACTGAGCATTTGTTTTAGTTGGTTACGGTTTTCTCATGTAACTTTTTTCGTGTCGTAGACATATGAACAGTCCTAATTTAATAGCGACGTCACATGTTCCAGCCCATATGTAGACTTCATACTGACTTGTATCATTGTTTAGGGTTAATCTTCTGTGTAATTCGTCGCCCAAACGACCTAGTAATTCTCGGGTGGTTTTCCCAGGAAAAAACTTAGCCACTCAACGTTTTTTTTCCGTTTCCACTCTTTAATACTTGGTCATGAATTTAGCTCCCCTTGCTATCGCTGATACATATTCTTATTATATTGTCTGCATACTCTTTGCAAGGTTCGTCTTCAGATAGTGTTCGTAGTTTGTTGACATTCATTGATGAATTCGAGTCACGATGTCGATGAATATTTTCCAAAATGGCGTCTTTAGAAAACTATCTTCCAATCAATTCATATTTACTCGAAAATTCAAAAATGTCATACAATACAAATCACATCTATATGTTTGTAAGGAAACAATTGTTAATAATATCACATAATTATAAACGAAAAGTAAATTAAACTCGAAAGGATTTGATTTTGATTTCTCCTCCAATTAGAAACGCTGCCGTCTTCGCTGTTACACAGGAATTAAAGGTACTCAATCCGATCAGAGGGTCCCCATCTCAACAGATTCCAACAACAACAATCCGATCAGAGGGTCCTATATTACTATTTATTTGGCTTTGGGGGTAAAAAAATATTTGATTCGAGTCGAGGAACCCATCAAACAAAGCTCAGAGTTATTAGATATTGATTTTTGAAATTTGTTAATTTCTCGAGATGAGTACTAATAATTGCATTCAATTTCGTAATCTGCTCGAGATGTGTACACCAAAACGCTACTCAAACAGAGAAGGATGGATAACTCTAAAATCAAGTGGTAATAATAACGCAATTTTGACTGTGTTCTGGGTCAGAAAGTATTCCCGATAATGAAAAATAATAGATTTCTAAAATCGATATCTAACAAATCTGAGCTTTGATGGGTGACTTCCTCGACTCGAATCAAATATTTTTGACCCCCGAAGCCATTGAAATAGTAATTGAGAGGAGTTTTATCGGATTGAGTACCTTTAATAATAGAGAGGTTTACCAAACTCACGATTGGCAGTTGCGACTACTTTTACATATTATTTACAGCAATGTGTGGATAATCGTGCGCAGTGAGATTTTCGCTTCCCATGCACGATTTAACACAATACCTACAATAACCTTACGCCTTTCGTTCATCTATATACTTCTTCTATCGCTGTTTTTTATATGTTCTGTTTAACCATTTCTATACTAAATGGATTCTCCCAGTCAGTTAAAAAGTGGAATAGCATATTATTCATTTGGAGGAATTTTAAGCTGATAAAAGCAGATTATCACATCACTTAAGCTGTTTATTGCATCTTGCAGGAAGCGGATAGACGTCGAGCTTTTAAAGCTAACAGAAGGAGGGAAATTGCATAAATTAAAGAACAAGTGGTGGTTCGAGCGAGGTGAATGTGGCTCAGACAGTTCTGGCAGTGTAAGTACAAATGTATACTAAAATATACAGGGAATGTCCCTTCCAATCTTCTGAGAAAGAAATTTCCTTTAATTTCCTGAATTTTACCAAATCTAACGGGAAGAACTAAATTGAATGAACCATGTACATGTAGTTGTGAGAAATCTATATACACGAATATACTCTCATGCATGTGGGTGCTAATCTTCGGCTTATACAAGCACACACGTCATGTATAAACTATTATCATCAGCGTGAAAGCTAGTCTAGAATGAACGCTACACAATAGCTTTCGTAAATATTATCCACGAACGTCTATCTTCAATGGTCCAGTGTTATGTTCCATCACTGCATCATCGGGATTTTGAGTGGGTTGAATGGAGATTCTGATTCTGATTATCTTAGTTTGTTTTATTAAGTTTGATGAACTGTAACACATGCATGTATAGCTTTTTCTTTCGCTGTAATATGAGTTTATGGTATCAAGTTTGATGAACTGTAACACATGCATGTATAGCTATTTCTTTCGCTGTAATGTGAGTTTATGGTATCAAGTTTGATGAACTGTAACACATGCATGTATAGCTTTTTCTTTCGCTGTAATGTGAGTTTATGGTATCAAGTTTGATGAACTGTAACACATGCATGTATAGCTTTTTCTTTCGCTGTAATGTGAGTTTATGGTATCAAGTTTGATGAACTGTAACACATGCATGTATAGCTATTTCTTTCGCTGTAATGAGAGTTTATGGTATCAAGTTTGATGAACTGTAACACATGCATGTATAGTTTTTTCTTTCGCTGTAATGTGAGTTTATGGTATCAAGTTTGATGAACTGTAACACATGCATGTATATCTTTTTCTTTCGCTGTAATGTGAGTTTATGGTATCAAGTTTGATGAACTGTAACACATGCATGTATAGCTTTTTCTTTCGCTGTAATGTGAGTTTATGGTATCAAGTTTGATGAACTGTAACACAAGCATGTATGGCTATATCTTTCGCTGTAATGTGAGTTTATGGTATCAAGTTTGATGAACTGTAACACAAGCATGTATGGCTATATCTTTCGCTGTAATATGAGTTTATGGTATCAAGTTTGATGAACTGTAACACATGCATGTATAGCTATTTCTTTCGCTGTAATGTGAGTTTATGGTATCAAGTTTGATGAACTGTAACACATGCATGTATATCTTTTTCTTTCGCTGTAATGTGAGTTTATGGTATCAAGTTTGATGAACTGTAACACATGCATGTATATCTTTTTCTTTCGCTGTAATGTGAGTTTATGGTATCAAGTTTGATGAACTGTAACACATGCATGTATATCTTTTTCTTTCGCTGTAATGTGAGTTTATGGTATCAAGTTTGATGAACTGTAACACATGCATGTATAGCTTTTTCTTTCGCTGTAATGTGAGTTTATGGTATCAAGTTTGATGAACTGTAACACATGCATGTATATCTTTTTCTTTCGCTGTAATGTGAGTTTATGGTATCAAGTTTGATGAACTGTAACACATGCATGTATATCTTTTTCTTTCGCTGTAATGTGAGTTTATGGTATCAAGTTTGATGAACTGTAACACATGCATGTATATCTTTTTCTTTCGCTGTAATGTGAGTTTATGGTATCAAGTTTGATGAACTGTAACACATGCATGTATATCTTTTTCTTTCGCTGTAATGTGAGTTTATGGTATCAAGTTTGATGAACTGTAACACATGCATGTATAGCTTTTTCTTTCGCTGTAATGTGAGTTTATGGTATCAAGTTTGATGAACTGTAACACATGCATGTATAGCTTTTTCTTTCGCTGTAATGTGAGTTTATGGTATCAAGTTTGATGAACTGTAACACATGCATGTATATCTTTTTCTTTCGCTGTAATGTGAGTTTATGGTATCAAGTTTGATGAACTGTAACACATGCATGTATATCTTTTTCTTTCGCTGTAATGTGAGTTTATGGTATCAAGTTTGATGAACTGTAACACATGCATGTATATCTTTTTCTTTCGCTGTAATGTGAGTTTATGGTATCAAGTTTGATGAACTGTAACACATGCATGTATAGCTTTTTCTTTCGCTGTAATGTGAGTTTATGGTATCAAGTTTGATGAACTGTAACACATGCATGTATAGCTTTTTCTTTCGCTGTAATGTGAGTTTATGGTATCAAGTTTGATGAACTGTAACACATGCATGTATAGCTATTTCTTTCGCTGTAATGTGAGTTTATGGTATCAAGTTTGATGAACTGTAACACATGCATGTATAGCTTTTTCTTTCGCTGTAATGTGAGTTTATGGTACCAAGTTTGATGAACTGTAACACATGCATGTATAGCTTTTTCTTTCGCTGTAATGTGAGTTTATGGTATCAAGTTTGATGAACTGTAACACATGCATGTATAGCTTTTTCTTTCGCTGTAATGTGAGTTTATGGTATCAAGTTTGATGAACTGTAACACATGCATGTATAGCTTTTTCTTTCGCTGTAATGTGAGTTTATGGTATCAAGTTTGATGAACTGTAACACATGCATGTATAGCTTTTTCTTTCGTTGTAATGTGAGTTTATGGTATCAAGTTTGATTAACTGTAACACATGCATGTATAGCTATTTCTTTCGCTGTAATGTGAGTTTATGGTATCAAGTTTGATGAACTGTAACACATGCATGTATGGCTATATCTTTCGCTGTAATGTGAGTTTATGGTATCAAGTTTGATGAACTGTAACACATGCATGTATGGCTATATCTTTCGCTGTAATGTGAGTTTATGGTATCAAGTTTGATGAACTGTAACACATGCATGTATGGCTATATCTTTCGCTGCAATGTGAGTTTATGGTATCAAGTTTGATGAACTGTAACACATGCATGTATAGCTTTTTCTTTCGCTGTAATGTGAGTTTATGGTATCAAGTTTGATGAACTGTAACACATGCATGTATAGCTTTTTCTTTCGTTGTAATGTGAGTTTATGGTATCAAGTTTGATGAACTGTAACACATGCATGTATGGCTATATCTTTCGCTGTAATGTGAGTTTATGGTATCAAGTTTGATTAACTGTAACACATGCATGTATAGCTATTTCTTTCGCTGTAATGTGAGTTTATGGTATCAAGTTTGATGAACTGTAACACATGCATGTATAGCTATTTCTTTCGCTGTAATGTGAGTTTATGGTATCAAGTTTGATGAACTGTAACAAATGCATGTATGGCTATATCTTTCGCTGTAATGTGAGTTTATGGTATCAAGTTTGATGAACTGTAACACATGCATGTATGGCTATATCTTTCGCTGTAATGTGAGTTTATGGTATCAAGTTTGATGAACTGTAACACATGCATGTATGGCTATATCTTTCGCTGCAATGTGAGTTTATGGTATCAAGTTTGATGAACTGTAACACATGCATGTATAGCTTTTTCTTTCGCTGTAATGTGAGTTTATGGTATCAAGTTTGATGAACTGTAACACATGCATGTACGGCTATATCTTTCGCTGTAATGTGATTTTATGGTATCAAGTTTGATGAACTGTAACACATGCATGTATGGCTATATCTTTCGCTGTAATGTGAGTTTATGGTATCAGGTTTGATGAACTGTAACACATGCATGTATGGCTATATCTTTCGCTGTAATGTGAGTTTATGGTATCAAGTTTGATGAACTGTAACACATGCATGTATGGCTATATCTTTCGCTGTAATGTGAGTTTATGGTATCAAGTTTGATGAACTGTAACACATGTATGTATGGCTATATCTTTCGCTGTAATGTGAGTTTATGGTATCAAGTTTGATAAACTGTAACACATGCATGTATGGCTATATATTTCGCTGTAATGTGAGTTTATGGTATCAAGTTTGATGAACTGTAACACATGCATGTATGGCTATATCTTTCGCTGTAATGTGAGTTTATTGTATCAAGTTTGATGAACTGTAACACATGTATGTATGGCTATATCTTTCGCTGTAATGTGAGTTTATGGTATCAAGTTTGATAAACTGTAACACATGCATGTATGGCTATATCTTTCGCTGTAATGTGAGTTTATGGTATCAAGTTTGATGACCTGTAACACATGCATGTATGGCTATTTCTTTCGCTGTAATATGATCCAAAGAGACACAAGCTATACTTGTTATGTGGATAACAGTTGTGTGTCATGATATGTTTATATTATATTATCAAATAAAATCATGTTAACTTGATACTGATAAATGGTAAAACATTTGGCTTGATCTATGATATGTCGTTTGTTTCACAGAACAAGAAGTCATTATCTCTGAGCAATGTAGCTGGAATATTCTATATTTTAATTGGGGGCCTGGCCACTGCTGTACTGCTGAGTATCTACGAGTACTTTCATCTGCGATTTCCAGAAGTGAAGGTCAGTCATTTACAGGAAGCAATGTACTCTGTTCTCGTGGAAATAAGATCATAGTGGCATTATTGAGATGTTCAACAAGACCTATATGGACATACACGCTGGTTATTAAATAGCCCTATATGGGAATGTATATGAATATGAAATGAGCCCGCATTGTGCTTATTTTCGCGAGAACAAGCTGGAAAATAACACGAATAAGCCAACTCACGAGTTATCAGATGTACGGTCTTTATAATGTGTTTTAAGATAAGATAAGATACGTTTTAATGGTCTTTAAGACACGTATTGGTGTAGGACAGCCTACATGTATAGATCAAAATAAACAGGAATACATGGTATATATGTGATATACATGTAACAAGTAACAGATTAATAGAAATTGTAAAGATATATAAATATCAAATTATTTGATTTAAATTACTGGACATAGGTCACCTGCGGAAGGATGTGATGTACCATATGGTACATTACCAATTCTGCAGTTGACCCATGCCCAGCATGAGTATGGTATTTATACAGGATTTGAGACTGTAAAGGAGTTGTTATGCTATGCTTTAATTGTCAAAGCTGCAAATTAATGCAGAACATTAATGCAGAACATGTCCGGCACTAACAGGTGACCAAAAACCATCGGGGATAGCATAAGAAAACAGTCCTAAAGACCATTTGTTTCCATTATGGTCCCCAATGGATTCAAGCCACATGAGAGACCGGAACACACCCATACGCTTCCTACCATCAAAAACCACTGGATTAAAAATATATTATAAAGTTATTATACAATGTTGTGTACAGTATGTGTTTTTCTTGTACGAGTCCAGGTTGTGGTGAAAAGTCATATTGGACGAGACACGCCAGTGTCGAGTCCAATATGACTTTTCACCACAACCTGGACGAGTACAAGAAAAACTCATACTGTACACAACATTGTATAATGACATTTGTATTATCCATCTGTATGTTTATCCAAATTTTGGAAATAAAACTTTTGTTGGTTATTTTTGGTATTTGTCGGCACTTAATTCTCTATAAAAGCCTGTACCGTATATTGATCATCAGAAAGCATGATTTGGAAAAGTAAACACGGAAGTGAGAAAAAACTCAATGCGGAAGTGAAACGTCTGTTAAAATCCATCAATGTTGCGCGCGCATCACAATTTCACCGATGCATTTCGCAATAGAGTTAATTCGTGACGTCACGGAGTCCAATATGAAAAGTCATATTGTACAGTCGGGAGTCCAATATGACTTTCGGGAGTCCAATATGACTTTTTCCAGGACTATCACGTGGCGGCTTTTGCCCAATCGGAAATGGTGTTAGTTAAGGGATGGATAATAATATGTTTTATTTAACAAATGAAATGCATACGGTCAGTTGAAATTAAAGTCACAATAGGTGACAGTGAGCTAAACAGCAAGTATTTCAAGTATTTTCAATGTGTCCGCGCTAAGCAACGAGTATAAATCCACAATGGGCTCATATCATGAATCAAATCAGTCCAATATGAACCTAATAATAATGTCCTCTATAGTTCGATAACAACCCTATTTGCACGAGGATGTGTTCCATATCTTAATCAATGTTACACACATATTCACAATTTTGGAAATTTGGTGACAAATCACAAGCATAATATGATATGTACAATACAACGTGTACCTGGCGTTGGACTTGTTATATTGTTTCATAGTCCAATCGGATCTACATTTTCTTTCAGCAGCCTACGAAGTTGACAGAAAGTGATTCCTACTCTAACATTGCTCAGTCTCCGACCAGTGGTGAGAACGGAGGATTTTTCAACACAGCCAACAACATCTCTGTACGCTCTACATGTAATTTGTACCAACCCACGGGGGTGTGTCATAATTAAGTCCCACGTCACCGATGAGGGGCAGGTGGACGCTTGTTGAAGGTTTGGATACACTCCTCAATAGATGTGTCACGGTTTGCTCGCATGCTTGTGCACTGAGTCTTGTTGAATTTGGTCTGCAATATTATTTCAATGAAATATATATATGGAACAATTCGGAAACACCGCAAAATGTATTCTATTACTTTAATAAATAAACAAAGGTGGCGTATACGATATGTAAAAGAGTATTAGAGGTAATTAATGATCGACCAATTTTGTCCGGGATGTAACAAAAGTTACCCTAATAATATGTTTCAAACCGCTATGTATGCAGCTTTCAATCGCCAAACCACGATTTGATTCTCTTTGAAGTTCTGACTTTAAATTAAACCTGGTAATTGTTCACATTGTTCACATTATGTGGACAAAAATAGGTAAACGAGTGCATGAAATTCTAATTTAGATACTCTTAAAAGAGGTTCTACAGAGATATAAATACATTACCAGTGTTTAACTTTTTGACAAAAACGCTCTTTATTGTTATCTTACTATGATAAGGATAAGAACAAACGCTCTTTATTGTTACCCGTTGTTGGAAAATAGAGACTTTAATTTCTTCTGAATATATAGACGACAATCCCTATCAATTCAGTAAGGTTTTTAGCGAGTCACGCGTAGTAGTATGTGACCTATACAAGGCTCTACATATATGTCATGCATTAAACGATACATTGTCGTATTTTGTCCCCAAATGACATACAAGCAACCACTTTAATGTCACGTTATTTATTTCATTTCTTTCGCGATATATTCAAAATAGCCTACCCCTTTTGGTACAGTTAGGACATAATATATAATCAGATAGAGAGGAGCTAGGGGAAACCATCTTCCAATATTATAACATATTCAAAATTGTAAGATTTCGGGTATATCGAGAACTGCATGGTCGCCTGCATGCTAAACGGACATGGCTAATTTGAACATAAAACACGTAACTTGGAAGTAGAAGTAATATAGGTAGGTACATGTAAATACTCGTAATACTGATATATAAACATTCTATACTGTGAAAACACTGTGCGAGGTCAGCAATTTTCCCAGCTGCTTTCATTTTTCCCACAGTTGCGACAAATTAAACTATTTTTATTAATTACATTTCAGGAATTATAGACTAACACTGTACGCCCTTTATTGTTTCAATATGTTGCCATAAAAGACTTAGTCAAGTCCTAGAAGTTATATAGAATCGGATCCCGATTTAAACAATCATGTACACTCCGTATAATGGTATTTCACATGTTTTATCTTCGGAATCTGACCACAGCGAGAATTAGTATAGGTTTGGGTAATTTGGGGTTTAAGCTGACTATATGAAATGTGTTTCATTGGAAGATATTTCTGGTCCAATCTTCTTTTGATACAGTGAATAGGGTCCTGTGTGGAGCTTCGATGTTGGTTCGTTCGCGAATCGGGGTGCCGGTTCGATTTTATTCGACTCAACCATTGACACGATCGATAATTCACAGGTAGAATATTGGGCTAACTCACAGTGCTGAATAATACCAAACTGGCAAAATATCAAAATTTCAGAAGAAAACATCAGCTGAGTTTATATCTATTAATAAGAAAAAGGCTATATAAATATAAGAAATGAATGTAGTTTGATTGTGTGTTATTGGTAGATATGTCGCTGTGGTCGTTGGATCACATATAGTGTGAATAGCTTCGCACCACAGCGATGTACCCTTCAATAAAACACACTCAAACTACATTTGCAAATTCCCAGAAGTGTTTCTTCTCGTTTTATCGCGATGGCTTCCATTTTATTTCACTCAAATCGTACAGCAGAATGAAGTAATTTGAATGTGTAATGTTAGAATAGTGTGAACGTTTATGCACACCGACGTATAATATCATTGTTGATATTCTGAAAGAATCGCCGCTTCCATTACCGAGGTGTTAGCAGTGATGTTTTATGGTCTTACACGGTTGTTCCGTTCGTTTCGTTGGCATACAGAGTAACATCTCACGTGGAAGTTGAATTATGTACACATCATAACCCTTCCTATACTTAATGGATTCTCCCACTCAGTTATAAAATAATACATTGGAATGGTATATTATTCATCTGGAGGGATGTTCAGGAAATATAAGCAGACGACATATCATAGACAGTGCAAAGGGAATCATATTTATTGATGGGAAATGTTCAGATAATACGGTCGTTTGTTGAACTTATTATCTGAACATTTCCTAAAGGATAACTACTCGTCAATGAGTATTTAGTATAGAAAGGGTTAAATCACAACATGGCATGCAACTGTTGTACTTTTCTTCAGCATCAGATTTTGTCACACCACCACAAATTTTGGTTCACGTTTTGTTTTGTTTCAGAAATTCGCCAACGCCTACACTGTAACACATGTATATACTTGTGGACTTATTTCATTGAATAAAACCAATCAGTTAGTATCCAAACATTATCCACAAAGGAAGAATGTAGCAATAATCTAAGACTGTTTAAAATTCCAATATTATCGACTGTACCATTTCAGAGAAACGACGGTTAAAGGCACGTGAGGCCTTAGTTGTCGAAAATATTCATATTTGTTCCAATCACCGTTAACAGAAAAACATTAAAACGCATACAGTTTCGTTCATATATACCATGACCATCGCGCAAACAGCATGTTATCACAAAGACCTACTATATTTTACCTAAGCAAGAGCCTGGTTGAGTTACAGAAGACAGCACAATGCTACTGGCTAATCGCACACAAATGGCATAAACGCTCTTTATTAGTTCCATATCAGGAATTCACCAACAAAGAACGCTCTTTATGTTTACCCTCATAATATAAACAAACACCAGAAAAGTAACTTTTTATGCTTTTGTTTACATAACAATGGTCAAATATATGACAATAACATACTGTTCATGCGATATTTCTTATTTGTATACGGACAAAGTCTGTCTACATTTTTATGTTCTTTCTGTTTGTGGCGGTTTTTGACGGGTGGAAATATTTTCACAGGATACCCACCGCCAAGGCCAACCGTACCTTTAAACTACGCACAAATGTAAATATTTACTAATTTATTCGGGACGCATCATTGGAAATAAACTTTAAGGCAATTGTGGCGCCAATAATAGTCACTGTGTGTAATTCGTTTTATAATTGACGCTGTTTTCGGACTATTTGGAGATCAAATTTATGAAAGTAACTTATTTTGGCATAATTATTTGTTATTCCGTTCGAAACACCTGATCGGAGTGTTTCACATCACTTTAACACACGAAACTACCAATTACTATACTGCTGAAAATCCAACTATGCATATCCGTTGTACCATTTCAGAAAACAAGACGAACTAACGACGTATAGAGTTGTAAAAAAATACGATTTCATTCGAACCGATTAAGATTGGCAAACTCAAGAACGAACTCAGAACATTGTATACAGTTAGTTTATATGTGAGAATGACACACATGTAAACATGGAGTGGGGGATCTCTCATCCCAACTTCGGTCGAAATGTTCAACACTTGTCGAAATTCCATGCCAGAATTAAAGATACGGGCGGCGTTGGCGGTGGGCATGCTGTTAAAATTTTCACCTCCGTCAAAAACCGCCATAAACAGAAATAATAGTAAAATATAGACAGACCTTGTTCTTATACCAATCAGAAATATGGCATAAACAGTATGTTATTGTCAAATGTTTTTCCTTTGTTATGTAAACAAAATCAAAAAACGTTACGGAACCTGGCTTTTGTTTAGATCCGGATATGGTAAATATAAAGAGCGTTATATGTTACTGTTTTCCTGATATGGAAATAATAAAGAGCGTTTCTATCATTTGTGTGTGATTAACCAATAGAATTGCACTGTGTTATGTAAACAGAAGCAAAACTTCTGTAACACGAGAAGGTTCTTGTTTACGTACACCATCGTAAGTCTTGACGACAATATACTATTTACGCGCTGATTATATTTGGCATATGAACTAAACTATATATATTTTAATATTCCTTCTGTTGATGGCGATTTGAACAAATATGAATATTTCTGCAACGAACGCCATCCATGCCTTTAACGTTACTCCATCAGAAATAACGCTCGCAAATTACTATTTCCTTGGCTTCGGGGATAAAACATATTTGATTCGAGTCGAGGAACCCACACAGCAAAGCTCAGAGCGATTAGATATCGATGTTTGAAATATATTATTTTAATTTTAAATGGCCCAGTAAACAGTCGACGAGAGGAATATCTCTGACCAAATTGCGGATGAAGATGGATAACTCTAAAATCAAGTGGCTTTTTTGTGTCAGATGTTTGACAAACCGGCAAAATTTCGTTTACCAATTTTATACTATAGTTGACTGAGGTTAGCATTATTGTTGGGCAATTAATGGATTCTGATAACTGAAGCGGCATTTTTAAAAATGTTGTCAAGTGGTCCTGCTAATGTGCTATGATGCGGTTAAACCAACCATTAGATCATAACCCCTGGTCAAGTGGTCGTGCTAATGTGCTATTATGCGGTTGGGTCCTGCTGAATTTCTATAATGCTGTTAGGGCAAACCGATGCTGTTAACAAAAAGAACCGTTATAGTTTTTGTATTTGTCTTTTTCGCGGTGTTTCGATAATATGAACATATCCAGGAAAAGTCATTATGCGTATCAATCATTCAAAAACATATTTATTGCGAAATAATTTTAATAGTAGTTGTATTCGATGTTGAAAATCGACTATAATCAAGATGGTTATTCACGTCGGTTTAGAAACACCAGCGCTGGCGTTTTTATATTTTAAAAATATATATATGTTCTTGAATGTTTCATACGCACACTGTTTTTTCTCTCAAATCGCTCGCATTAGCCAAACACAGCGAAAATGACAACTTCAGAAATAATAACGGTACTTTTTCGTATAACGGCATCAGTTTGTCCAACACTACGTAGCAATTCAGCAGGACCACCAGCATATTAGCAGGACCACTTGACTAGCGGTGATCCTACCAAGATGGCAATTCGAGTCATTTTTCAAACACCAGCGCCGACTTTATTTAAATATCTTAACTAAATATGTTCTTGTAAGTTTCATACATACACTGGTATAAGGGCTCTAACGATATACTTGGTCACGATACGATACGATACCAATCACGATACATGATCAACTATATACGATACATATCGCGATACACTAAATTAGTTTTCCCAAAATGAATGTGCATGAATTATCAGAAAACAAGATGTTTGTGAGATGGAGTTCATGTTAAACTGAAGGAAAAAAAACAGTTGAATGGTTAACCAGATGATTCAAATACACATAATAAACATGTATGTTTGCACTATGGGCATGCATGTGCATATGAGAGAAACACCTGCAATGTTCTATCGTGATAGAACATTGCAGGTGTTTCTCTTATATGCAGATCCCCCTTATTTTATTTCCTGTATCACGATACACATCACACGATATGCCATACGCGTGTCGTTTGAAAGTGTATCGCGATACATCGAATTCACTATGATCGTTACAGTCCTATAGATAATGGTATTCGCTCGGATTAACCAAACAATGCGCAAATGACAAATTTAAAAAACGATAACGGTACTTTTTCTTAGCAGCATCATTGTGACCCACCAACGTCATATCAATTCAGCAGGACCCACCAGAATTATTGCAAATTAGTAGGACCACTTATAATCAGGGGTGTTTATTTCTGCTGATGGGGTTCCCGATGGTTTCGGGGGGAATTGGTTTCGACATCAGAGACGTGGAAACTGGGGATGTCACTCCCACCCTACATTTTTACCAAAATTTCGACAGTTGAAAATTTCATGCCGAACATAGGTTTAAATTGTTCTGGTAGTTTGATTTGTCAACCAGTATCTAGTGTGACTGTTCTCATATTTACTATTTTCAGTAATTTTCTTTAGACTGAAATGGCCCATCGATCGCATGCAACATTTCCAACCTTAATGTCAGTTTGGAACATTTGAACACTTTGAGATATCAGTCAGAAAATTCCAACCAATGGAGTTTTAATTTCCTGGACTTATTCAACGGCGGGGTGTAGTAGGAAATTCCAAGGTGGACCCCCCCCCCCCGCAACATACCTCTAACCACGTCCTTGGTCGTTATGAAAATGCGCTCATATAGGGCAGACAGTATATAGGTGGTGCATTGACCCACACAGTCGCTTTCTAATCTGGTGAATTAGGTTTAGTGTCCAGATGGACCCCATATAACCGAGTCTAGACGATCAGCCATCAGCCATTATGGAAACTACACAAGTGGCACTCACCGGAACCGTGCGATCAATCAGAGTACGGATGGAAGAGACCCATCGATAATGCCAACATATTATGATCGTCTGCTTTTTTGTTTACATTGCCTTCAGGCAAACACTATTACCGTGTTTGGGAATTTGATGAGTGATTTCGCCGGAAAGTGTAGTTCCGGGGTTTCCAGGGATTCCTTGCAAGAGTCGTAATCGATAAGTGCAGTGGTGTGACATTTCAGGATAATAATTCGACCTTCGATGCATTATCCGGGTTATCCCTCCTGCCTTATAATGTGACATGTTAGTAATTGCATCCCAGTTGTGTCTGGTCAGTATGACCAACTAGGTTTCAAATAAAGGTCTACACAATATCAGCCTGTTCTCGTGAAAATAAGCGCAATACGGGTTTATTTTTAATGTCGAGATTTAGGCCCATATAGAGTGTATTTGAGGAAAAAATAGGCTCTATGTGAACGAAAACCTCGGCGTTCAAAATAAGCACATATAGTGCTTATTTCAATACGAAATAAGCCCATATTGGCACTATTTAATCTACTTTTTTTTCATGGACACGACTCCCCAGATTAACGCTCTTGATAATGTGTTTTCACTGCTGTGGCCCGCGCCATTCAACGGAATAATGGGCATAAGCTCAATAAATGGGCTTGTTTCAGAACAAATAAGTCCAATTTTAACCTATGTGAATATTTACGTCCATTTAACCTATTTGTATGAAGATATGTTAATTATTCATGGAAATACGAATTGATATAATTTGTCGCTTCAAAAGGAAACAAAAGACTCGCCACTTAAGACTGGTAAAACGAAAGTGCATGCATGTAGGATTGATACTCTTAAAGGTTGAACAAACTAATTGTTGGAAATGGACAATCTTTGAGAACATAACGTTGTCCTATATAGCCTTTATTCTTAAATTTTCTGGTCATTTTAAAAACTTGACACATACGCTTACCACCATGAGAACATGGCGCCTGCGATTTTGAGGCACTGTTCACACATTACGCGGTGCCCAGGCAAGCGACCGTACTGAGTCATATCGGCATTTTGTTTTGATGTCACACAGCGATCAAGCGAGACGATTCTTGCACACGATTGGTCTTAATTCTAATATATACACATTCCTTCTCGTCGGTTCCCAGTTGAGATGAACGTTACTCACACCACGAGCGAGCAGAGCAGAGCTTTAGTCTGATAACTTGTTGTTATATATATATAGTCTCGTCGGTAATGGGACACAAAAAAACAAACCACCGATACGGCATAAAGACGGTCGCGTTAGGCTGGTACAGCGTTGCGTGTGTGAACGGTACCTTATTTTAGATGGTGATAAAAACGCACCTAAAAGGCCCTACCCGTGCCGAAATATCAGGAGATGTGCATGTTTTAGATACTCTCTCAAGTCTGCAACTCTGCATCGATCTCTGAACCAGTTCTGGGCCAAATTCGTCCTATCTCAATATTAATTGGCTCCCTGAACTATTTCGTTTTTATTTTCAGTATCAACGGAGAAACCAAGAGGCCTACACCAGGGAGTACGATATCAGGGAATGTCTGAATGATTACTGATAATATGACAGTATATACTCAGAATGAGTCCAGTGACGTCTTTCTCTGTGGTCACATCGGTCTTCAGGTTAATCTTGTCAACATTCCAAGAAAACGTTAGCCGGAGCGATTTTATATATGATGTTGAGAGACAGACTGCAATAAGATCGTTGTCGCACACACACGACAAGTGGCGTGTTCACATGCAGGGGCAAGAAGATGTCTGTCTGGTAAAATGTAATAAAAACCTGACTCGTGGGCTTTTACCGATGGATGATTGGTTTGATCAGAAGGGAATTCGTACTGTGGCATCCAAGCGGTTTTCTCGTGGCAAACAACCTAAAGTCTGTATATTGTAGTATTGGACCGAGTATGTCATTTGTGCAGGGACGTCGCTATGTGGTATCCGTTGTGGGGGAGGTACCCAACTTGGAGTTTAAACGTACTGTACCCAGCTGATGCAGGCTGAAAATTTCCAAGTCTGAAAAATACATTTGCACGCCCCTTTGGTTGGAAATTAACAACTAATCGAAGATCAAACTATCGGAGCAATCAGACCTCCGTTTTCTTCTAAAATTTCAAACAAAGCATAACCCCTCTCCTACGATTATGCAGTTTCCATGTTCAAATTCCAAAGTGTTCGCATACCGGGCAGAACCATACGCGGCCTAATGGGCCCTGCACTCTCTCGGATAGCCAGTCAAGAACTGCTAATCAATTAAAAGAAAACAAATCGAGGCATGGATAATTTGCATGTAGTTAGACCTCTAGAGATGTAGTATTTTGCGATGTTCTTCTCTCCGCTTGTGGCCAATCAAAATCGATTGAAAAAATGTGATTTACCAGTTGGTAAATTCAAAGCCCATTTCGGTGGTGCAAATATAATGTTTGAACCTGGGAGTTTAACCTGGTTCAAGGGGGGGGTGTAATTTAGAATTCCAATGTGGACGTTCTTGTCAACGGAGACCCATTAGCCACGTCCCGCACACATATCCAGATAATACTTCAGCGGGAATGAGAACAGAACTATATGACCCACATGTACTTCGAAACTGATATGGCCAATTTTAGGTGGTCAAATAAAGCAATTAGAAGAGCAACTAGATTATTTCCCAATCCTGACATTCACACGAAAACTTCTATATTATGCGAGAAAGAATATCCGCCAGCACCACCCTAATATCAATATGGGGTCAATAAATATTCAATTGGCGTAACCGCTCGTGTTTCTTAATTAGATATATATCTTCATGTGTGGCAGAGTACGTACGTAATGAGTTCCAAAAATGAAAATAATATACTAAAGAAAAAAACACGAACATGTTAACATTAGTAGTATATATACATGTGTTACCTCAGATCGCCTGGTGTCTGATGTGTGTAACAAATAGAAAGGCAACGAAGAGACAACATATCACTCATACCTCTATATTAACCCTTCCATGACTAGGGCTTCTTGAAATTTTGGGGAAACCCCTGTGCCAATGCATTATGTTATATATGCTAGTCTCCTATAGGGAGCCTCGCATATACAAGATAATGTATTGGCCTAACAATATTTACCTTGACCTTGCACGCCAGTGTCTTATCTTATATATGCCGTGCTCCCTACGGGAGACTCGCATATATACGAGAATGCACTGGCACATGATATTTAATGCTGAACCAGCGCAGCTCCCGTCATGAAAGGGTTAAAGAATATCATATTTTGAGAGTATAATATTTAGAGATTCACTGTCTGAGTTGACACCATAAAACTACCACAGGTGCATTTACTATACAACACAATAATTAGATCGTGACAATAAGCTCATTAAAGGCCAACTTAATTTTCTATGCCATAAATATGATTAAAATACTATAATTAATCACCATTTGAAACATCTGTGTCTCAGAATATGCCCATAGAGAAATAGAAAACAGCTGGAATCATAGGAAGATTACACCGTTTTGGCTCCCAGAATGCAACATAATTCAAACTAAAGATGAATTTTCAATGGAAGGGGAATAACTCTATCTTTAAGATATAGAGTTATTCCCCCTACATTGAAAATAATACACTTTTTACTACAATCAGGATGACTAAAACACGTTGGTAACTCAACAAAAACAACATGTTCACAGTTTATTACACCGGATAAGTTGATATTACGATGTTTTGGAGCTTCCTCTTTCAAATGGTATATAATATGGCATATATTTTATATATGTGATCTGAGGGTTCGAAAATTAAGTGGGCCTTTAATACGAGGTTCTGATGGTCAGATATCGACTTTCGAGATTTGTCGCGCTAGCAAAAATTCCAAAGGTCGTCTCTTATAAAGAGCGTCCTTTCTTTCCTTTCCCCAAACCATAAGCTAATAAAGAGCGTCCTTTCTTCCTTTCCCCAAACCATAAGCTAATAAAGAGCGTTCTCAATCGTGATCTTTTGAAGTAGTTTTCAACGTAAAACATATGAGTGATTGTGTAAGATTGTGTAAGAATACACATGATGGAGATTGCAAGTATATTCATTTTGTCTTTTGCCCAGTAAGATGAAAGTTACCTCAGGAAAGTTTGACTAAGTTGGTGTCAACTCAGAACGTGAATCTCTTAAATGATGCACGGGTGTCTGTAACGCGCTCAGCTGCCCCCCCCCCCCCTTTGCACTGCGCCCATACGCCGCCTCTATATACGCGCCTGCTTCTAGTTAATGGTAAGGACCTGAAGCAGGCGCGTATACAGAAGCGGCATGTAGGGATAGCGCAAAGGGGGACGGACAGAGGAGCGCATTACATGCCCCTGTGATTGATGTTATATATAGATAATGATTGACATATTTATGAAATCTTCATCGATTAAATGGGTTTCATCACACAGGGGCTCGGGGACATTTTGTAGCTATATGCATTGTAATAGTAATATACTTATACATGTAATGTTTCCGGGTTCCTGGTTGTTTTCATCTATAATTGTTATGTATGTATCATGTTAAGACAATCCAAATAATTCTGGTTTTTCTTATCTATCATTTCTTCTCTTTTCCGTATACATGACACACTTTATATGAGTATTTGGGAACAAGAGTATGGCGACAGAGGATTTGGGAGGGGGTGTCTCACTCCAACTTTGGTCAATATTGTCAACAGTTTCATGCCTGGCACAACATTAGTTGGGAATATCACACCTGAATAGGTAGTTAAAGTTTTATTTTCCAACCAGTAATTAGTGGGGAATTAGTTGTTTTTAGACAATAGCAAATGTTATGGTAATTCAGCTGGACCAACACCACAACAAAATAGCAGGACCACTTGACCAGAGTTTACCCATCTTCTTACGTAATAGACTGGGCGTATGTTACAGTGAACGTTATAAGGTCAGTACTGATTCACATGCAAATGAAATGTTTCATGCCTGTTCATGCTCATCGATGTGAATATCTTAGTGGTATTGATAGAATTGAATTGAATTGAATGTTGGTTTATGGGTATATACTAAAGTATCACCATGTTATAAACTTATTTGACTAATAAAAAATCAAAATCAAACAATTGTTTGCTTGAAGCATAGAAAATGTATTTTGTGTGAGCTCAAATAGGTAGGAAGTGTACCATAATTAGTGGAATGAGGTTGTCGCCCCCCCCCCCCCAACCATATAAGAAATGTGCAATGAAGCTGGATAAAGGACATAGTCACACAGAGTTCACACTTCAATATATACCATCTATTTCCATCACTTTTCTTGATAGTAATCTACCGAACAGCACCACATTAAGAGAAAACATCCCGATTGTCTGGCAGTGGACCGGTGGATACGAAATGTGCAATGAAGCTGGATAAAGGACACACTTCAATATGTACCTTCTGTTTTCATCACTGTTCTTGATAGTAATCTACCAAACAGCACCCCATTAAGAGAAAACATCCCGATTGTCTGGCAGTGGATCGGATGCGACACAATTGATCGGTGAAGGCCTGTCATGGGCATACTAGCGCCGGATAAGCGAGGTCACTTGGTCGCGGCCGTATTGGATTCATCCAGCTCCGTTCTGTGGTTTAAGAGATTCTTCCAGCCCGGTTCCGTGGTTTTAGTGCGACAGGTCAAAGTTTTGGTGTAGAATTACCATATATGGAGCTTTTGAATTATTCATGACTTCTAGAGGAGCGGCCAAATGCCAAAAGTGGTCGGATACCCCTACCCTCGGTAGAACAAGTTGAAATCAACTTTTTCTGGAAGGTAAATCTATATCATTTATGAAAATGATTCTTGGCCTTGCCGGAATTGGTGGCAGCTATGTATGGTAAGACCATTTGTGAAGGTACCCTACCGAAAAATTAGTCTGTTTTCAACGGTGGACCAGCTATACACAATTGGTTAAAAGTTAAGCACATCACCAAAAACAGAACGTTCTATCTGTTATTATGGGGTACATGGTGATACTAGATTGGAACGTTCTTATTTTTTCTGGTTTGTTTGAGATTTCACGACGGCATTGTAGAGAATGTAACGTTATGCGTCAAAACATCATGACGATTCAGAGAAACTGTCGCCCGTCAACTCTGTACAAAACTAGCACGCTCAACTTAGCTTAACATGTCATATATGTTTGGAAAGACTGAAGTATTTGCTACCGGGGGTATTAACTTTATTATCGTAACCCCACAAAGTTTGTAATGATAGGCAATAACTTAACCCTCCCCTCAATGTCATAAAAAGCTGAGTATAGCCATCGCCGGGGATTGGATCCCAGAATGATAGAATAATGCGTAGTATTTGCTTTTATTTAGTGTAGAACACACATAACAAGTGTAAAATGTGAATTTCCAACCATATTCACCATTAGAAGAGTATAAAAATCCAAGATGGCGTCCAATATGGCGGTCAGTTTTTATTTTAAGACTTTGTGAAGCGACATACGAAAAATCCCGAAAAGGAACGTCCCCAGTGGTAAAATCTATATTATTGTAATGATTACATAGAATAACATTTCATATAAAACATTAATTTGACCATTAGTACATCTTTTCAATTGGTAAACAAATAGGTAAAAATGTATACCTCCATCCAATGTCGTAAAATTCGAAATAAAGTTATCGCCTGGGATTGGAACCACGAGTGATAGCATTATGCGCAGTATTTTGTTTTATTTAATGTAAAACATACATACGAAGTGACAGGTATGCATTTCCATCCATATTCACTATTAGAAGAGTGTGAAACAGCAAGATGGCGTCCAATATGGCGTCCAATTTTAATTGTACCAATTAGCGAACGGACATACGAACGAACTATAAAGGGGACGTCCCCTGTGGCATATTGTATACCATTGAAGTGACTACATAGACGATAGTTCACTTGGTACAGTAGTTTCACCATTAGTCCATCTTATCAGTTCGAGAATTAGTAAACAAAAACTTAACCACCACCCAGTCACAAACGTCCACATAATGGCGTCACTTGTGACTATAGTCCAGAATGCAAAGAATTAAGCAAATCGTTCGGAAATACTTTGTGTTGAATGTGTTGAATACAACGAAGAAACATAAAATGTTTAATTTGCATCCACATCTGGTCTTAGGAAACAACCAAAATCCAAGATGACGCACAACATGATGGCTAATTCTAATGTCAACACGCTGCGAACAATGAATACGAAAGCCGGTCAAAATGTATCATATGGCAGGTTTCAAATGTCACACCCTTAGCTATGACGCAGGTGTGACGCCAGGATTAATACTGGATGGAAATTTGCATTTGTTGAATGTTTAGGTTGTTTTGTTTAGCAATTATCAGGAACTTTATATCAAATATTTGGAGAAAGACAAACCAACCAAAATAAAAAACACTTAGCGAAATTCCGAGAATGACTTAAATAGTTTAATTTGCCGGATCGTGTATCGTGTATCGATCTCCAATGCGCATTTGACCATTGTTTGACACATTTGATGTCATTTTGAGACGTTAGGTAAGTAAAGCATTAACAATATGTAGACAACTGGTAATAATAGAGGATGGTCATTAACCGTTACAAATAATCACGCACTCGATGCGGTACGAAGTGATGATGTAATGGTCAATGCTAACATATGACTATCATTAATATATTTGTGACATTCTTGAATGTGCAGCCCACCTTAACATGTCCTTTTGAATGTCCACCAACATTTTCAGAGAGCCTTGCGACAGTTTTGGCCAAATGAAACATTGAATAACAGAATCACCATGTGCTGTTATATTATATGCAGTAACGCAAAAAAAAATGGCATACATTTTGAAATCCAGCAAATAAGATATCTCATCGATCTCTGGTTTTGGCAAAGTGGGATATGAGTCCACGAGCAATCAGTGTTCACACATCATAGTCATTGCTTATTAACGTAACACGAGATTCATCATCGCACACACACAGAAAATGATCTTTAATGACATAGCATGGGACCACAATGTCCATTTAATGTAATCCGCGTAAAAATAGGTTATAAAAAGGCATTATAGTGATCGAGAGGTTACTGCTTTGTACAATCGTCCACGTTTCGGCTCATAGCCAAATAAGAGAACAATGCCGCATACATATACATATAAGTTCTCGCCATATGTTGCTTGATGTGTATGTTCTTCTGTACATTGCTATTTTAGTCTCGACTCATATGTGAGTTAAATTGTTGTGAATGTCAATATGATTCATATATGTTGCGAACAGAAGATATTGAGTTTTCGGGCCAGACTAATTGAAATTGAATCTTCTATATCTCGGGCGGATATCATATCTGTATTAGTTCTTATGGACGTGGGTCCGGACTACATGTATAGTAATATCTCCAATGCTAATACATTTTATTGATACATAGGTGATAGTGCGATAATCTCCACTGAATATGCACGTTGGTGTTGCATTTATGATTGCCGTTAGATTATAATCATAATCACGCAACACACTAGCAAACCAGAATGTCACTAAAAAGTTGTGTTATCCACGGTTCTTTTGAGTTTGGTGTCATTTGAAGTGGATAAAATGGTGAGTAATGAAGAACTGGAGGCTAGTAGCAAATATAAACACAATTGAAATGGCAACATGCATAAGGCAATTCACAATAAACAGTAGTCATTAGTCTTGATATATAGATTCAGGTTGTGTGTATGGTTTGGTCTATGGCGATTTGGGCCATATCACGACATACATTGTATTCTTATGGGTGGCGGAAAGACAGCGCCGATCTTACCGCGGAATCAATATATTCAGTCCATACATAAGCCGCCTACCCCCAAACTGGCAGAGATAGTCTAAAGTTATTTTCAACATGGACCTCGTATCAGTGTTGCTGATCGGGATTCATAACACCTTCGTCGTCGATCTATAGTGTTTTAGGACGATACAAGTAACTGAGTGTAAGTCAGAGTGATGTAATCAACTAAATATCACTGGCATATAGTGTTGTGTTCATGTTCACCCAGTAGAGTCATTTGCTTTTCTCAAGGAAAACTGGACATGCCATGCTCAAGTGCCCATTGCTGTAAATGAATAGGTTCACATTGTATGACTCATATTCAATGAAAATGTGGGAATTATAAATGTATTTCTCACATCCATCTGTCTCTATGTCTCTATAAACGTGTCGTCACTGGAGTCATGTTTGACCTTTAGTCACTGAACGTTAATTGAATGGTTGGCTATCAGAGCCATGTAGTTTTCATGATTGATAGAAGCAAATGTTGCTCATCTTTATGAAGATAACATATATGTTAATGTTATTCCATTCGAAAATATTATTATTGAAAAGTTAACATATCGACTACCTGCACTAGAGCGAACAAACAAACCATTTGAACAGTTGTTGAAAACGTCTGGCACTTCAACAACAAATCCAACGCAAAGCATCACAAAAGGACGTATCTTCTCTGGCTGTTGTACTTCTTCTCCAAATTGAAGTGACATCCATATTATAGGATGCCATCTTGTATTTTGAGATCCATCTGATAGCGAGTGTGGTTCTCACATAATTATGCCGAACAAAATGACATCTACAACTGCGCATTTGTTGTTTTATTCTTGATTACGATTCTCAAAGGTACCTTTATGCGCAATGTTATAACTTTAGAGATGAGGAATTTTGAGTTTTGTGTTTGTTATTTCGCAAATTATAAGATAATTATGTTAATGACAGAACTACTATTTCATTCGACTAATGTAATGAAATGAATGTAATGAATCGCCACAATATATATACCCTTGGAGACGTCATTTGTCCTGTTTTTCCGTATATATGTTTTCACGAAGTGTTATAAATTCGAGACATTTAATAATGGAAACCCACATTGTAGCTAATATATCGCATAAGTAATACCATATGAGACGTTCTTTGTCCACATATCTTATTAGTTGTTCACAAAGTGTTGACATTAAACTTAACTGCCACGTTGGCCGTAATTGTGGCGCAATAGTGGATGTGACTTAAAACTTTTTGTTTCTCTATCGTACTCAGCACAAATGAAATCCAAAATGTATGCTCATTTCTTTTTGACCTGTACTACAATCTCCAGTGGCTCATTTGTGTGGAAGTTTGCGACTGTAGGGGCGGTTAAGTTTTTTTGTCTAATTATTTCATCAATTGATAATATGGATCAATGCTGAATCTAATGTTTGATATGAAATATTCTATATAGTCAGTACAATGATATATAATATACCACTGGGGACGTTCCTTATCTGAATTTGTCGTATGCCCGTTCACTAAGTCTTGAAATTAAATTGGCCGCCATATTGAACGCCATCTTGGATTATGATACTCTTCAAATAACAAATCTGGATGGCAATTTTCTCTTGCCAATTTGCATGTGTATTCTACATTAAATAAAACAAAATACTGCACATTATGCGATCATTCGTTGCAATCCCTGAGCCGTAATTTCGCTAAAATCCGGTTTGAGAATCCAAAGCCGATTACGGGGGGCGGAGCTAATTTCGGATTCTAGGTCAGATTTTGAAATCCACGTGGTCTCCGAAAATCTCTCCCAGCGTCAAACATGGCTCATGTATTTGACAAAAGTATCATTTTTATCTTATATTTATAAAGTGCATGTTTGTTGTGAAATCATGCTTTGCTTCTATGTGTATATACACGGCACATAATTTGCTGACAATCCGACTTAATCGCATCTTTTTTTTTCAAGTTAAAGTGTGTTTATTGATGATGGCAAGCATATCTAAACATGACAGCTCTAAGCCTCCTGAATCAAATTCCGAAGATGTTGTGAAGAACACACGAAACTTGTCGGTTGAACAGGGACGTGACGACAGGGTTGATTGGGTGTCTCGACCCCCACCCCGATTTTTGGTACAATTTGCTAAGCTGTGCAGTCATTCATACGTGAGGAAAATCAGGATTATTTTGACTAACTGTTTCAAATAATGATACGTACAAGCCAACAAACGCAACAAACAAACAAACCCGATTTTAAATAAATACATATACAAATTTATGACTAACTCGGGAGAGGGGGTGTCCAGTGATCTGTATATATGTTCAACTTGTTTTGGTAGTCATGTTGCTTTGCCATTACTAATTATTTATTTTTTCAGTGTGATAACATATGGGAGAGGGGGTACCCTTAAGTGAGTCAGTACTTGTCCCCCAATTCCTTTGTATGTATAAACAAATGTATGTGTTATATATCATGTGTTATCTAAATTTGACATATATTTGAAATAAATATATCTAAACTAAACGTTGGTACATTCCAGCAGTCGGAAATTTCATGCATGACACAACATTAGTTGGACATTAATTTGACACCATATATAGGTTGGCATTGTTCGCATTGTTTGATTTTTTTCAACCAGTAAAAGTTGGTAATTTTCCAATCTTAGTGTTTGTCAGATTGGATATTTCCAAGGGGAGCAAATTGAATTCTGCGAACCTGTGCGATTGATGTTTGGTTCAAAGGGGGGGGGGTGCAGTTGACCGTAAATTTGAGGAAACTTCTAGCCACGTCCCTAGAACATTTGTCTGTTGTCTATACAGAGACTATTGTGCAAAACGACTGCATTTAACGAAACAAAACATGTTAAACATGAAATTGCTATAACATTAAGACTAGATGATAGTACATACGTGTATCTGATAATCCATCGATACCATATAATCCTACTATTTCTTGAATAAGAAGAAACATTATAATAACGAACACAGCAGAAGACATATCCATGCAGGTGCATATGAACTCGGTCAATGGTGACGTATCCGCCAAATTCGAAATCGACATGCGTTCGGGCGGTATTTTAAGGATGGAATTATGAAATGGACATATGAAAGTGACAATCAACAATGATTTGCAATTTATTCGCCATCAACCGAAGTGCTCCCCCAGCGTCACTATCAATAGCGTTATTGTTTGGCTAATTTCAGTAATATTCTCCCAGTTTACATTCAATAAAACAAATTTGTCTCCGCATTTAAAATTCTTTGATATAGATCGTTTATATTATGCAATAATTTGTACATAAGAGACGGATTCTTATGTTTTATTGTGTTTTTAAACTCCGAGGTGGCGAAATCTCGGTTTGTTTACATTACGAACATTTGAGTCCGTAATCGGAATCCGAATCCCTATCGGATTTTAGCGAAATTAGGATCACGGTCTGTTCGTTTACTGATTCTGGAAATTTGTGGTCTGTTCTTTTGCCGAACCAAGTCGTACGGGGACAAACCTGTAATCTGAATCCAGAATCCAAAACGGATTTTAGCGAAATAACGCCTCAGAGGCGTTATTTCGCTAAAATCCGATTTGGATTCTGGATTCAGATTACAGATTTGTCCCCGTACGACTTGGTTCGGCAAAAGAACAGACCACAAATTTCCAGAATCAGTAAACGAACAGACCGTAATCCTAATTTCGTGGGAATCCGATAGGGATTCGGATTCCGATTACGGACTCAAATGTTCGTAATGTAAACAAACCGAGATTTCGCCACCTCAGAGTTTAAAAACACAATAAAACATAAGAATCCGTCTCTTGTGTACAAATTATTGCAGAATATAAACGATCTATATCAAAGAATTTTAAATGCGGAGACAAATTTGTTTTATTGAATGTAAACTGGGAGAATATTACTGAAATTAGCCAAATAATAACGCTATTGATAGTAACGCTGGGGGAGCACTTCGGTTGATGGCGAAGAAATTGCAATTCATTGTTGATTGTCACTTTCATATGTCCATTTCATAATTCCATCCTTAAAATACCACTCGAACGCATGTCGATTTCGAATTCGGCGGATACGTCACCATTGACCGAGTTCATATGCACCTGTATGGATATGTCTTCTGCTGTGTTCGTTATTATAATGTTTCTTCTTATTCAAGAAATAGTAGGATTATATGGTATCGATGGATTATCAGATACACGTATGTACTATCATCTAGTCTTAATGTTATAGCAATTTCACGTTTAACATGTTTTGTTTCGTTAAATGCAGTCGTTTTGCACAATAGTCTCTGTATAGACAACAGACACATGTTCTAGGGACGTGGCTAGAAGTTTCCTCAAATTTACGGCCAACTGCACCCCCCCCCCCCCCTTGAACCAAACATCAATCTCACAGGTTCGCAGAATTCAATTTGCTCCCCTTGGAAATATCCAATCTGACAAACACTAAGATTGGAAAATTACCAACTTTTACTGGTTGAAAAAAATCAAACAATGAGAACAATGCCAACCTATATATGGTGTCAAATTAATGTCCAACTAATGTTGTGTCATGCATGAAATTTCCGACTGCTGGAATGTACCAAAGTTTAGTTTAGATATATTTATTTCAAATATATGTCAAATTTAGATAACACATGATATATAACACATACATTTGTTTATACATACAAAGGAATTGGGGGACAAGTACTGACTCACTTAAGGGTACCCCCTCTCCCAAATGTTATTACACTGAAAAAATAAATAATTAGTAATGGCAAAGCAACGTACATGACTACCAAAACAAGTTGAACATATATACAGATCACTGGACACCCCCTCTCCCGAGTTAGTCATAAGTTTGTATATGTATTTATTTAAAATCGGGTTTGTTTGTTTGTTGCGTTTGTTGGCTTGTACGTATCATTATTTGAAACAGTTAGTCAAAATAATCCTGATTTTCCTCACGTATGAATGACTGCACAGCTTAGCAAATTGTACCAAAAATCGGGGTGGGGGTCGAGACACACAAGCAACCCCTGTCGTCACGTCCCTGTTCAACTGACAAGTTTTGTGTGTTCTTCACAACATCTTTGGAATTTGATTCAGGAGGCCTAGAGATGTCATGTTTAGATATGCTTGCCAACATCAATAAACACACTTTAACTTGAAAAAAAAATGCGATTAAGTCGGATTGGCAGCAAATTATGTGCCGTGTATATACACATAGACGAAAAGCATGATTTCACAACAAACATGCACTTTATAAATATAAGATACAAATGATACTTTTGTCAAATACATGAGCCATGTTTGACGCTGGGAGAGATTTTCGGAGACCACGTGGATTTCAAAATCTGACCTAGAATCCGAAATTAGCTCCGCCCCCCGTAATCGGCTTTGGATTCTCAATCCGGATTTTAGCGAAATTACGGCTCTGGCGACAACTTTAGTTAGAATTTTATGACATTGAACGGCGGAATAAATTTTGGACTATTATTTTACCAATTGATAAGATGTATTATTGGTGAAACTAATGTTTCATATGACATGCCATTCTATATGGTCATTAAAATAGTATACATTTTACCACTGGAGACATTCCTTTTCTGGAATTTTCGTATGTCGCTTCACTAAGTCCTAACATAACAACTGAATGCCATATTGGACGCCATCTTGGAGTTTGATACTCATCTAATAGTGAATATGGTTGGAAATTAGCATTTTACACTTGTTTTGTGTGTTCTACACTAAATAAAAGGAAATACTACGCACTATTCTATCATTCTGGGATCCAATTCTCGGCGATGGCTATACTTAGCTTTTTATGACATTGGGGGGGGGTTAAGTTTTTGCCTATTATTGCAATATTTATAGGATCAGGAAAATAAAGTTAATACCGTCTGGTAGAAAATATTCCAGTCTTTCCAAACATATATGACAAGATAAGCTCAATCCAGCGGGCTAGTTTTGTACAGAGTTGACGGGCGACAGTTTCTCTGAATCGTCATGATGTTTTGACGCAGAACGTTACATTCTCCACCATGACGTCGTGAAATCTCAAACAAACCAGACAAAATAAGAACTTTCCGATCTAGTATCACCATGTACCCCATAATAACAAATAAAACGTTCTGTTTTTGATGATGTGCTTAACTTTTAACCAATTGTGTATAGCTGGACAACCGCTGAAAACAGACTAATTTTTCGGTAGGGTACCTTCACAAATAGTCTTACCATACATAGCTGCCACCAATTCCGGTAAGGCCAAGAATCATTTTCATAAATGAGATATATTTACCATCCAGAAAAAGTTGGTTTCAACTTGTTCTACCAAGGGTAGGGGTATCTCGAAAACTAAGGCCCTTTTTGGATTTGGCCGCTCCTCTATATAGCTAACTTGTGAGAGGCGTTAATAATGTTATGCTGAGCACTCAATAGAATGATAAAGAAGGAAAGTTCAGGTAAATTGATTGTATTGTGTGAATGAACTAATTTCATTTCAAACATTTCTCCACTAAATGTTGGATGCAGTGTGTCCCCCAATGGATTCAAATTTGAAACCCAAGACGGCTCCAGACGCCCACGTTTTTTAACAAATTTCGGAAGAATTGGATAGCTTCCATCTAAAGGTCACACCAAAGAACCATGTGAAGTTTGGATGAGGGGTATGGCTTATAGGGAGTGCCAAAGGATTTTAGTCATGAAAGCAATACAATCCAAGATGGCCGCTGGTGAACATGTTTTTGAACGGATTTCAGAAAACATCGTTGGTGACGATCGGATGAGGGATGTGGCCTGTATGTTGTGCCGAAGGATTTGGTCATGCAAATAGTAAAATCCAAGATGGCCACTGGCAGCATTGTTTTTTAACAAATATCAGAAAACATCATTGGCTCCCATCTCGAGGTTGCCCTGATGCATGTGAAATTTGGTAATGGTCGGACGAGCGATGTGGTCTGTAGGGTGTGCCAAAGGATTTAGTCATGCAAAGAGTAAAATACAAGATGGATGCAGGCGGCCATGTTTTAATTGGTAATCATTCAAATTTGATAGCTCTCATCTCATGCCTGTAAATTTACAAAACATTTCATAGATATTTGCGAGCTGCAGGGTGTGCCGATGCATTCAAATTTGAAATCCAAGATGGCTCCTGGCAGCCATGTTTTTTAACGAATTTCAGAAATAATCGATAGCTCCCATTTAGAGGTCACTCCGGAGATCAGTTTGAAGGTTGATGGCGATCGGATGAAGGATGTGGACTGCAGGGTGTGCCAAAGGATTTAGTCCAAGATGGCTGCTGGCGGGCATGTTTTTTAACAAATTTTCGAAATAATCGATGGCTCCCATCTAGAGGCCACCTGTAGATCCATATGAAATTTGTTTGGTGGCGATTAAATGAGGTATGTGATCTGTAGGGTGTGCCAAAGGATTCAGTCATGCAAAGAGTAAAATTCAAGATTGCTTAGTCGGCTATGTTTTTAATAAAAACAATCACTAAAATTTGATAGTTCCCATCTATAAGTGATCCTAAACATGCCTGTAAATATTCAAAACATTTCTCCGATAAATGCGGACTGCAGGGCGTGTCGATGGATTCAAATTTGAATTCCAAAATGGCTGCTGGTGGCCTTGTTTTTAAACAAATTTCGGACAAAATCGATGGCTCCCAGCTAGAGGTCACCCTGAAGATCCATAGGAAGTTTGGCGACGATCGGATGAGGGATGTGGCCTGTAGGGTCAGTCAAAGGAAATTGTTGAAGGACGACTCGCGCACGCACACCCAGTTGACAACCCATGGCAAACTTTACAAAGTAAAGTTGAGCTAAATATGGCTAAAAAAAAAGACACATTATAGCCATCATATTCCACACTAAGTCACATATCAAATTGGTGGGGGGGTGTGACACATTCGGGCCTGAGTTTAGAGGTAGAGATATGACAATAAGGGTATCAGTCATCCTTGCCGGTCGTCTGACAAATGCCATTTATAACTACAACAGTTATATATACAAGACAGTCAATGACTGTTGAGTCGCGTACCTGACAATAATGGCTGAGAAGACTAGGTTTATGGTTTAATAACTACTATGGAGGGAAAGAGTTATGTCCCTGATCCTTGATCCGGTGACGCCATTTAATTATTATCCCAAGGACACTTCATACCAAATAAAAAATAAATAGCCCTGACGGTTCTTCAGAAGAAGACGTTTTAAGAGTTAGTATGGATGGAAAGAGTTATGACACCGTCTCTGCCCATATTTGACCTGGTGACCCCTTTGAAGAAATATGAATCCCATTCATCTCAAGAACCATCTATACCAAATGCAAGCTAAATAGGCCTGATGATTCTGGAGAAGAAGTTCTTAATAATTACTACAGAGGGAAAAAGAGTAGTACCTGGCTCTGCCCCCATTTGACCCAGTGACTCCATTTGAACAAATCTAAATCCCAGTCAACCAAGAACCATCTATACCAAATATAAGTTGAATAGGCCTGATGGTTCTGGAGAAGACGACATTTACAAAATTACTGTATGGAGGTAAAGAGTTTTGACCCTGGATCTGCCCATATTTGACCTGGTGGCTGCCATTGAAAAATATGAATTCCAGTCACCCAAGGACCCTCCATACCAAAATGTAAGCTGAATATGCCCGATTGTTCTTGAAAAGAAGACGTTTTAAGAATTACTATAGATGGAATAAGTTATGTCCCTATTTGACCCGGTGACCCCATTTGAACAAATCTGGATCCCAAACCTAAAATCTTAAACATGGCCCATACAAATAATGAGAGCGTGGATCTCTTATGTCGAGACAGTTGAAAACACTGAATATGTTTTTGCATTTAGTAATTGGTAAAATCTGACTCTAACTGTAGGATAGATCATGCAATGAATCTCTACTTTAGCTATTTATGGGCGTATCCAGAGTAGAGATTCATGGCATGATCTAATTGTATGATTGAGATTAATATTGAGTTATTGACCACCATTAGATTGGGATGTGAATTCTACACAAAAATCATAGCTGATTGGGTGAATAAATTATAATTTATTACATGATCATATGGCATAAGCATACAATGCCAGCTTTACATGCATAACAACTTGTGATGTCAAATGAAATAACATATCTGTTCTACAATATTTGATACCCGACAAAAGTGAACATTGCTTCTACATGTATATAAAATTGTTTGGTTAAATTTGACATACCAACATAAATCGTGAATCCATTCAAACCCACACATATCAATGACAAGAAACATGGTTTTTGAAGAGATGATTATAGGAAGAGTGAAACTGTTTAGTATTGTGCATAAACATATCACCATTAATAACACCAATGGGACGGTTCATAAATACATCTATTGTATGCTTGCCAATAAAATAGCAGTAAATTACTTGTCCAGGTTGTGGTAAAAAGTCCCAAGACTCATACAAGCAAAACACATACTATACACAACATTGTATAATAACTTTATAGTACGTATCTCTTAGAAGATACAGCGAAATACGATTTTGTTATTTCATTGTATCTTTTTGTTATTTCACTGTAGCTTGAAGAATGACGTCATCTCTTGATAGGGGTTTGCTACCTATCAGCTGATCCATGTCAGATATTTCAGAAAACCAGGTATTGCTTTCCTTGTATTGTTTAATTTGCTGTGCTATTAAAAGTTAAAATGCTGCATAACATAGCAACTTTAAGCATTAAATATAATAAGTGCATATAATAAAAAGAAAACATGCAGTCTTTGTTTGAATACCTGAAACATCTCATTCGTGTTTGGGAAAGAAATATCAAATTTTCATTCATGGCTTGCAGCTGCTTGTGAAAATTCAATATTTCTTTAGATACTCTTGAGATATTTTGCTATACAAACAAAAACTGTAGGTACAGTAATGCCATAAATAATCGACTCCTTAACCACAGCAGAATTATGGGTAACTTTTCAGGATTTAGTCGGAAATATGGCTTGTTGCCATTCATCGGAAAGCTCTCTGTGACTAAATCCTGAAAAGTTAACCATAATTATGCTGTGGTTAAGGAGTCGATTAATTAGGGCTTTACTGTATTCTCTGTATATTTCAACATTTATACTAGGTAAGGGCCATCAGAAAAGATCAATGTGGCCCCAAATTGAGTGAGGGATTGTCCGTAAAACCAAATATTGATTTGCTCCGTATATAATAATAATTCGAAATGAATTATCATTCTCATAAAATTTCTCCATCACTAAAACAGAGATGGCCCTCAAACATGGACGAGATGTTAACAGCCATCCGTAGTATGAAGTAAAAGATAACAAAAAATAGGATGCAAACAAATAATCAGTAATAATATTAGTACGTGGGCTAGAAACACCCCCATGCACCCACCACAAGATCCTCCGAAAGTGGTATCATTTTGTTTATTAGACCTTTCTGAATAAGATTAGGCAATGTTACCAAAAAATCTGTAGGGATGGAAACTAGTTTCCCGCCATTTTTCAAAATGGCAGCCGCGAAAAATTACCTTTTCTTATATTTCAGGTTCTGATGCACCTAGAAGCATAATTTTGGTGTCTATACCCATGTTTTCAGGGTCAACAAATACATTGAAGTAAATGGGAATTGAATTTGACCAACCGGAAACTGGTTTTCCGCCATTTTCCAAGATGGCCGCCAAAAATCCCAATTTTTACCCTGCATGGGGGGTGTTTCTAGCCCACGTACTATATCATTGGCTGATGACAACTCGAAGATAATGTTTCCTAAATTGCAACTATTTATCGCATTCAATTATGAATATATCGCCTGTTTCCGTATTATAAAATTTGTCATGTTTCTCTATGCATGGGAAAATTTTCAACACATTATTTATTAAGTTAAATATAACCAATCACGAAATTGTGTAATTCTCATCAGATTTTTAAAGATTCTGCCTTGCAATGAATTGTTACTAACCAATGAAATTGCGTATAATAGCCAACATGACGCATGGTTACGTGGGAATCCAATTAGTAGAGAAATGGAATCTGAATAGGAATTATAAAGACATAAATCTGATAAGATTAACGCCGGCTTTTTGGAGAGACTGACGGTCATCATAAACGGTAATAGTTGTGAGAATATTAATCTACCTTGCATAAATAGTACTCAGCTTTTAACCCTTCCATGACTGGAGCTTCCTGAAATTTTGCGAAAACTCTGTGCCAATGCATTCTCTTATATATGCGAGTCTCCCATAGGAAGTCTATAAGAGAATACATTGGCCTAACATTATTTACCTTGACCTTGTAATTAAGCCAGTGCATTCTTTTATATATGCGAAGCTCCGATGAGGGACTCGCATATATGCACTGGCACAGGGTCTTTTAATGCTGCACCAGCGCAGCTCCGGTCATGAAAAGGTTAATTTATAATGACTGGACACAAACATGGATCTATGATGGAAGACAGGTGCATACTATAAATGAAAGATTGTCGCTCACGAACACTCTTCCAATATAGAGAAAGTTAACAAATTAGATAATACTACCTTTCAAACACACAAATAATTACAAAAGTGAAGGGAACCTGAAATATAATACATGCATGATAAATGACGTTATCATTCCTGTTGGGTCTGCTTGCCATATTTGACAAATGCAAAAATAATTTGCATTTGGTAAAAATTATTTTCGTTTGGCAAAAGAATTGGCAATTGAGTTCTCAATTCGACAAGAATTTAGAAATGATATTTATCACGAAATTGGTCAGAAACCTTTCCATGGCTGGAACTTCCTGAAATTTTGCGAAAACCCTGTGCCAATACATTCTCTTATGAAATGGTGTTGTCAAAAAATTATTTATAGTCAATATGAGAACATACCAGCAGTCCATCTATTTTCACATGTACTTGTTGATGATAGATGTTTTACAGACGATCGTAAAATCTTCAAAGATAGCGAAAGCCTCGAGTCCCTTTAAGATATACAGAATAGCAAGACACTTGTTCACAGAATGAATCGCAATTTTTACTAATTACACAGATAACATCTGCTGAGTATTCAAGGGAAATCAACCCTTCCATGACTGGAGCTTCCTGAAATTTGCAAAAACCCTGTGCCAATGCATTCTCTTAAATATGCGAGTCTCCCATAGGGGGGCCTTGCATATATAAGAGAATGCATCGGCCTAACAATATTTACCTTGACATTGTAAGCCAGTGCATTCTCTTATATATGGGAGACTCGCATATATAAGAGAATGCACTGGCACAGGGTCTTTAATGCAGCACAAACACAGCTCCCATCATGATGGGGTTAAATAAAATGATTTCTGATGATTAAACATTTAAAGATACCCTGTCCGATTTAACACACTTTATTTACTATTTCTTAGGCTTAGGGGATGAAAAATATTGTATTTGATATTTTTTTTTAACCCACCCTCCACAGCTCAAAGATCAGAGTTATTAAACTTCCATTTTTGAAATCTATTTATGTTATCAACTTCGAATATTTGCCAGGTCAGCAAAAATTCTACCAGAGATATTATACAGACATGCGCGGATGCCATAACAAGAGTTTGTGAGGTCTTGCAAGAAGAAATTATTTTCAAAATAAAATATGATGAAAATTATCAAAATTGACAGTATCTTGTTACAGTGGGCATGCGGATACATAGGTATACTTATTCCCAGTTAAATAATCATGTTTTATTCAATACCAAGTCGACCAAGAAGATGTTATATACTTGCAGGGGAATTATGGTTCAAACCAGGCATCTCCATACGAAGTGTAGAAAATAAATAGATTTAAACAAAATTAAATCTAATAACTCTCTACATTGAAAGGTGGGTTCTTCAACTCAAATCAAATATTTTTAATCCCTAAAGAAATAGTAATTTAGGGGTATTAACCCTTTACCCAACAGAAGGGCCCTGTGCCAATGCATTCTCTTATATATGCGAGTCGACCATAGGTCGCCTCGCATATATAAGAGAATGCATTGGCTTAACACATTAAAAATTATAAAATTGTTAAAGAATGTAAGAAAAAATGGTAAAAAGTGTTAAAAAAACGATTTTTTTTAGGCCAATGCATTCTCTTATATATGCGAGGCGACCTATGGTCGACTCGCATATATAAGAGAATGCATTGGCACAGGGCATAACTGTAACTATCACAATGTGGTCAAGGAGCCGGTTCCAATGATATCCATATTTGTATGGTTCTATTGAGACAGACCGAAGATATTTTAGGCTGTTGAAGCTTTATTTGGCCGGTTTTGGCCGGTTTGTTGGGTAAAGGGTTAAATCAGACAGGGAATCTCTAAAAGAAGACGTGTTGTGATATGACTGGACTGGAAGTCAAATTACAATTGGGGTTGCTGTGCATGGGGTGGATGTGTAGGCAGATGAGGCTTAATACTATGAATTTACTGATAAAAATTATTGCACTAAAATAGGCACAAGTTGCATGGAATGAAAGCAACATATTCTGGAATGTGTGACACTGCACCACTAACAACAGTCTCAAATATAATTGCATTTCTGATAGCCTATCGCAAACCTGTATTACCAAACTGCAGCTTGTGAGTCCATAGAACGTCAGTAATTATTTTGATCAAATAATCATAACAGACTGGAGGCAAAGCAGTTTTAAACACTAATCACGGTCTGGTAATATGTAACATGCCCCAGAGCAGAATATTGTAACAGTCTGCAAGAAAAAAAGCAATGAGAGAATGTTAGGCATTGGTGTTTTTCTTATTGGTCTGCAAATCAGCAAATTGATGAAAAAAAGCATACATAACTAGAATGTACTCATTAGAGTCAACTGTACTTACACACATCACCAGTTTGTCATGTTTGTGGTGTCTTGCCAACAAAATGTTGAACCATGGCTCATGGGCCATCTTTTGAAAGACCGATAGCAAATTACGTATCAAATTTCCGGTTACTCTCTTGCCTTCACTGATGATCCTAGTAATATCATATGCCAGTTGATTGACATTTTTCTATAGAAAAATATAAACATCGTGCACCTTACAATTTTTCAGCAATATTTTGTCATGTCAATTGCACTGCCTTTGCAGAAAAAAAAAGCCCGTTGCATTAATATATGTGAGTTTTTGGTAATTATCGGGGGAAAAATCATGACCTCCGGGCCATTATCAGTAATTTTCTTAAAATTTATTAAAAAATTCACAATTTAGGAAAAATTTGCAGAATAAGCCATCGTTAGAGTTGGTAATTATGGAGATATCACTCTAAGAAGTATGAGACACGAGAAACACGAACAATTAAATTTTATGGATAATCCTAACATGGTCTATATGCCAATTCCTCAAACATCTTTGAGACGGGACGAGACCTTAACTTATTTTCAAATTTTCAAGTTTCATAATATGGGCTTATAATGGGCAATATTATCGCCCACTTATTTTCCTAGCTCTCAGCTATCTGGAGTTCTGTGCACTGAAGGAGGTTGTGACGTCATGATACCAACTTTCAAATTTGTTCTTATATGAAACTTTTCATGGATTTTTTTTTAAAAGAAGGATAAAATATTTTTTGTAAATTTGGCATACACATCGATTTATTAAAAGCAATTGTGGTTTGTGCAGCAATGTCATATTAGTGCATGCACATTCTTAGCATTCTGTATTTCCGGTAAGACATTACCAGAAGTGTGGAAGGACAAAGAAACAAACAAAGATCTGGACAAACCAAAAGCATTACTTGCGTCCAGCATATATATAGACTGGCGCAATTAATGACAATTATCTCTGAACCTAAACTGGCGACCCAAGACAAGACATTATAAGATTTTGTCGATGACTGATGGTAACATATGTGTTTTTTGTTATGTTGTGACAATGATGACTTGGAGCTAGCAATGAGGTTGAACACTGGCTCCAAGCCATCAATGTCTCTCCATGTTACCATCAAACAACAACAATAACATGTATGTTACAGTCATGGTCATCCATAGCCATGTGACAATTGTTTGGGAGAATGATCTGCACAGAATTTGTAATTCTCACCAAGCCTTGAAATAGGGTGTCTGTCATTTGCAGAATGAGGTCCCCAGAGGGTGAATTTGGTGATGCTAGCCCACTATGCGGGGTAGCATCACTAAATTCACCCTCTGGGGACCTCATTCTGCAAATGACAGACACACTATTTCAAGGCTTAATTCTCACATTGGTCTTTCCATAATGCAGTCCAGCAGGAGAGGGTCTTGGTTTCCCTTACACAGTAATGCCCTAAATAATCGACTCTTTAACCACAGCAGAATTATGGGTAATTTCCAGGATTTAGTCGGAAATATGGCTTGTTGCCATTCGTCGGAAAGCTCTCACTGACAGCTTTCTGATGAATGGCAACAAGCCATATTTCTGACTAAATCCTGAAAAATTACCCATAATTCATCTGTGGTTAAAGAGTCGATTATTTAGACATCAGACATCTATCAGGCCAAGACTTATTTCTTACTGGAGACAGACAGTTATATTCTTAGGCTATCAGAAATTGTAGGATACTTCTATCTCTCTTCTTTCACATGGGAGTGGCCAGGGCATGCTGAACATTTGGCAAAAGATTCATCATGATAAATATGAGATGTAATTTCTTGCATATGGGTCCTGGCATTTATACAGAAATTCCATGTCCTAATTTGAACAGTTCTTTAAACCTTTGATGATGGGAGCTGCATAAAAGATCCTGTACCAGTGCATTCTGTTATATACGTGAGCCTCACATATATAAGAGAACGCACTGGCTTACTATGTCAAGGTAAATATTGTAGGGTCAATGCATTCTCTTATATATGCGAGGCCCCCTATGGGAGACTCACATACCGGTATATAAGAGAAAGAATTGGCACAGGGTTTTCGCAAAATTTCAGGAAGCTCCAGTCATGGAAGGGTTAATCTAAACTATTGTTCAAATTTCCTTTTACTACATTTATCTAATCAAATGTCCCGAATGTGACGACTGGCCCTATCAAATGAGAAAGAGAATATGGGATGGTAGAGTTCCTTAATATTTACTGAGACTGTTTGTCGTAGATTTAAGTAGTGTTCAGATGAATATGTTGCGTCCGTTACTATACATTAAAAATAGGAATATATGCAGTACTACTGAGTTCAGATATACGTGTTACATCCTTTCCTTCAATAGTGTTAACACACCCAATGCATGTCTACTAATCTTTTAGACATTTCCATAGGTAGCAGTACACGATTTCACAGGTTGTAGGGGGTCTGAAAAATAGAAATATAAGTATCTGGGGGGCATAACGGCCAGTGTAGTCTGTGTTAACTGTGTCGTTACTGGTTTGAAGGTTTATTTATTTTACAAAACTGGGAAAGTTCTCAAAAAAGTGAAAAATTTGGATACGCAACAGGGTTTTCGTATTCAGTGAAGGCCAACTCTGTGTTATTGGTTACAGAAAAATAGCCCGATTTCTCTCCCCTGAATTCTGTCATCTGGGCTCGCAAGACTTTAAAAAAAAATTGATATGATAACTTTTTTTCTATTTCAAATATTTCGCAGCTCTATCATAGCTCTATCAGGTGGAAGAATCTTATTTATTGACATTCGCTCTATCATGGTCTGTTTTTGGGTAGAAAATGGCCAATTTGAGTGAAAAAATGGGTAAAATTGAGCGGTTCGTGTGTGCAAACCAAGAGGCATAACTCAATGACATATTGTACGAAGAACCAAAAGTACATTTAAATGATTACACCTAAAATTTCTGTCGAAATTAAAACATGCTTGATTGGATATATGCCAACGATAATGGCTTAGCATTGATTTGAAGTACAGTACCCCCTCCCAGGTTGGCAAAATTGCTGGAAATCGTGTATTGCTACCATAGCGGTTATTTCTTCTTTTAACCCTTTCCATAGTAAATACTCATTGACGAGTAGTTCCCTTTGTAAATGTTCAGATATTTTAAAATGTTCAGGTCATTTTGTTGAAATTATTATCTGATTATTATCCCACCAATTGATAGAAATTCTTCTGCACTTGTATAATATTTTCATCTTTCTTTTGTCTGTTTTTATCACCTGAACATACTTCCAAATAAATTTTAGACATATATATATACAGTTAAACTGATCAGAGATGAAATGGAGGAAACAGGGATTTGACTTCTATTTGTGAGAATAAAGATTCAGAATTAGGGGATAGGGAGGTGAAGCAAACCCATCAAATGAATTTAAAAATGATAGAATGGTCTGAGGTATTGCATTTATCACAATTTCGAACATGTCACATACAACCTGAAGCTCTGCTTTATAACACAAGCATGTGATGGGGGAGGCCAATATAAAATATATGCGAGTTCACAGTAACCTGTCAACCCCAATCTTAAATACCGCGTCCCAAGCTATTGTTCTTGATTTTGCCCCTTTGAACATCATCGTTAATCTAGACATATAATTTTACATTTACAATGTAAATTTTCATGCTCTGTCTTATATATGGATACAATTCATTTAAATGGATTCTTTATTGAATTTCTGGAGCCACCGCGGGTGCAGATCTTGGTGGTAGTAATCCAGTTAGCTATGTAGCAAAAATTTAAAAAATCCACCTGACCACCCCAATTTAGTTTGAACCCATTGCAGGAAACACATATTGATTGTATATTGGCCTGAGGACACAACACGGCCATCTGAACACTGCTCTACAGTAAGTAATGTGTCAAATCACTAGAACTAATCAGAGAAACCACACTTCATAGAATGGGCCTGACTGTTTGATTAAATGCAGCATTTTCTATGCAATCGTTTTATCATTTCTTCAGCTTGGACAACATAACAGCATTCTCTTTTTTCATTGATTGGAAGTCCTCTGTGATTTTCTCTAAATTTGTTAAAATCTTCTTCTTTCTTTCTAGCTCAATCTGAAAAAAAATATGGAGTTTGCTTGATTGGGGTTTAATGTCGTATTCAGCAGCTAAGGCCATATCATAACATTTCCAGTTTTAGTGCAGGAGGAAATCTGCACATTTACGGCTAATCTAACAGTGAGTTCAATGGCAGACAAACACGTCGACCATGTGCGGCAAACCACGGGCCATCAGTGAGTAACTGGCAACACCACCAGATAATGATTTCGAGTTACAAAGTCCACGACGGAAACATGTGGATTTGAACCCTCATCACCAGCGCTGGAGGGTGAGACAGCTTGGAGTTGTACCCCTAACCGACTGAGCCACCGAGGCCCCAATATGGAGTATGAGATTCAAATGGTAACTGCATGTGCAAACCAAAAACCCCATCCAGCAACTGACCACTTGCACGGATATACGAATCGAATTACCTTCCCAATGCATTGATAACCATTCGGCATCCATCAGGGATCAAACCACCTTCGACATCAACTCGATGGTTTGTGTCAGTTTAATGTGCACACGGATGCAACAAACTTGATAAAAAATTCACAAACTAATGACATTCTATCTATTTAAAATGGATCTGTTTTACAGCTGTCAATCAAATAATTATCAGCAGATATATTCTACAACAAGCCTAAATTTAGCGTGTCTGACATTTGCAGAATGAGGTCCCCAAAGGATGAATTTAATGACGCTATCCTGCACGCAGGCAAGCATCACCAAATTCACCCTCTGTGGACCACCTTCTGCTTAGGCCTCATCTTCTGCGAAGTATCTATAGTCTCAAATTAACAATGTTTTTAGTTACTTTTTCCCATCTGCGGCGTTTCTATATCCCCTATTTTTCAGAAGATAAAATGCGTAATCGAGGTTACTAATGGGTGAACATCACCAACTTCAACTGGGGAACTTCAATCTGATCCTCGGTCTCCCATAGCAGTTGAGGCCTAAGCAGAATGAGGTCCCCAGAGGTTCAATTTGGTGATGCTAACCCGCTGTGCGGGATAGTGTCACTAAATTCAGCCTCCACGGACTTCATTCTGCAAATGTCAGACAGACTAAATTCAGACTTGTTCTACAAACCATCAATTGAGACAGTCATTTTCTGCATTAAGTCTTTACCCAACAGAAGGGCCCTGTGCCAATGCATTCTCTTATATATGCGAGTCGACCATAGGTCGCCTCGCATATATAAGAGAATGCATTGGCTTTTTTTTAGGCCAATGCATTCTCTTATATATGCAAGGCGACCTATGGTCGACTCGCATATATAAGAGAATGCATTGGCACAGGGCATAACTGTAACTATCACAATGTGGTCAAGGAGCCGGTTCCAATGATATCCATATTTGTATGGTTCTATTGAGACAGACCGAAGATATTTTAGGCTGTTGAAGCTTTATTTGGCCGGTTTTGGCCAGTTTGTTGGGTAAAGGGTTAAAACTTCTGACACCATCATTGTTCACACTTATTTTGATACCACTGCATACTTTCAATGTTAAATTGACTATTTCCAAAATATGTTTTTGTTGTCTAATCATAATGTACTGAACTTGTGATTTGTACTATGATGTCGGAAATTTATCAATGTCTACAACAGTCTTTCATGTAGCGTGACACTCATTAAATTCACTCACAGACACTTATTCACATTTAAAGATGAGAACAGGGTACGTTCTTGTGTGTGAAAACCAGAATAAGCATAAGCTGTAAAACAATGTAATTGAGCAGACGATTGTCCCCTAACAGCCATTTGCAGAATAAGGTGCTCAGAGGTTGAATTTAGTGATGCTATCCCGCACAGCGGGTTAGCATCACCAAATTCATCCTCTGGGAACCTCATACTGCTGAGGCTCTAACTACTATGGGAGACCTAGGATCAGATTGAAGTTCCCCAGTTGAAGTTGCTAATGCTCACCCATTAGCCACCTTGATTATGCATTTTATCTTCTGCAGATTAGGGGATATAGAAACTGAACAGAAGGGAGAAAGTAACTTAAAACAATGTTACTTTGAAACTATAGACATCTCCCAACAGATGCGACCTGAGCAGAACGAGGTCCACAGAGGGCGAATATAGTGATGCACGAGTGGGCTAGCATCACCAAAATCACCCTCTGGGGACCTCATTCTGCTGAGGCCTCAACTGCTATGGGAGACCTAGGATCAGATTGAAGTTTCCCAGTTGAAGTTGGTGAAGTTCACCAATTAGTCACCTCGATAATGCATTTTATCTTTTGCAAATTAGGGGATATAAAACTGAACAGAAGGGAAAAAGTAACTGAAAACAATGTTAATCTGAGACTGTGTGTGGTACGTCACAAATTCACCCTCTGGGGACCTCATTCTGCAAATGACAGACACACTATTTGAAGGCCTTATGACTGTTTGTGGAATCATTCATTCTTACCTGATCCTCAAGATCCCGGATTTCCCTCATAATCACACCAGTATCTCCTACTGTCTGGATCAGCACCTCACAATTCTATAAGGAAATATATAGAGTGAGAATTAACCTCTATGCTGATGTATGTCTGCACAATGCATGTGTAAATTGCATCATACCATGTAAGATTAAATAAGAAATTTGATTTAAAAGCAATTTTAATGCAAACCATCTTCTGATTGGCACCAGTCAGACTTGCTGTGGGTTGGCTGACACTGGTGAAGTATTTATTGAATCATGAGATTCCCATTTGTATCAGTGGCAAAGAAGCCAGTGAAAGCATTTCAGAGCCCATACACACCCCAAACCAGCCCATTTTAATCATTTTAACTATTAATTATCAAATAAAGGTAAATAACACAACCACTAATATTTTATCTATATTATTATTACAGGAGATCATCTTCGGCTAACAGTACGTTGAAAGCATTCCAAAACCTCAGAAACGTGAAATTCAAGCGAATTATTATTTAGTGTAAACAATATTTACTTGAACGAAAGAACAGAACATCACATTGACAATTATACATATAGAAAAACAAATAGTTCAAATTAGGATTGGATAACAAGCCATAAGCCTATGGCTTTTATAAAAATCCTTTCCTCTAGAAATGTTACCCCGTGTCAATACAGACAGCTACAGGGTAGAGGAATGCCAATTTGAATATTGTTCTGTGTTTTCTAATAAATGTTGGGAAGTTAGTTAAGCAAGTGCAGGGATGAGAAAGATGGAGGTGTGATAGAAGGGAGAAGATAATGAAGTAGGTAGGAAAGATAATGACGTAGGTAGGAAAGATGTGTGATAAATGGTGTATACGATAATGCCTCAGTCATAATCGAAATTTTAAATTATGGTGCAGCATCCAATATAGAAACGGAATTAGATGCCAAATACGTCTCGGCAGCCTTTTCTCTTCTATTACTAGTACTGGAAGTGGCAAATTAAATTATACTGATTTTTCTGGTGTTTTTTTTTAATAAAATAAGTTATTTTATTACTTGATAAAAAAATCAAAATTTTAACTGTTGCAACTTAGTTAGATATTTTAACTAGGATAACTTATTTTAACTTGTATAATATTGATATGATCATGTGTATGTGTTTAATTTATATATGTATTTGATTTACTGTGGGTCAAAAGCTCTTCAGATTTAATATTGTATTAACCCTTTCATGACGGGAGCTGCACTGGTGCAGCATTAAAGATCATGTGCGAGTGCATTCTCTTATATATGTGAGTCTCCATAGGGAGCCTCACATATATAATAGAATGTAGTGGCTTACATGGTCAAGGTAAATATTGTCAGGCCAATTTATTCTCTTATATACGAGAGGCTCCCTATGGGAGACTTGCATACATAAGAGAATACATTGGCACAGGGTTTTCGCAAAATTTCTGAAAGCTCCAGTCATCGAAGGGTAAGGACTCACTTCATGTAGAGCAGCTAAGTGACGATAGGCTTTTTTCACAGCTTCATCTTTTTTGGCATCCTAAATATGAAGATAGAAAATCACAAACTTGACATGTAATGGCTTGCTAACTTGAAGTAACAATGATCAGTGAATTCTAAGGTGGGGTAATATAAAGCAAGTATTAAGTCGAAAATGGGGCATAAGTCTGACAAAATTCATCACACTAAACTCCAATTCGAACTTGACCTTTATTTTCATACATTAACCAAATTTAAATTTGCTCGGCCATCTATAACTAAAGTTAGTGTCAACAAGAGATGCGCTGGCACTCGGTGCATACCCCAACGTGACATACCGTCTGGTGTGGCCATACTCTAAAGTAGAAAAATCAGAGGACCATGTCCATTCTCGATCACATCAATGGGTTTGGGTTCTTTTTAACACTTGTATCAAACCCTTCCTGATGGCAAATTGTGACCCGCCATATCAAATCCAGTCGGAAGTCGGGATTTTTTTACCCTGTGCCAATGCATTCTCTTATATATGCGAGTTGACCATATGTCGCCTCGCATATATAAGAGAATGCATTGGCCTAACAATTTTTTACAATTTTAATAATTTGTTCTTGTATTCTTTAACAATTTTATAATTTCACCCATACAGAGCCCCAGACAAACATGAGCAGACGACACTCTTCTATATGCTTCTATATATGTGTGGGGCTCCCTGCAGGGTAATGGATGTTTTTTATTTTATGTCCTAAAAATTGTAAGAAACATTTATTTAAAAAACATGATAAAAAATTGTTAGGCCAATGCATTCTCTTATATATGCGAGGCGACCTATGGTCTACTCGCATATATAAGAGAATGCATTGGCACAGGGTAAAAAAATCCCGACTTCCGACTGGATTTGATATGGCGGGTCACAATTCATCAAGATTTCATAACCTATGGTGAGATATCTGCTTGGCCAGACAAAAAAATAAACATTTCAAGATGAACAAAGAGCAATAACTCTTGAAAGAAAAATGTGAGCAACATCATTCAGTACTTCTAAAAAAGCCCTGCTAATGGCCAACAACCCTACCAAATTTTATCGAGATTTGATAACCTATGGGTGAGATATCTACTCGGATGGACGAAAAATCAACATTTACCAATAAATGATGTATAACCCTAGAACGGAAAATGCGAGCAAAAACAATCGGACACTCTTCTGAATGTCCTCATGGTGGTGAACATATGTACCAAATTTCATTCAGATCCCAAAAACCCATGGTTCAGATATAAGCTTGGGCGTAGAAAAGACTGGGCACATGTAATCCAGCATGCCCATAATTCACTTTGTTCATGGGGGCATAATCAGACAAAATATTCAGTTAATTTTAAAGTGAAACGGGTTGAAATCTGACAAAAATTGTTATTCCGAATCTAGACTTGAAATTAACCTGAATTTTCATGCGTGTAACCAAATATGAACACAGATAAGCACAAATTATACACATTGGCAGATGGACATAGCTGAATTCAATAGCATTCAAAAATTATCTAGGGTAGTAATGTGAGTTAAATGTCTTAGTGTAAAGCAAATGCATGGGGAATGCACTGTATTTACCACCTATAAATACCGTGCACAGTCAGACACATGGATACACCCACTATTATTTCAGAAGTTAAAAAATTGTAATTAAAACAAGACAAACCATTCCTATGTGCTGAGAAAACATATGTGTAGATAAATATCATTCTCACCCTGAATATCAGTTCATCAGTAACAGTAAATGTTCTGTCCAGTTTGCCAGAGTATTGGTTGATCTCTTTCTGTATTAAGCGAGTGTCAACTAGCACCTGTGAAAATAGAATATAGAAGTATTGAAATATAGAAGTGAAAACATATTCTAAGATATATCACGGTTGTATAGAGATAACATGGCAAGAAACACTAGTTTGTCCACCATCATTGTGGAATACCCCTCCTCATGACAGATGTTAAGTGTGAAACTCGTAAGAAGCATACACATCAAGGTGTTAGACTGAAGCCAAGTGTCCTTAATTCTAATCAGCAGTGGTGCAAAAAGTACTCTTGGAAATTTATTGTCTAATGCACACCAAGTCCGAGTTTAGTGTGCCTGTTATTTGCAGAATTAGGTCCCCAGAGGGTGAATTTAGTGATGCTATCCCAAATGGTGGGCTAGCATCACTAAATTCACCCTCTTGTGACCTCATTCTGCATGGCCTCATCTGCTATGGGAGACATAGACTCAGATTGAAGTTCCCAATGGTGAATATTGTGATGTACACCCATTGGGAACCTCGATTATGAAATGTTTGGGATTAGAGAAACTAAACTAAACGAGAGGCCGATCACGATCGGCAGATGTTAACCCATCCCTTGGCGATATAAATTTACTATGATCGGATAAATGAGAGTTTTGGTGTTGAATTATAGAGTATACTGTTTATGTACTATTATAGACAAATTTACATCACACAAATTATTGGAATTTATGGGTCACTGGCATTTATATAAGAGAATACACTCTTACAGGATCGGTAATGCTAAACCACCACAACCTAATTGTGTTAGTTTTTTCAAATTGGTTTAACTTAAAAAAAATTGTTTTTAATTATTTAAAAAAAAGATTGGGAACCTTTTTATCAAAGTGTATCATAATCATCAATATCTAAATGAAAACCAATTGAAAGAGTCACTGACATTTTTTTTATTATTATTATTATAAAACATAAAAATAAAAAAAATAAAATTATTTTTTTCAAATTTGTTTTCGAAAAAGGGTCATAACTCCTTTAAATAAATTGGATCGAAACCATATTCAAACTCAAACTGTATTGTGGGCTGAGAAACTCATATACAAAATTTGGTTCCGATCAAATAGAAAATGTTAGAGTTATCGCATTATGCCTAAAGTGTACTTGCAGAGTACAAGAAAAATATATCAAACCTGGTGCGCCCCTTTAATATTTCAATTCACATTTGTAATCAATTGAAATTAATGTCCAACAAATCTACTAAACACAATCACATTATTAATCTCCAATAGTAATGCTATTAAACAATGAAACCAGATTATGCCTTTAAGATGGAATTTAAATAACCATGCATATAAAATATATAGTAGAAACATTCCATCTATGCTATCCCCAGCATATGGCCAGAGATACTTTATAGAGTATAAAGTATATACAGAGATAGTATATGATATGGCCAACACATGCTAGTAGTTAATTATCTCAATGCAAGACAGAGAGACAATTCATGGCATTGTAACTGGATACTAACTCTGTGTGAGAAGACAAATTCAAACCTGATTTATTAGATTCTATTTGGACAGTGCAACTGGGTATCTTTGATATATTTTAGCCATAAATAAAATAATCAAAAGACCATAACTCCATTAAAATATATCGGATCAAACCCATATTCGAACTCGACCTGTATTTTGAGTTGAGAAACTCACATACAAAATTTGGTTCCTACCAGTTGAAAAATTGTAGATTTATCGAAACATGCATGAATTCTATGTCAAAGGGCCATAACTCCATTAAAAAATATTGGATCAAACCCATATTTGAACTCGATATGTATTTTGGACTGAGAAACTCACATACTAAATTTGGTTATGGTCAGATGAATTTTTTTTTAATTATGGCAGCATGCATGAATTCTAAGTTGAAAAAGGGCCATAACTCCCTAAAAAAAACTCGGATCAAACCCATATTCGAACTCGATCTGTATTTTGGGCTGAGAAACCCATATACAAAATTTGGTTTCGATCGAATAAGAAAATGTTTGAGTTATCGCATTACTCGTAAAGTGTCTACGGACAGACGGACAGACAGACGGACAGGCAGACGGACCAACGACGAGTGGTCAATCCGGGCAACGACACTATGTTTACCATACTATGGTATGGGTAAACATAAAAAGAAATAGAATCTATGTGAAGACATTTCAATAGAAATTAGATAATAAAGAAACTTTCCAGAGCAAACCGAAATACATTTGTAAGATAATAACTACATATATCGTCCAATCATCCAGACTCCAGAGAAATATAATAATAATAATAAATAAAAGCCATTTGCACCTGCCTATTGTTGCAAATAAATTAAGCAAAATTATGCCAACGTCGAGATCAAGACAACGTTACCAGCAACTGAGCGATTACAGTAACTATTCTTAGAAACATCATTCATATTGCCGCTAGTGGTACAAAAGTAGGCCAGACACCCACACGAACAATGCATGTGGTCCTCTGGAACGTGTGCACCAGTCAAATGTATGCATAAATGTAAGTTGGTTTGGTTACCCCCCACCCCCCCCCCCCCCCCCCCCCCACACGGCCCACTGATAAATGTTTGAATGCACACCTGTATGTAAAAATGACCACTTATGTATGTATATCTTCGGGTAATAAACATTTAAAAAATAAAATAAAAAATAAACCTTTCCAGAGAAGATGAGGCCTTAGCAGAATGAGGTCCCCAGAGGGTAAATTTAGTGATGCTAGCCCGCTGTGCGGGATAGCGTCACTAAATTCCCCCTCTGGGGACCTCATTCTGCAAATGACAGGCACAATAAACTTAGGCTTGATGAACACTTTTGCAAAATTCCAAATAAATAAAGGGCACCTTGTACATCGGTTCTTATGCTTCAACAATAATGGTTGCTTTAATTACTTTTATTACAATTATTTTGTATTTGCCAAATGGTGACATCAATCATGCACCAGATTTACTCTTCCTTGAATCTAAAACAGACAAATGCTGAAGACAATTCTAGATATATGAATGCAACTATCATGCCAGACAATTTATCAGTCAGGGTCCACGGTGGCCCGAAATTTACTTTTGCCAAATGAAAGTAATTTTTATCAAATTATCTCACAAGTTGCCAAATGTTTTTTACCAGTCTTTTGTTTGATGTAGACTGATGCATTTTCGTATATTTTCTCATGAAGTTAGTGAGACAATAAAGTGTTTGTTTTTTTGTCTTATGGAATATCGATACATCTACAGCCAATAACTCCCTTTGAATCGTAGGGACATGAATAATTTCTGGAAACAACTAATCTTAATTGCTGTGGTTTGTCATAACACAATAAGAAATCTCCAAACAGTGTAATGTTGAAAGACTAAATCTTCCAGAAATTAAGCTAAATCTTCAAGCTAATCAATTCACTGAAACGATAGAATTTACTTTTGCCAATTGTTTTGCCAAATGAAAATAATTTTGCCAAATTCATTTAGAAGTTTCCAAAGGATATCATTTTCTGCCACATTGTAGTCTTATACTTTGACAAATGCCATTGAACGGCTTTTGATATCGATCTGAAAGCAGTTAATTAATTATTGATAATTCTTGCCTAGTTCTGCAATGCGATTCATCATAAAATCATTGAAGTGGGTTTATCATCAGTTTTTCATTCAGATTTATTCAAAATAGTAAAACATTACAATAACTTTAGTTAAATTACCTTATCAATTTCTGACTTCTGTTTCTTTATATTTGACACAATTTCCATAATTCTCTTTGTGTAGGCTGATCTATTCACATCTTTTGCCATACGCTCATAGTCTGACACCTGTAATAATTAAGAGAGATGTTCATGAAATGATGATGTTTTAGCCACAATAAAATACCATACAAGACCTATTCAAACAATCAAGATAAATGATGTTGTCATGTGATAATGTTGTACGGCATCTAGATTTTACAGACTGATCCATCTTTGATATCCGAGATCATTTAGGCTGATCTATCTGCATATTATTTTTAATATCCACATCTTTTGACATATTCAGACATTGTCTACCAAAGTAGATTCCACGATAAACAATAGATGTGGTAATTGTCATTGCTAACGTTTTTTACTGAGAGTCTACTAATGATGGCACAATCTCAGTAAGCAAATTTCCCAGAAAAGTGATGGGGAAACCATGTCAACTATCAAAATATTTCAAAAGTGATAACTAGGCGAGAACATTCCAGTACAATTGGCAAGAAATATACCAATAAGCAAGGGAGGTGTCTTAAGAAGCCATTTCTATTCAAGGCGAGAGGAATTAGATTTATAGATTCAAATATAAAATTGTTCCTTTCAGTTTGCGAGCATTGGGCCTTAGTTAATAATCTGTGTCCGGGTGTGCCACTGTATATCTATATATGTTTGATATGTCAGGTTAGATATCCTATGGTTGGGTGGGTTATGGGGTAGGGGCTTTACTGGGTGGTATGCCTGCGGACAGCTCTTTGGGACTGATTCCATCAGGCGCATGATTCAAGAAAACTGGCTTGTAAATTAAGCCTAACTTAATGAGAGAATGGGTAGGCCCCTGTGAATATTTTATATTCATTTTGTTATTCGATAAATCTCGATATTTGATTCAAATTCGATTGGACATTAAAAACAGTGAATAGTAGTTATGAATATGCCAAACCAGTGAACGCAATTGTAATGCATTTATAGCTAATATGTGAACATTCACAACTACTGCGAAGTATAAATAGTAGATACACTCGTAAGTATTACCCTCAAAATCTGTCATTAACTTTAACTGATCTAATCCTCTTTTTTTGCGAAAATAATTATTCCGTGGACTTTCAATTGGAGATCGCCGTAATGATACTTCACAATTCTGTTGAATGGTACATCACGTGACTGCGCATACATGCTACTAGCTGCATTATCTTTTCATTATTTCGTTGTGTTTGCTCAGTTTTGACTTGCAGTGGCAGTTGTAATGTCATTTGCAAGCCCTTTAAAGGATTACTATCCTCATGAAACAACAAAACTCTATCGGAAAGCCACCCCTATTGTAATCACAATGATCCAAGTCCCATAAAAAAAGTTACGGTATTGTTTTGACAAAATATATAGAGGGACGATTGAGCGGGGTAGACAACACTTTCGTATAAAGCTTATAAAAACACGAGCCGGCATGTGAACTTTATTCGGGTGCGTGTTCGCGATGTTGTTTTAATTTTCCGTATATATGCCCCGAGTGTCCCGTATTTACAATCATTCATTCATTCTAGTGACTCTCAGTTAGGCATATGCTGTATTCATTTCCAAACGATGTTCGTTTACGTGACATTTGGCAGGATTTATGTGGGAAACCCGTTGCGCAAAATCAGAAACCGATTACATATACCAAATAAAGAGCGTTTAATTTGACGAGTCAGTCATGGTTACGAATACATACAATTGCAGTTAAAGTGGGGAGTATGTTGATGAATAATTCACGATGACAACTATTCAAAGTCGAGTCCCCATTTCTTTCACCATGGCTCAATAAAGAGCGTTCCATGTTAAGAGGTTTCCTAATATGGTACGAATAAAAAGAGTTTAATAAAGCGGAAATTGCTATGACAATGATGGAAGGATATATAAAGCATGCATATCGGAAGTTCATGTACATGTATTGACCTGTATTGTTGTAATCAGTAAACAATCACTAGAACAACTGTTCTAAGTCGAGTCCCTTTACATTGACGCAATAAAGAGCGTTCACTATTACGATATATTGCGAATAAAGAGCACTTGAATATGTGATTCCATATTAAACCGGATTATTATCCCTCCTTCAAAAAGTGTTGGATGTTTAAACGAACCACGGCGAACATTTATATATTTTATAAACCTATTGTTATGCGTAATTTGCACATAGAGGTCGATTTATGACCTGGATATTCAATAGACCGCATCGCTAGAGTGCTAATTTTATAGGCCAATAACCATGCATAGATGCAGTGAATTTCCATCAGTGACAGTCGGCTAGATTGTTTTGGGGTGGGGGAAGCAAAATTCCGAAATATATATAAACACCATATTGCCCAAATATATACATGATTCATAACCAAGGAAAAATTAACTTATCATATCATATTGGTAATGAATGACTTGATTATAATTGATTAAATCCGACAGCAATAAACCAATTTTGTGTTGTTTTACCGCGTTACGATAAATTAAAACGAAACGCTCTTTATTGACACACGACTAATGGCATCTGGAAATTGGAATGTTTACGAGATGATAATTGCCTAATAACTGTGCAAGTCTTCGCGTATATATGCAATCTTGATATGCATATATAATATAACTTGGACTATTCCGGTAACGAAAAAATATATATAAACACGAGCACGCGTTTATATAGATAAATGCGCGCAAAACTGAATAATATACGGGCATGGCTTTATAGTAACAACACATCGCGATACATATAATAATAGTAATAATAACACGATACAGACATTTAATTACGAGAAAGGCGATGTTTTCGGCGAAGTTTTGCATTCGCAGTGTGATAACGCGACAATCTTCAAAGGCCGCGATCGACTACATGCAAACTTAAAATACCGCTGTCGCGTATCTATGCGTTGTCAATGAGTTACCACGTGATCGATCACGTGCTATGCTTCTGTTTACATGTGACAATCACGTGATCGGGCTGATGATCACGTGACTTCGTCTACAGCAAAATCTTCCGCTAACTTCGGAATTTTTTTTAATCGTTATAAAAATAACGATTGGCGGCCGAATATTATATTATATGCGCCCAATGGACATTTTATATATATATTATCGGTATATTGAAAGAAAATAATATTGTTTTTTTCAGGACCGTATTCCTTTAACAAAACCACTGTTATAGCGTAAACTCTGCAATGGTCCATCTCCTATTCTGCGTTTGAATCGATGTGGAATTCCCCACTAATACCGCACACGAAAAGTGTATTTTCATAATTGTTGGTTATATTTTGATGAACTGTCTCTTTAATTGACGATCCACCATTCACAAAACAAGATGACAACGTGTTTTATTTAATAGACAATTCTGACATATATATGAAAATGGGAAACATTTCTTTATCTTATCATTTCGGCGAGCAAGATTATGAAATATTTGATATTCAATTCATTTTTTTAGAGCTATTCAGTCCAAAATTTGATTCGATCAAAAACCCACTATTCACAGGGGCCTAAGAATGAGGTCCCCAGGGTGTGAATTTAGTCATGCTAACCGACTACACTCACCCTTTGTGGACCTCATTCTGCAAATGGCCGACACAATATTTGGAGTATTGATAAGAAGCATTTTCTAAAATTTAATTAGAAATTTGAAAAATACCAATTGCTTGTGTAAAGTATCCTTATTTCTGGTCTCTTCGGCAACCTGTTTCATTTTCTCTCTGAATATTTTTATTTCTTCCAGTTTTTTCTCAGCCTCAGATTCTCTCATTGAGTTGACGTCCTTTAGCTGTCGATACTCATCTATCAGTGGCGCTCTGTGTGTCTCCCATTGTGATGCCAGAGCAATTAAGCGTTTGGCACTGGAATCAACTAGACTCTGAAATAATAGAAACAACTTAACATGAAATGAAACAGAATTTTTAGTTTGAAATATATTAAATTTTAATACTTGGCACAAAACTTGATGAAACAGTATGATAACCCTTTCTGTAGTAAATGGATTTTCCCAGTCAGTTATACAGGAGTCCTATTTACCAGAGGGAAATGTTCAGATAATAAGTTCAACACTTGCTATCTGAACATATATTGTTATCTGAAGGATAACTACTCGTATTTTTGTTTCTGGAGTATGTTTTCCAGATTAAAAAATAAATAAATAAATAAATAGCATGCCTGCTCCATCTTAAATTTGAGATCTACTGCCTGAAAACATAGATACTTTAATGACCTTACTGTAAAAAAAATAATTAAAGAATATTGGGCTAGGTACCATGAAGCACAGAACTTGATGATGTCATAACTCACTCAAACTTTATTCTCACCAAAAAAGAAGCAGATTAAGAAAGGCTTAGATCAATATAGGAGAACATCCCAATTTTGCAAAGCTTTGAATAAAATACAGTGAAAAAATAATAAACTTGATTATGGACTCTCCCATCGGTAACAGTGGATGTTCAATCTTTAATTAATTTTAAAAGTCATGTTCAACAAATACCTCCTTTTACAAGTATTTAAAGTGTAATTCTGATGTAATATTGTTCAAAATTGTTTAGTTTCCTACAATTTAATTTCCGAATTTCTTTCATTTTTTATTATAGTGTACTACAATGTCTAAAATTTCATTACAAGAAAAACACAGTCCGAATAAAATAAATGAGAATCAATTAATTAACTTATGATAGCCTATCATTTTCTCCAACAGTGTTACAACAGTTAGGTCGCCCGCAAGAGGAGAAATGTAGGGGTCCGTTAGAAATACCTGCAATTTCAGCATATTGTTATCAGCATCCGGTAATAAATCTAAAGTCTTCTTCTTCACTTTATATAATGATTCTTTTTCGGAATTTTCATTGGTGATCACGGATATCATTTCTTCCATTTGTTTTAAGTTGGCAGTCATTTTCTTCATGTCGGTATCCATACCATCCAGTGATATGTTTAGATTTTCTAGTTTACTTTGTAACTCGCCCACTTCTTCTTCCCTCTTCTTCTCTTGATCCTAAGAAAAGAAAAAGAGAAAAGCTATAATCATCAAAATGGCCATGTTACATTTAGAATGGCACATCCCTCAACTCGAAGAAATTGTTTCATGAAGAGTGACACAGATCAGATCTACCCTGCTCAGAACAGTACAACGCACTTCCTCTGAAATTACCTTTTGCAACAATTTGATTACTCGCACATAGATATGTGAGAATGTGTAAGTAAATGGCATGGTATGAGATGCCCATTGCTTTACACAGATCAGATTGACCCTGCTCAGAACAGCACAATGCACTTCCTCTGAAATTACCTATTGCAACCACTTGATTAATCGCACATGGATATATGAGAATGTGTAAGTAAATGGTGTGGTATGAGATGCCCATTGCTTTATAATGAGCATGAAAAATCTATCTATTCTTATTGAAATGGCCCGGTTACGATTGGAAAGTACAATGAGATCTTGTTTAATCCACAGTCATGATAATTTTATCATCACTAACCTGCCTTTGGAAGTTCCCATAGGGCACTATGGAACCAGTGTCATTATTGAAAAGGCCTGAGATTAGTGTGCCTGTCGTTTGCAGAATGAGGTCCCCAGAGGGTGAATTTAGTGATGCTATCCTCCATAGCGGGCCAGCATCACCAAAATCACCTTCTTGGGACCTCATTCTGCATGGCCTTATCTGCTATGGGAGACATAGACTCAGATTGAAGTTCCCAAATGGTGAATATTGTGATGTACACCCATTGGGAACCTCGATTATGCAATGTGTCGTCTACCAATTTGGGGATATAGAGAAACTAAACTAAAAAATAAATAGATCTATATGAAGAAGTTTCTATGGAAATTTTATAATAAAGAAAATTTCCAGAGAAGATGAGGCCTCAGCAGAATGAGATTCCCAGAGGGGGAATTTAGTTATGCTAGCCCTCTATGCAGGATAGCGTTTCTGAATTCACCCTATGGGGACCTCATTTTGGAAATGAGAGGCACACTAAACTCAGGCTTGTTATCGACCCTATATTTAATGTGGAAACATCTGAGCTGCAGTGATACACATGCATATCAGGATCCTATTGATACCATGCATTGACTGCCCACTGTATGTAACATGTAACACCCAGTCCAAGACCAAGCCTGGATACACAGTGGGCTAGCATCACCAAATTCACCCTCTGGGGACCTCATTCTGCTTAGGTCTCATCTTCTCGGAAGTATCTCTTATCTCAAACTAACATTGTTCTTAGTATCTTTTTCCCTTCTGTTCAGTTTCTATATCCCCTAAATTTGCAGAAGATAAATTGCATAATCGAGGTGACTAATGGGTGAACATGGGGACTTAAAAACTAATCCTAGGTCTCCCATAGCAGTTGAGGCCTAAGCAGACTGAGGCCCCCAGAGGGTGAATTTGGTGATGCTAGCATGCACAGCAGGTTAGCATCACCAAATTCAACCTCTTGGGACCTCATTCTGCAAATGTCAGACACACTATATCCAGGCTGGTGAAAGATTATTTGGAAGCCGGTAGACGAGAGCTAGCGTACTGGTCTCTCATGCTAGTGGACTGGGGATAGCAACTTGGTCAGGCTATTTTGACAAAAATCAGAAAACGGTCAGAAACCAAGTTTGTCAGGCTGAAAACTCTCAATCGAGATCAGTGAATAAAGATCCAAATGCAAAATGCTCAACATTTGTCCAGGTATGTTGTCATGTGTACAGTAATGGCTGACCCGTGTACACGCCTCGGTATGTGCATGTTGAAGAATGCTCCTGGAGTCACCACAGGGTTATAAAGTTACTCTGCACCAAAGTTACAGTAGCAACTGGACCTCTGCATAATCTTCAGTAAAATGAAGGCATCAGAGTAATATGTAGACATAGACAACAGAAGTTCCTTGTCCAAGAGAACACCATAGAGGAGAAATATCTGAACTAATGAGGCTGTTTGTTTGTGAGTATGCAATTATAAAGGTCTTATAGGCTTACCTGGGCTTACAGGTAAGTAAATTATTACCTAAGTGAAATGCCCTGTGATGCTCTAACACAATACGCCTGTTCTGATAAATATTGCAGGTACATGATTTCTATTTCATGATTACCATGCACAAAATCGCAACAAAGTTTTAACCCTTTGGCGAGTAGAACGACGTATATGTCGTCTATCGGATGAGGAGTAGAACGACATATATGTCGTTTCAGGAAGTGTTATTTTATGTAGACATAACTTCAATAAATCATATGATTTATAAATGATTTGTGTAGGACTTATTTTGATTAATATAATGTCCCGAATGTATCAGTGCAAATGATTATGATAACACATGTTAACAAAAAATGCACATAAATTAAAATGAATTATTGGACACTTTTGACCCAAACTTGTTAATAATTATTTCGCTATGAGTATGACGTTGACGTTAAATTTACTCATGACGTCATGTATATGACGTTATAGATACTCTCCAAAGGGTTAATGATGGGGAAAATTAAATATCCAAAAATATTTTAATTGTGATATCAACATTAAGTCAAATCTCATATATGCAGGGCCCGAGAACGTGCACACTACCGATATGAGAGAAGGAGTATTAACTAAGTATAGGGGTATGAATATGACTTGTACTAAGTAACTTTATTCTTCTACTGATTTACTGTCTAAACCACTACAATATGGACATGAATAAAGGGTGATTGGTTGAGTTTGATTGTCAGCATTTATAGTGACTCGCTTGTGATAAATTTTACCTCCTCTGAATCTTGCTTGGGCAGCTCCTCACCAATCTGTGATAGTGTTTGTTTTTCATCCTGGAAAAATTTAATTCGCATGGAATAAGAGCACATTAGCAAACATGGAAAACAGACTCTTCATATTACAATTTCCCATATATATTATTACTTGGGAACAGGTTCATTCATTTTATGCACTAGCAATAAGCAACTTACAATTAATTTAGCAAGATTCTGAACAGTCTGATAAACAGAAAACAGACTGATACCAAAAAAACTGAATGTGTCTGATATGCAGAAAATATTATAATACATTAATATTTTGCCATGTGTATAAACCCAGATATTGTTCGCTTGTATAAAGAAAATTTTACCTTAGAATACATTAGTTTTTCAGTGTGCGTAAATCTAGATCCTTTCGTTTTACTTTGTGATGCACCACCAGTGATTTTCTCCATGAGTTGTTGTAGGTCCTGGGATGTTGACTGGCCATCAACTCTTTGGTAATCCTGCTGAAGTTGGTCCGATATTTTTTTGTGTATCCTTTGACGCTTCTTTGCCCTATATTCCTGTAAATAAGGGGTGGTAAAATCAAACAAACGCCCATCATTATCTGAGAATGAGTGACTTGTAATACACAAGTCATTACTCTTTTTGTAAAAATCAACATTTAAACAACCTCCCATCCCTGTCACCTATGCAGAAACATCAACATGTGCAACCAGCCACCTCTCTCTTTTAATCCTTCCATGGCTGGAGCTTCCTGAATTTTTTTGAAAACCCTGTGCCAATGCATTCTTTTGTATATACGAGTCTCCCATAGGGAGCCTTGCATATATAAGAGAATACATTGGCCTAATAATGTTTACATTGACCTTGCAAGCCAGTGCATTCTCTTATTTATGCAAATCTCCTATGGGAGACTCTCATATATAAGAGAATGCACTGGCACAGGATTTTTAATGCTGCAAAAGCACAGCTCCCGTCTTGAAAAGGTTAAAAGATGGAACTCACTGGCATAGAATAGTTTGAATGTTTCTTCACAATATTAGCGGATTCTATATCTTTGATTGAGGAATAAAGTATGCTGCTATTGTTTCTGGATTTGTTGCAATGAAACAGGTACATCTGCAATGGCTGAAGTGTATGATTCATAATCATATATTACTATAGCCACCACATTCTAATTATAATTGTATTAATCCACTTCTATTATTTTAAATTTGAGATAATTGTGAAAAATTTATAACAAATTGCAATATGCTTGATAATTATCTGGCACAAATAATTTAGAAATGAGAAAGCAGATTATTTTGTGACACAGTGGGCAGCTCGAGGTAATGCGATCAAATTCCACTTGCAGCCATTTTTGACATTGCGTTGATGTTGGTCGCAATCAACAGGCAAATTTGTACTACGATTGACTCACCCATAAACTGAGTACCTAACTTGGTGCTAAAATACTAGATCAGAAGATATTCCATAGTTGCCGGCTATATATCGGTTCCTGGTTAATACTAGTAATTCTTCCAAGCATTGAATATAATCACTGACAAATATGTGAAGTAAATTAATAAAACACACACTGGTAGAAAACAATCAAAGCCCTAATTATGATACCTGATATTAAATGGACATGGCTCGTTCGAACCCCAAAATAATGTATACATAATTTGTAATGAGATATCTCAAAATATACCTATGCGGAAGATTTCTGAACAAACTTGTCAATATAGTGCTGAAAAAACGTGTTTTGTAACTTATAAATTTTGATGAATTTTAGATTGTTTCCTTTGTGATGGTTAAAATGTTTTTAAGTTGTCGTCGCTGTGAAACCTTTATGGTACTAAATAATGTTGATGATTAAAATGAAGAGAAAGCAATGCATGAAGTTAAAGTAGTTTCCAGTTAAGATATAGAGGATCTACAACGAGTCCTCAGTTTATAGCGGAATTTACAAACCGAGTCCAGTAATTAGGTCTGGACCGAGCCTTTGGCGAGGTCCAGACCTAATTTACTGGACAAGTTTTGTAAATTCCGCTATAAACTGGGGACGAGTTGTAGATTCTATTTATTACATGATCCAAAACCTCGACAAAACATACTTGAATCAACAAACGTGATGCGAAACTAATGAAAGTGTCAATGACACTGTAGCTCAACTTAGGTAAGGGAATAATTTAATGGTTGACAATAAATGGAGGAATAGGAAAGGTGCTAATTGAAATTCTAACCTACATGTAGCTGTGCCAAAGGATTTAGTCATGCAAAGAGTAAAATCCAAGATGGCTGCTGGCGGCCATGTTTTTTGGCTGAATGACCTCAAAATGACTCGTTCCCATCTACATGTCATTGTTAACATCCATAACAAATTTCATGAAGATCCGACTAAAGCTACGACCTGCAGCCCGCGCCAAAGGATTTAGTCATGTAAAGAGTAAAATCCAAGATGGCTGCTGGCGGCCATGTTTTTTGGCTGAATGACCTCAAAATGACTCGTTCCCATCTACATGTCATTGTTAACATCCATGACAAATTTCATGAAGATCCGACTAAAGCTACGACCTGCAGCCCGTGCCAAAGGATTTAGTCATGTAAAGAGTAAAATTCAAGATGGGTGCTGGCGGCCATGATTTTTGGCCGAATGAGCCCAAAATGACTCGTTCCCATCTGCATTTCAATATTAACATCCATGACAAATTTCATGATTATCAGTCGAATAGTACGACATGGATTTAATTTTGAAATCCAAGATGGCCTCCAGCGGCCATGTTTTTTGGCTGAATAACCTCAAAAGGACTCGTTCCCGTCTATATGTCATTGTTAACATTCATGACAAATTTCATGAAGATCCGACTAAAGCTACGACCTGTAGCCCGCGCCAAAGGATTTAGTCATGCAAAGAGTAAAATCCAAGATGGCTGCTGACGGCCATGTTTTTTGAACGACCCCAAAATGACTTGTTCCAATCTACATGTCATTGTTAACATCCATGACAAATTTCATGAAGATCCGACTAAAGCTACGACCTGTAGCCCGCGCCAAAGGATTTAGTCATGCAAAGAGTAAAATCCAAGATGGCTGCTGACGGCCATGTTTTTTGAACGACCCCAAAATGACTTGTTCCAATCTACATGTCATTGTTAACATCCATGACAAATTTTATGAAGATCCGACCGAAGCTACGACCTGTAGCCCGCGCCAAAGGATTTAGTCATGCAAAGAGTAAATTCCAAAATGGCTGCTGGCGGCCATGTTTTTTGGCTGAACGACCCCAAAATCACTCGTTCCCATCTACATGTCATTCTTAACATCCATGGCAAATTTCATGAAGTTCCGACCAAAGCTACGACCTGTAGGATTTAGTCATGCAAAGAGTAAAATCCAAGATGGCTGCTGGCGGCCATATTTTTTGGCCGAACAACCCCAAAATCACTCGTTCCGATCTACATGTCAATATTAACATCCATAACAAATTTCATGATGATCAGACGAACAGTACGACCTGTAGACCGCACCAATGGATTCAATTTTGAAATCCAAGATGGCCACCAGCGGCCATGTTTTTTGGCCGAATGACCCCAAAATGACTCGTTCCCATCTACATGTCATTGTTAACATCCATGACAAATTTCATGAAGATCAGACCAAAGCTGCGATCTGTAGCCCACGCCAAAGGATTTAGTCATGCAAAGAGTAAAATCCAAGATGGCTGCTGGCAGCCATGTTTTTTGGCCGAGCAACCCCAAAATGACTCGTTCCCATCTACATGTCATTGTTAACAACCATGACAAATTTCATGAAGATCCGACTAAAGCTACGACCTGCAGCCCGCGCCAAAGGATTTAGTCATGCAAGAGTAAAATCCAAAATGGCTGCTGGCGGCCATGTTTTTTGACAGAACGACCCCAAAATGACTCGTTCCCATCTACATGTCAATATTAACATCCATGACAAATTTCATGATGATCAGACGAATAGTACTACCTGTAGACCGCGCCAATGGATTTAATTTTGAAATCCAAGATGGCCACCAGCGGCCATCTTTTTTATCCGAATGACCCCAAAATGACTCGTTCCCATCTACATGTCAATGTCAACATTCATGACAAATTTCATAAAGATCAGACCAAAGGTACGACCTGTAGCCCGCGCCAAAGGAAATTGTTGACGGACACACAGACACATGGACGACAGACGCCAACCCATGGCAATAGCTCAAACTTACAAACTAAGTTGAGCTAACAACGGCTTCTATAAGGCGTGCGATGATGTTTTACGTAATTATGCGTGGTTTGCCCGCGTAAACAAATAGTCCCATATAAATAAAGACCCTTTGTTATATTTAATGGCGTACATGTAATGAAATAACTTTTCAAACTCTTCATTCATTAGAGTTTATTGGAAAAATATTGGAAGCCTTAGTATTTTTGAGATGTAACGTACTGGAATTTAAACGGATGACAAACCGGAAGTCAAAGGCCACCTGGCACTATTTCCTGTTATGAAACGAACGTTTAATATCACAATTTATAGAATGGGTTTATGAGGATATAAGGGTAGGATCATGTAATAAATTAACACAATATACTCTTAGTTAAGTTAACGCAATCCGGACAGTCGAGTATTATTCATTTCCAATTCTAGAAATTCAATGATCACAAATGGCTTGGATCTGGTTTTCATGTTCGAAGTTATTTTTTATGACCTCTCTGGGACATATAATATTCATAGAAAGGTATTTCAGGTATTTATCAACATAATTTGATGCTGGGAATATTATAAAGCAAACTTTAATATGTGTATTTTGGAGCGCAAATCACCATGAGGCTTTAACTGACCTCTTCGGTAAGTCTTGATGCAAGTCCAGCCTGGTTCCATTCATTCTCCCACTGCTGACGGAGAGCAACGTCAGTCACATTCTGATTGAGTATTGATGGTACAGTATCACAGCTTTGTTTGGTTTGATTTGTATAGTAATCCAAATGTTGGGAGTAATATTTCTGGTTATCTGAATGTATAAAAAAAACTATGAAGTCCCTCTGCAGGTATTTTGAGACTGAATTGACAAGTAATCATCCTGAGCCTCATTTTTGCAGATAACTGGGCTTGACAGAAAGGTAATTTCTATATACAGAAAGTTTGTTGTTTGAATATACATGTATATTGAACATACATAATTAGCCCCTAAACCCAGCCTCATATGTTTTAGTAAGATCCATGTGTAATATTGCCACATGCAGTGACACATGAGCTTAGTGCAATGATGTCGATGTCAATGCCAGAACTTTATTATTAAGTTAATCAGATTATAATTTTGATATTCAATTTGTGTTGGGTTATTTAGCGTTGACTGATATTAACATGGGTGATAAGGGTGGTTGAACAATTTTGTCACCATGAAAAGACACATTTAAAATGGAACTACATGTATATTGTTTCTTGAAGGTGTCTTAATTTCCTCCTTGGAAGTGATAAGGAAATAAATATTAATTTGTTTTAACCCCAGACATTTCGAGATCGTTTTTCCTTGCTAAAATGTGATTATGTGATAAAAGGATCTCAAGTTCGCTGCAATTCTATACAAAATTTATTAACCTCGTCCACTAAATTCCATTAATAAATTTTGTATAGAATTGCGACTCATTAGAGATCCTTTATATATTACTTCTACTTCTCATAGAAGGTTGAGAGAAACCCTATGATAAATGGGATGATGAATGCAGAAAGTAAGACATCAGTAAGTATAGAAATTGCAGACTGTAATGTGCCCCAAAAAAATACCACACAGATGACAGGGTCAAATCTGTGACAGCAATTCAGCTTTACCTTGGCACAAATCAATAATATATAATAAATTTAGGTCATCAATGATTAAGTGTGTCAATAGATCAGAATAACCATAAGCATGTGTGACTTCTGGTGTATTGTCATACAAACATACACATATGAAAAACTTCTGATTAACTATTAATGAATGTAAGAGTTTTAGTTAGATCTGGTGATATTGTGTCAGCCTATGACAATAGGCGTAAATCTTTCTTGGCCAAAATTTCTACATACATGTATGTATTTTCTTTGGACAATTTAAACAAAAAATCTGGCTGCTAGCCAATTTGGCCACCGACTGCGTAAAACCTGCTAGAGGTCTTACTGACCAAATGAGAATAAGTGCACTTGGACTATATACATGCATGGTGTAGTCATATTAAAGTGTTTGTGAGTGAAAACAGAACAATAACTCAGCTAAAATGAGTTTGACAAACCTCATAGTTAAATAGGTTAATAGGTTTCCAGTTGATACTGTACCAACTTTCAGCACAGCTGACCATGTTGCGCAAGTATAAAAAAAAGCTAATAACAGTGACACATACCTTTGGGTACTTTCTTGCTAAGATCACCAAGGCCAGCAGGTTTGTAGACACTACAGGAACAGAACTTGTTCATGTGTGAGACACCCTGTTATAATGGAATATAATATAATTGCTTTTAGTCTACAGTAATGCCCTAAGTAATCAACTCCTTAACCACAGCAGAATCCTGAAAAGTTACCCATAATTCTGCTGTGGTTAAGGAGTCGATTACTTAGGGCATTATTGGTTGTTTGGTTTGTTGAGGTTTATTGTCATTTCAGCTGCTAAGCCACATCACAAGCGGTATGAGATTTATGGTGGAGGCACAATTGTACAGACTGTTAGTTTCATCAGCAAATCACCAGATTCGTCATCGCTGGATGGTCTGGTAAGACTAGTATATCAATTGTCAATATACAATTGACAACATCAAGCATAGGATATGGTCCAAATTATCAACTCAGAAATGGTTAAAAGTACTGGTCCATCATAGGATATATAACCCTGGTTAATATGAACGTATTTAGTATGATTGTTCTGGTATATGAATATTGTCATCATATATACTGAGGCATAGAACTGTATTCTATCCTCATCTTGGAGAAACAAAAAGAATGTTTTGAATGAGCCAATCCTATGAGCTATGTGCTCAAGGGTCCATCATATTCACCATGCTATTACCTGTAGACATTCAGGCACAACAATAAATGTTTGAGTTTCAATGCAGAACGTTTATGTGGAACTTTTATCGAGAACTTCTAACATCTAACTTCAGGCAATGTCAGTTTCCAAAGCTCATATGATGCATGTCATGGACAAGCACTCAAAATTAGCTACACCAAAAGTGAATACCGTAGAAAAAGCCAATATAGAATATCAAAATATATAATTTCATGTGATATCAATGTCGAAAAATTACAATTCAGAGGCAAACCTTTTCATGACTGTAGCTTCTTGAAATTTAGTGAAAACCCTGTGCCAATGCATTCTCTTATATATGCTAGTCTCTGATAGGAAGCCTCACATATATAAGAGAACAAATTGGCCTATCAATATTTACATTGTCCTTGTAAGCCAGTGCATTCTTTTATATACACGAGGATCCATATGGGAGACACGCATGTATAAGAAAGCACTGGCACAGGATCTTTAATGATGAACCAGAGCAGCTCCAGTCATGAAAGTTTTAAATATGCCATACAAGTCTCTGCTATAAAGGATATTTAAAATGAAACTGTGTAACACGTTTATCAACTTGTTTAAAGGACATGTATTAACAAATCAATAAAGTTGTTTATATACCCAGAGTCATTTCCTATATTTTAATTCTTTTTAAATGAAAGATGAAATTTTCAGTTTATTTTTATAATGTACCTCTTTCTGCCACACTGGTGGTTTGCCCCTCCATGTTATTCCTCGTTGTTTGAGGTAGGGTGGTACCCATGGTGATGACAGATGGCGCAGCAGTGAAGAAGCTATAGCTCTCTGTAATAAAATGGAAGCACCTGCAATAGAGGAATAATAAAATAGACCATGTAAATTCATAACATTAATCATTTATTATCAAATAAATTTGTTAAATATACAGAACATTAATGTCTTCAGAAACAAACGATGCAGGCCTGAGAATAAGATGCCTGTCATTTGCAGAATGAGGTCCCCAGAGGGTGAATTTAGTGACGCTATTCTGCACAGTGGCCTAGCATCACTAAATTCACCTTCTGGGGACCTCATTCTGCTTAGGCCTCATCTTCTTTGGAAAGTTTCTTTGTTATCAAATTTCTATAGAAACTTCTTCACATACATTCTATTTGTTTTTAGTTTAGTTTCTCTATATCCCCAAATTGGCAGACGACACATTGCATAATCAAGGTTCCCAATGGGTGTACATCACATTATGCACCATTCGGGAACTTCATCTGAGTCTATGTCTCCCAAAACAGATGAGGCCATGCAGAGTGAGATCCCCAGAGGGTGAATTTGGTGATGCTAGCCTGGTATGTGGGATAGCGTCACTAAATTCACCCTCTGGGGACCTCATTCTGCAAATGACAGGCACATTAAACTCGACTTGAAATGATGGTATTTCTCCAGGTTAATGTCACTAGTGTTGTAATTTAACCATTTCATTACTAATTGGAATTGCCCCATTCAGTTATAAAAGTATACATTGGAATGGTCTATTATTCATCTGGAGGGATGTTCAGGAAATATAAGCAGATGACAGATAATACAAATTCAGAAGTAATTTTATCTGTTAGTGGGAAATTTTTAGATAATAAGTTCAACCAACGGCCTGTTGTATTTATTATCTGAACATTTTTTTAGGGAATTATCGTCAACTAGAGATGGGCCTGTCCCAGATGGGACTAAGTTATACCCCTGTATTGAACATTTTCTAAGTCGAAAAAGGGGGATAATCCCACAAAAAAGTCAAACAGACCTAACAATGACAGGTGCACAGGTTCCGATGGTACTAAAGTTTTTAAAAAATTGACAAAAAAATTTGGAATAAAAGAAAAAACAATTGCTTCCACGGATGGACTGACAGATGGCTAGACAGATGGACGGATGGACAGACGGACGAGCTGATTTCAGTATACCCTCCCACAACTCGTTGCAGGGGGTACAGTGAGTATTTAATAAAGAAAGGGTTAATAATAAGCTGTCAATTCTTGGAATACTTCAAAATTGTTGGTTGTCGCTTACTTAAATATTAAGGTTATATGTCAATAAGCTTAATTGGTGTCAGTCAGTCTTCCAGCAATCACAGGTGTGCGATATAGTTTCATGTCAGCAGCCCCACACGTTTCAAAAGATGCCAGAAATCACAGGTGTGCGACATAGTTTCCAGTCAGCAGCCCCACACATGTTTCAAAAGATTGACTAACAATTAAAACAAATGAAACTGAAGTTTCACTGCAACTGGATGAGTGAAATGTATGGTGGGACTGCGCTATATTTTTTTGGTTATGACTGCATAAACCTAATCAAAACAAGAACTATTTCTTAAATAACCACAAAAAGTTAGAAGACAAATTCTATAACATGTGTAGCACATAATAGTAAATTTGTTTTGAAACTTTTGGTTATAAAATCATCTAGCTTCACAAAATCTATGTTTCAACACCAGACACTTAGTCCGACTTGAAAACATCTTGTTAGAGACTATACATGACATATAAAGCAGGCTTATAAATACTGTAAAGTTGTGTTTATTGTGAATCAGATGCCATGTAATAGTACTGTTAATATCTATCTAAATGATCAAAACTCAACTGTATGACATAAATGGGTAGACAACCGACAAGATAGTTTCTTCACCAGCTACTTTTTGTGTCAAAAAAGTTCCGCTTGTACCATATATTACATGTAAATAGCAAAATAACAAATCGAAACTTAATTACCAACCTAGAGTTTCTTCTGTCGCTTCTGTGCTGTCTTTTGGAAGCTTGTCAACAAGGAACATGAACACTTTGCGTATATCATTTTCACTTGAGTATAAAAACGTCTGGTACCCAATCTCTCCACGGTATCCAAGTTCCTACAAGATAGTAGTTATTATTTCTTTTGATGGGAGCAAGCCTTGAAATAGTGTGTCTGTCATTTGCAGAATGAGGTCCCCAGATATGTGAATTTAGTGATGCTACCCTGCATAGCGGGCTAGCATCACCAAATTCACCCTCTGGGGACCTCATTCTGCTTACACCTCAGCAGAATGAGGTTCCCAGAGGGTGAATTTGGTGATGCTAGCCTGCTATGCAGGGTAGCATCACTAAATTCACCCTTTGGGGACCTCATTCTGCAAATGACAGACACCCTATTTCAAGGCTTGGATGGGAGGAATAAAGTGTAACATGAGGCGTTTTCAGATAAGCCAGAGTTTAGTGTGCCTGTCATTTGCAGAATGGGGTCCCCAGAGGGTGAATTTAGTGACGCTATCCCGCATAGCGGACTAGCATCACTAAATTCACATAGAAACGTCTTCAAATAGATTCTATTTATTTTTTATTTTTAGTTTCTCTATATCCCCAAATTGGCAGACGACACATTGCACACTAGTAATCGAAGTTCCCAATAGGGGTGCCACGATTAATCATATAATCGATGAACCGTTGATAAAGCCGATAATCGATTACCATTTCCATCGTCGATTAATCTGCATTATTTATTTTGACATCAGAATATGCCGGGTATTATTGAATACCGTGTTTGTTTTACACAGTTTAATCTACAACCTATGGGTTAACAACCTTTGATCGCATATCAAAGAGATTCCGACAACATGAGTACTACTAACTTATGTTGCAAACAGTCGGCAGTTCATTTGATGATGCGACATGGTTACTCTTCAGGTCGTTGTATATTCTACAAACTGGCGGCACTGCAGCTTTGAACTTATGGCGACGTCATTGTATATTTATACTTGAAAGGCGGCACTACATCTTTGAAATGTGCTGACTGTGACCGTGTTCAATGAACTGAATGCACTTTCCCTTGAATCTGATTGAACCAATGGGGAGTTGATTGACATTCTCTGGAAACCAGGGAACCTACGGCATTGTAATTAGGGGGCACACCTTTCTGATTGTTATCCACGCTCTCGAAGTTTGATGAAACTTATAGTTTCCTTTTTTAGGAACCGTCGGCCATCCGTCTTGCATTTATAATGTTTGTATGTTTGGCTATTCATAACACTGAAATTAATAGCTACGTTCGTTCTAATGAACTCACAAATATTATAACCATAACATCACCGAGAATTGTGCTGGTATTGAATACATTGTGTTCATTGATCATCAACAGTAGTTTATGATGCACTTTATTAACGTAAAATGGACATCAGCCAATGCCTCAAACAATCAGCGACAGTGCAGTTAACCAGCACCCAGCCAATACACCATATTATGGAATACATCCACTGATGTTATTAGGTACGATTAATCGATTATAGTCGATTATTGACGACCGATTATCGATTATCAAAATCAATAATCATGGCACCTCTAGTTCCCAATGGGTGTACATCACAATATTCACCATTTGGTAACTTCAATCTGAGTCTATGTCTTCGAGGTCATGCAGAATGAGGTCTCCAGGGGTGAATTTGGTGATGCTAGCACACTATGCAGGATAGCGTCACTTCTGGGGACCTCATTCTGCAAATGACAGGCACACTAAACTCAGGCTTGTTCTCAGAGGATCAAAACAATTAATCAACACTATTAAGCCTGCTTCGTACTGCATTTGGAAACTAAAGATGAACAGCGGGTGCTTCTACAGCGAACATTGCAATGTGTGATGAGAAATTGCTGCTGATTTATATGACAGTGGATTCAATTGTTTATATTACTTTATGTGGTAACCTGTCTCCTTGTTCCAAAACCTCAATAAAACATACTTAAATCAACAAATGTGACGTGAAACTAACATCGGCTTCTATAAGGATTGCGATGATGTTTCACATAACTATGCATTGTTTACCCGCTTTAAGAAATACATGTAGTCCTAGATAAATAAAGACACTTTGGCATTTTTAATTAAATAACTTTTCCAACTCTTCATTCACCTAGCACTATTTCCTGTTATGCAACGAACGTTTCATATCACAATTTATAGGAATGGTTTATTGAATGGAATAAGGGTAGGATAATGTAATAAATAGTGATTAATAATTCATTACCTGGATATGATTTGCAAGTACTGTTCCCACTCTGAACCGAGCCGACATTGCCTGAGGCAGAGATTTTGGCAAGTCAATATCATTATTGATTGCTTTGAGGCATCGAACAATGGAAGACACAATTACATCTGTGGAGAACTGCTTTAAACTTACGACGTCATCATCTATGTCACTGCAAGAAATTAAACCCTTTAATTTATACTCAATCATTTTTTAATTACAACACTTCCAATTGAGAATTCGTAGCAAAAAGTTAGCTAATTATAGTCACTTATATATTTTACCCCAACATTGTCCAAGAACCAACAGTGTTACACGTACCAACATCTGCCAAAGGGCGACGGACTGCGATTGGACATCATCGTGTAACTAGTGTAAACTCTAAATTACATCACATGCTGCGCCGGCGAGACCTCCAGGCAGGAAAACATGCTACAATGCGGCAATTGCCCATCAGTTGAGCTCCATAAATAAAAAAATAGTTGTTTGTCACCATTAACTGGAAAGAATGGGCCGATTTGAAAATATTCGAGATCCCGAATCTGATGCTGATGTTGACACAGAATCGAATCTTCAAAGGGCCCCAATGTATTGGTATCTGTATTGGATCGGCCGATAATTCTATCGAAAATATCGGCTTTTATCTTATACCGGTTGGAGATATTGCCCATGCATTATACTTCATACGTATGTGTTATAGATGCAGGGCCTGATTTACTTTTTAAATTTTGTGTAGTAAACTGCTATGCATAACTGGAGACTGCATAGCACTCTTGAAGAATTGCATAGCAATGTTTAATTAAATCTCTTGAAATGGACCCTTAAACATAATTTGTTATTTGTTTTGGGGTTCATTTTGTGAAAAAAAACGGCTATACAATTATCGATATATATAAGCTAGTTTTAACCCAAATTTCCCAATCATACCAAATGGCTATCATACTAGGGGCTAGGCAATGGCAGACATTGCCATACAGTAGGTGCTAGATCTAATTATTAAAGATACTAGTAGGGTTTTTCGATGATTTTTCGTCCCTGGGACCCCTTTCATGATTGCATTGCTAAAATTCCTCAGTTCACGTAATCTGTGCTCACTTTAATGCATTTAATGCACATAAACAGCAGTGACGCATTCATTTTCATTGTCAGTTTTGTAATTAAGCCATGGTAAGTCTTTCTGCCATGATTGAACAGTTTTTATTTTTTACGGCAGTAACACTGCTAGCAGATATCTTTTTATTGTAAACAGAATACCACATGGTCCCATCAACAACATTTGTTACAAATGATTTCATTGGTTCTCAACGAACAACCACCCAATAAGAATTGATTTAATATAGCGTGGTCATGCTCGATGTGCATGAATACACACCATGTCAAATAATAGAGTTATACCCCTTGCATTGTAAATTATATTCACATCACCTCAGTCTGTTACAATCTGTATTCTGCAAGGCAATGTTGTGGACCGGAATGTGGGTTTTGCATGCAAACATTGTGTATCGCAAATCACGAGAAGCAGGCTGATATTGCGTTGTCAAACTGGGTATAGTGTATCGCATATAGCGATGCGGTACCGCTTAAATCGTGCCCTGTATAGATGGCATGAATGGACTATATAAGCAGTGTATAAACCCCTGACATGCTTAGCAACATTGATCACATCGAAAATAGATTACAGGAATTAAACAAAATCATTATTAGTTGAATTGGTTGTATATTTATAATAGAACAAATTCCTGTGAGTCGGGGGCTGTGACTAAATGTTGATATATGACACAAAAGTATCTTGTATAGAACTGTTTTCCCAGTCGATAGAATTTGATACCCGAATTATATTCTTTCTTCGACTCGAACTTAAAACTGTATTACTGGTACACACTAACTAGTAACTGCTATTCCCAGAGCATCACATGTATATATGCGCATGCAACGGACATTATTGTAAACAAAATGTGCGAAAAAGTAGTTTCACTCAGAAAAAACATCAAAAGGGTCCCCAAAAAATATCGTCAATCTCAAAACACATTACTCTTGATTGCCTAATAGTAGTACAGGTCAGAATAATAGCACGGGGTGGAAAATGTCCAGAATTTTAATAACAGTACAGGGTGCACTTAGTTAGTACATCACATTCATATAAAAGTACCATATATCCGCTATACTAGTATATATAGTTTATTGTAAATGTGAGAGATAGACACTTGTGAATATAAAGATATATATGTACCCATTAACTGCAGTATACATGTATACTTCTATTTTTTAACAGTTCATACTGAAAATTGAATAATCAACGAATTATGTAGGTCCACACATTGGACATGGCAAAAAGTTAATAAGTTTACATACTGGGCCAAATAAGGATTGTGTACACTCGATCACTTCATGTGCGAATTTCATCAGGAAAAAAAAACAACATACATGTATGACTATTATAGTGAATGTTCAGGCGACCACAATTCAATCGTAAGTGGAAAGATTTCCATTGTAGGTAGTAATTAACCGGTAGTTGGACTGCTCATGCTCATGACAATATCGTGATTGAAGAAATAATATCAAGCAGTTTGATTTTAGATGTGAAATTGTGGCGTATCCTCCACTTGCGACAAAATCGCAGTTGTGTTTAAGTAAAAATCAGAGATGGAAAGATCGTAGGCCTACAAACTTACGAACAACCAACAATATCCTCATCTCATCTGACACGACATCGCAATAAAATCATGTGAACAAACTATACATGATTTTGTTGGGCCGCGATTCCTCCACTTACAATTGAATCGTGGTCGTCTGCATGTTCACTTAGGCACTCGAGAGTATGTTATTAATATTATCGTATATTTACCGATAACCCCTTATTCAAGTTATTGTTACCGTACTAGTACATCACTAACAAGACATGATCTGCAATCGACAGTGCCGAATATTTGATCCCCGAGAACAGGTCAAGAACAAACCAGCATTTGCAGGAACCTGTTCTGAACGTGTTAGGATTCTCTGCACTCTCTCACACTCAAGTCAGCTGCAAAATTTGCAAAAGACCAAACTGGGTTATCGCCGACCTCACCGATTTTCCGTCTTAATTTATCGTGAATTAGTTCAATATCGGTACCGCAATTCAATAATATAATTTATTTTTTTTAGGAAATTCAGAGAAATAAAAAGTAGCAGAGAAACATCTTAATTCCGTCACATTGCATACAATAATGTGCATTTAGCATACCAATTTATTGACTTCAACGAGTGGATGATAATATTATCCACCTCCTCCATTTTGACTGATCATGTGACCTGCTCTTCTTTTAGGCAGAATGTAAAAAGCAAGTGCCCGTTTTTACTATGGATATGGACATGGCAGATCATTATAAAAAGCTGTTCAAAATTCAAACGGAAAATACAGACATCCACGTGGGGGGGGGGGGGGGGGGGTGGAAACAATTTATAAATTACAACATAAAAACAATTTGGTAAAAGCCAGGTAATCCAACACAACACAACACAATTCTCAAATATCAAGACATTATATTGAATATTCACCATGAAAGAGCTTGCACATGTGTATAGAGTTTCGCGGGTGAATTGTTCTCTGAAAGCCAATTTAGGTCAAAATTTTCAGTTGAAATTTCACACCAACAACATGTTGAAAATGTTCTCGTAGTTTGATTTTCAAACAATTTATTGAGGGAAATTTATTGTTTTTTGACCAATATTAGCATGCCTCATGGTCAAAAGTTTGGACTGAAATGGCCATCAGTTGGAAATTTTCCAACCTTGGGGGGGGGTTTCAGGTTGGAAATTTCCAACACTTGGAAAGCATGTGTCCTGGTCCCTCCCTCGTGACCCGTCAAAAACTGCTAGTTAATTCACTAAAACAATATTGTCCTACGTTTGGTCAAAATTGTCATTGGAATTGCATGTCATTCAAGTTAGTTGGAAATTTTCCAACCTTAGGGGGGTGTCAGGTTTGAAATTTCCAACACTTGGAAAGCATGTGTCCTGGTCCCTCCCCCATGGCAAATAAAACACTGCTAATTCGAAAACAATATTGTCCTATACAGTTGGTCAAATTGTCAGCAGTTGGAAATTTTCCAACCTGAGTGGGGGTGTCAGGTTTGAAATTTCCAACTCTAGGAAAGCTTGAGGCTAGTCTATATGCTAGGATTTCGCGATGTTCTTGTTCAGATTTCAAAATTTTCCCACAGCGGGCCGAACCATGGTTGGCCCGGTGTATCCTGGTCTCTTGCCCGTAGTCGTGTGCATTTATCTGGAGTTAGACAACTGGGTGTTAGGATTTATACAATTTTCAGGTTCAAATATCTGAATGTTCTCATACCAGGCATATAGAACCTTGGTTTATGAATAGGCTATTAGAACTTAGGTTCAAGGGGGTGCAAATGGAATTATGCAAAAACCTTGTGTTTGGTCGGATTCAAGAAAGGGGGTGCAATTGGAATTTGCCAAGGTGGACACACGTACACCCCAATGGAGACCCTCTAGCCACGCGCGTCCCTGTCTCAAATGTGAACCACGTATACCAAATATTAAGAACTTCAGTTGAATATAATTGCTCAAGTTACCACGCGAACAATAAGATAATAGTTGCTTTCTAAGTGGAAAGGGGGCACAACTCCATCCAAAAGCATCAATTGGACCGTTACCAAATATCAAGAAATTCTGTTGAATATTGCTCAAGTTACCATGCGGCCGACAACAAGGAAAGAGCTATTTCTTAGTCGAAAAAGGGGCATAACTCCGTCAAATATCATCGTACCCAATCGTCACCCTCGTCGAATCGGCTCACCCATGTACCTTCATCTGGATTAACGTACTTGGCTCACCTATTCATTGCGAGGAATCTACGAAAAGTACCGAGGTGTCCGATTGCATCGGACCGTGGCCATACACATTCGAACTTGGCCTGCCGCTTCTCAAATGTGAACAACGTACCAAATATCAAGAAATTATGTTGAATATATGTTGAATATAATTGCTCAAATGACCATAGCTGTATTAGCGGACAATACAAAAACAGCGCTTTCCAAGTCGAAAAAGGGACATGACTCCGTTAAAAATCATTGGACCGTGACCAAATATCAAGAAATAATATTGAATATTGCTCAAGTTATCAAGCGGACGAGGGTGGATGGACTGTTCGTCACAATTTATGTGAGAGAATTGTTTACGTTCCAATGAAAATTATAAATGAACTGAAGACAAACCGCCGATGGACGCAGAGACGTGGCGACAGGGGGGGGGGGGGGGGGGGGTTGGGGGTGTCTCAAATTTTTCAACAGTTGGAAATTTCATACCTGCCAAAACAGTTGGAAATTTCACACCAACAATAGGTTGAACATGTTATTATAGTTTGATTTTCAAACAATTTATTGGGGGAAATTTATTGTTTTTGGACCAATATTTGCATAATTTCCTATTTTCCAACCTTATAGGTTGGGGGTGGGGGGTGACCTAGTCTAGATGCTAGGATTTTGCAATTTTCTTGTTCAGATTACAAAATTTTCGCACACAGGGCCGAATTCGGGGAGGGACAATGACACAATGACAATGAAACACCGGGCGGATCATCGTTAACGATGGTCCGCCCGGTGTGTCACTGTCCCTCCCCGTGGCCCGCAATACAAAACAATATTTTACTACATTTGGTAAAACTTGTGGATTGAAATGGTCATCATGCAGTTGGAGAATTTTCCTATCTGAGGTTTGAAATTTCCAACGCTAGGAAAGCTTCAGTTGAGCCAGTCTAGATGCTAGGATTTGCGATTTTCTTGTATATATATAGTTTTCAAAATTTTCACACACCGGGCCGAACAACCATGATCGGACCGGACCGGGTGTGTCCTGGTCTCTTGCCCGTAGCCGTGTGCATTTGTCTGAAGTTAGACCACTATAGATGTTAGGATTTATGCAATTTTCAGGTTAAAATATCTGAATGTTCTCATACCGGGAATATAGAACCATGGATTATGAATATTTTGGATATTAGCCTGGCCTGAGCACTGAGGTGCAAGGGTACAAATGGAATTATGCAATGCAAAACTTGTGTTTGGTCTGATTCTGATTCAAGGCGGGGGAGGGGCGGTGCAGTTGGAATCCCCCCCAAGGTGGACACCCCCCAACCACGTCCTTTGGATGAGCGCCAGACTTTCAGGAAACCCCCAACACCTTTTTGGTGGAGTGACTCGACTCAGGGATGTGGCTAGAGGGTCTCCGCTGGGGGGGGGGGGTGTCCGCCTTGGGAATTTCCAACTGCACCCCCCCCCCTTGAGTCGGAATCACACCAACATAATTCCGTTTGCACCCCCCCCCCCCCCCCCCTTGAGTCGGAACCACACCAACACAACTTTTTGCATAATTCCATTTGCACCCCCCCCCTTGTACCTTGTACCTTGTACCTCATGCTCAGGCCTAATTTCCTATATATTCATAAGCCATGCTTCTATTTTCCCAGTATGAGAACATTAAGATATTTTAACCTGAAAATTGCCCCCCAAAAAAAACAACTAGTGATCTAATTCCAGACAAATGCACACAGCTACCGACAACAGACCATGAAACACTGGGCCGACCATGGTTGTTTGGCCCGGTGAAATTTTTTTGAAAACTATATACAAGAAAATCGCAAATCCTAGCATCTAGACTGGCCTCAACTGAAGCTTTCCTAGTGTTGGAAATATCAAACCTCATGCTCCCCCTCAGGTTGGAAAATTCTTCAACTGATGACCATTTATGTCTACAAGATTGACCAAATGTAGTAAAATTTTGTTTTGCTAAACTAATTAGCAGTTTTGTATTGGCCATGTGGATGGGGCAATGACACACCGGGCCGACCATGGTTCGGCCCGGTGTGCGAAAATTTTGAAATCTGAACAAGAAAATCGCAAAATCCTAACATCTAGACTAACCTCAAGCCTTCCTACTGTTGGAAATTTCAAACCCTACACCCCCACTTAGGTTGGAAAATTTCCAACTGATGACAATTCCAATGACAATGTTGACCAACTGTATGACAATATTGTTTTCTTAAATTAACTAGAAGTTTTTGACTGGCCACGGGGGAGGGACCAGGACACAAGCTTTCCAAATGTTGGAAATTTCCAACCTGTCACCCCCCCCCCCTAAGGTTGGAAAATTTCCAACTGATGTCCATTTCTGTCAAAATTTTTGAACAAAAATAGGAACATATGCAAATATTGGTCGAAAAACAATAAATTCCCCCCAATAAATTGTTTTATAATCAAACTACAAGAACATTTTCAACCTATTGTTGGTGTGAAATTTCGTTGTGGCAGGTATGAAATTTCCAACTATTGAAAATATAGCTCTCTGCTGGGGGGGGGGGTGAGACACCCCCCACACCCCCCCTCTAGCCACATCCCTGACTCGACTGCATGGTACTTACACAGGTCCCCAGAACAAAAATTGACCCCACCCCCAATAATACTTAATCCTATAGAAAGGTATCCAACTTGGCCCGGCCTAATTTTTTATTAGTTTTACAATGTCCACAATCAGGTTAAAATACACCAAAATAATTTTTGTAACATAAATGCCTCATATATAGTTAGAAAGATATGTTATTACTCTTCAATTTGATGCATCCCCTGTAAAAATTGGTTAAGAAAAACTCTGGTTATGCGCAAAGGTCTGACGCAAACCGACTGTAAAATTTCACTCGTTCGACATGATGTCCGCTAAACTCAGTAAAAAAGTGCGATTTTTACACCGACTTGTGCTTCAAAAACACAATCGACGGTTAGTAGAATTTATATATTATACATCATTAGCAGCGGAATTATTTTGGTGTATTTTAACCTGATTGTGGACATTGTAAAACTAATAAAAAATTAGGCCGGGCCAAGTTGGATACCTTTCTATAGGATTAAGTATTATTGGGGGTGGGGTCAATTTTTGTTCTGGGGACCTGTGGGTACTTATCGTATACACTTGAGAAATATATGCTAAAAGAAATGGCTGAAAATTATATTTATACATACCAAGTAGGCCTATACCTCTCAATGTGTGTACGGCAAAATATAGGTGATTTAATTTAAATTAATTTAGAAACGCGAGCTCATGCAATCATCTCAAAGGTGCATATAAGTTCACTATATAGGCTTGGTACAGGTCTATATACATATAAGAGTTTGTCAATAAAAAAAAAAGATTGTTGTACGGGAGATGATTTACATGCAGTTTAAGGCTGTTCACGTTGACTGTGGTTATCAGGGATGAATGAAGGGGATATGGCAGAAGGCTAAGTAATATAACCGTTATAGAATATATATAAGTCCCTGGCGAACAATTTCAGTAGCGGGTAAGCATTAAATACACATTTTAGTTGTTGGAGCATCAGTTTCCGATCACCGAAATCATGTCACACTTGGCCTTTTATATTAAGGGGTATGTGAGTATAAAGTCTATACTTATTGCCAAAGCAAGCACATGCACATTGAAGAAGCGCTTACAGATAGCCATGCTGAGAAATTACCCAGAAAATGTTCGCCGTAACAACAAAGGATGTCCCGATTGTGCTCTATAATACTACGAACATTAATTGTCATACGCGATGCATAATTCTAACTCTACTCGAATAATTTTCTTCACACCTGCAAGTGGACAAAAATTGCATTCTCGTTCCTAGCATGCCCATATACACTACCATACACAAGAAAACCATAGTCAGAAATGGTAACGCCACCAAGATCGTATTATTAGCCATAAATATAAATAATAATACAATTATTCTATAAACTAGCTTTCAAATTTTATGCGGGAAATTTGCGTACTTCCATATTTCAAGTTTTCCCGTTTCTCGTGGCATACATTACTTTCATCAAACTGTCTTCTTTATTACACAAGCTGATGGGCCCGACTTCACCCGGGCTGTTTCACATCTGCTTTCCGGTGAAAGGTGCGATTTGACCTTCAATTGACTATTTCGAAAGTCAAGGTCAGGTCAGGGTCATGATTTGTCCAGTCCAAAACACCCCCACCCGTAGAAAACTACCCATAGGTATCAAATTTCGTCGAAATCCGTCCGTTTTACCCAACTTGACCTTTAATTAACAATTTTGAAGGTCAAGGTAAGGTCAGAGTCATGATTTGACCCGTCCAAAACACCCCCCCCCCCGACAAAAGTACCCATAGGTATCAAATTTCGTCGAAATCTATCCGTTTTATCCGAGTTGACCTTTGATTGGCCATATTGAAGGTCAAGGTCAGGCCGAGGTCACGATTTGACCCGTTCAAAACTCTCCTCAGACCAAAGTATCCCTAGTATCAAATTTCGCCGAAATTTGTCCGTTTTACCCAAATTGACCTTGCATTGACAGTTTTAAAGGTCAAGGTCAGGTCGGGGTCACGATTTGACCCGTTCAAAACACTTCCCGGACACAAATACCCATAGGTATCAAATTACGTTGAAATCTATGGAAAGCCGAGGAGGACATGTTGGTTGCTAATTGCTAGATATACGACGCGGTATTTTGAAGGTGTTTCAAACTAGGAGATAGAAGTATTCTGCCTTTCAAATGGTGATGAATTATAGTAGTTTATTCAAATTTTATGGCATAAATTGTTATTAAAACCGTATATACTATAAAAAATTAATGACTCGAAAATTAAGTGGGCCTTTAAACAAAGTCACAATTGCATTTAGGCTCATCTCATACTCGTCCATTCAGCGATATTCTACTGCGCAGTTTGTTATAGCCTCCAGTATTTATTGAGCGTTATACCCCCAACTGTTATAATTCGCCTTTAGCAGGCGTACTCTTGCCTCAGATTATTGAGATATTAGGTCACACATAATCACATTAAATCGCATCGTAACATAGCAATTGTGTGGGCTCCTTGGCGTGAATATGTAATGAGAAATAAGGTCATACGTAATGACATTAAACTCAAGAAAACCCTCGAAAACAAAACAAAATCACATTTAATGTTTTACGTTATTTCCTTCATCAAAAGAATCTTCGTGATAATGAACCCTCTCGTTACTTTAGAATATAGAATTAACCTTAAAATAAAAAAAATCTTTGGAACACAGAACCTTCGGAATAACGAACCTTCGGATTGGTGAACCTTCGGAATAGCGAACATTCAGAGAAATTTCGGAATAGTGGACCTTCGGGATAGTGAACCTTCGGAATAGAGCCATGCCCCCCAATATTCATATTATATGCCCAGAGTTCAAAGGTATGGACCCATAAAATTCTAAACTTGGCCCTTAAAATAATGAACTCCAAATTGGAGCACACACAGAACACCACTTAAGTCAACTGAACCTATGTCATGTCCCAATGCGGGAGGGTCCATATATACCACAACATTCATAGTATATGCCAAGAATTCAAAGGTATGGGCCCACGTAATGACATAAAATCTCAAGAAAACCAGCGAAAACAAAACAAAATCACATTTAATGTTCTAAGTTAAGTTATTTCCTCCTGTATCTGTATCGGTGTGCGCGCATGATCAGTTCGGATGTGAGCGCACACTCCATATAAAGAATCTTTGTGAAAATGAACCCTCTCAAATTAGTCTCAATACTTTAAAATATAGAATTAACCTAAAAATAACAAAAACCTTCGGAATAGAGAACCTTCGGAATAGCGGACCTTCGGGATAGCAAACCTTCATAATAGAAGCATGTCCCCACAATTACACCGGTGACGTAAACACATGTGCCAATCTTAGTTGTACTCTCGTAATTATCGGTACGATGAAACGGTGACGGAATCTGACGAGGTTTGCCGAATGTACAATCACCCAGTGAATTATCGATCGCCCATGCGATACAAAAAAACCAAAAGCAATAAACACCACACTACGGTGGCGTAATAACAAGAAAACTAAGATGCATGCATCAGGTCGGCCGTGAACTATCTACCATATAATTGTTGTAGCTATCGATTATACATTTTGAAACACCTGTCTGTATGTATGTATGTATGTGTGAATGCATGTGTGTATGTGTTATAGACTCTAACACTGCTCGAATTTGGTATTTAACGTGTCAACTTGACCTCGCTCATAGGCATGTTTCTGGACCTTGACCGATCCGACTAAAAATTTGTGTGTAGGACTACTTCGATCCCGGGAGCAATATGGACGGGTCCAATTTCACGTGGGACCATGTTCTCGAACGTGCTGATATAGGCATGTTTCTGGACCAATTGAACAATAGTTTGGCCAGACGCTGTATATACTGGGTACTGTCCAGATGGAGGCGATCACAAAAAAAATCCCTAACTAGCCCGAACGAAGTCGAGTACATCAGCTAGTTTAATATATATTTTGGACATTTGTCTGTCTGTTTGTCTGTTAGCTATGGCCGGGAAAACTGCCGGACAGATTTGACGAAATTTGATACCTACTGTTACTTTTGTCCCAGGAGTGTTTCGGGTGGGTCAAATCATGACCATGACCTGATCTTGACATTCAAAATTGTCAATTCAAGGTCAAATCGGGTATAAAGCCGGGCGGATTTCGACGGGTACTTTTGTCGTGACTTTTGTCCGGGGAGTGTTTTGGACGGGTCAAATCGTGACCCCGACATGACCTTCACCTTTAAAATGGTCAATTCAAGGTTAAATCGCGCATTTCTCCGAAAATCAGAGGGGAACATCCCGGACGAAGTGGGGTCCACGAGCTACTATTATATATTTCTAGATTTAGTTACAAACTAAATACCTGTATATTGTACAAAGAAATGTTTGACAAATATATCTGTATCAATATTACCATACGGGTCATTAAAATAGATACGACGAAACAAATTTTGAAGGGTGCATGTATCAGGTAAATATTTATATTTCAAATGATGACAGGAATGCAGAAAGTTGGAGTACCTACGTAATACTGGCTATCCGCATGAAGAGATATACATGTATATAAAAACCAGATGAGGGATATGTCTGTACAGTTGCTAAACAATTCAGTCATGCAAAAGAGGATCAAAGAGTAAGATACCAAATTGCTGCCTGTGGTAATGTTTTTTAACGAAATTCGGGAAAATTAGATTACTCTCACCCTGGTTATCCAGAAGATAATTGTGGAATCTGATGACGATCGGACAAGGGTGTCGTCTGTAGGATCAACCAAATTATTTAGCCATAAAAATAGTAAAATTGAAGATCACCGCTGGCAGTGATGTCTTCACAAGGACAGTTTGAGAACAAAATATGGCTCACATCTAGCGGTGACCCAAAATATCCACATAAGAAAAAGTTCTCCAATACAAGCTGGCTGCAGGGTGCGCCAATTGATTCAAATTCGAAATTTAGCAGGGTGTACTGCTTGTGGCCATGTTTTCCCCGCAAATTTGATAGACTGATGGACAAAACCACTGAATCCGTTGAATCAATATACATGTATACATGGATTAATTTATATGCATTGTTATACACAGTACTGGTATATAAAGGTACTGAAAATAACTATATTACTAGTATACACAAAATAAACCATATATAATGGCTATGGGTTCTAATATCCGAACATGACAGCTGAGAACTTGGTGTGAATTAAAGAGTGGTGGTTTCTCAAGCATATCTAACCCTCCACGTTAGAAACATGCCATTAAATGTCATAAGTATAATCTAGCTTGAGGACAGAAGTGATCCATAAAACCCCCCTTAATTCAACCAGGTCCTCGCGCGATGTATGATCGATCACATGATGATCTAGGGGGATTAGAATTGATGTATAAAAACAGCACTGCATGTAAATATAAAATAAAATAGTGCTACATCTTATTACAGATTATTGCCATATATAATCAGTGATTATACAGACAGTCTGGCAAAATAAAGTTTCAGTGACATTCTATCCGAAGAGGGGAATAATTTCATCTGTTACAGTCAATGGAGCAATTATGAATCTGGAAAGGTGAAATTTCTAAGTAATACTAGATATCGACATGACGCGATAAAATATAACGTAAATGCAATATGGCCGCTGGCGACCATTTTTTCCTATGAAATTAAAAAAATATTTGATAGCTCTCATCTGATAGATCAATATCAAGATAAATATGAAGTTTGGTGATGATCGGATGAGTGAAGTGGACTGTGGTCTGTGCTAAACGGTTTAGTAATGCTTAAAAAGATTCTTACCTTAATATTTTTATGTTCACTTTATAAACTTCACTGAGTCATCTTTGTCATGTATTGAGTTTGATATCTTTTGTTAACAGTTTATAAATCATGTATGTCTCATGTTTGTTATTTTAATTTATGTGTTTATTATCATTAAATAAAGTTGCATTCCTTAAAAAGATGCTTACCTCAATGTTTTTATGTTCACTTTATAAACTCCACTGAGTCATCTTTGTCATGTATTGAATTTGATATCTTTTGTTAACAGTTTATAAATTATGTATGTCTCGTGTTCGTTATTATATTATATACACTTTATAGTGTGTTTTCAGAACGAAAACAAATTGAATAAAATCAACAAATTTGTAAATTTAAAAACAATTCAAACGTTGTTGTATTCCATGTCCCAGCCCGGACATATACACCAAATTTCAATAATATTCATTGAGAAACAACGGACCAAACGCTATATAACACCCGTATACATATTTTATTCCGTATCGGACTCGGGTACATGTTATAGTAGGTACCGAATTGACACACGTCGACTGGGCGAGTTGGCCCTGGGGCGATTAGGCCGATTCCGGCACATTCTAGAATTTACCGTATGTATCCGTTTACGCGTAGTTTACTTTAGAAAGTTCCGCAATTAATACCGTAAATAGAGCGACCATATTTGACAGAGAATGCCTCTGTTATTGATTATCAAGTTGCTGTACATTAAAAACGACAAATTCACATGCTCGTTCAAGCGCAGTAGTCTATTTTCCCCATGTTAAAGGACATCCACAAATACTAAATAACGCTAACCTACTGCCGAATGTTTGACACGACAACTGTTAACATATTTGGGCTGAATTCATCTGACGCGGTATTATTCCTCAAAATAAACAACAAAACCATCGTTACTTGGAAATGTAGTTTGGGCTAACATTTACATAAATCCTCCAGATCAATTATCCGACACACACGTCAGATGAAAAAGTCACATGAAGTAACCGGCCAAATTGGCCGAAATAAATGCTACCGTATATTCTTATGATTACTCTAACGGGACTATGACCCTATACCGCTAGACATACATATAAACATTACATATATGTAATAGTGTTAATCTGAATTATCCCAAAACCTTACTCAACAAAGAGACTTTCCGGCGATCTTTATAGATCCTCATTTTGTTTACCGAACTAAAGATGGTGGTATATATCGCCTGAATCCGCTGTAGCAACAAACAAGACAGCCAAAGACTGTGGGGTCGCTCACCAGACTGCAAAGACTGATAAGACTGGGACTCTTGAGACCGTAACAGTCAGAACTTTTCATAATCACTTTAAAAGAAGCGGATCTAAACAGGATATGTGGCTAGAGAGGCTTCATGTCGATCAGTGAATATCTACCTTTAATTTACCAATGGAACACTACATGTCACCCCCCCCCCCCTCCAGCTCAACATATCCCCTCCTGACCGGGCTCCAGATTCCCAAGTCTTAGGTTGGAATTTCACAACTGACGTCTCAAACTTTCTCAATTGTTCGAAATTTCCAATCTCACAAACACCTTTTTATAAACTATTTAGACATGTTTGAAGCCCAATTATCCATGAACCCGAAAACACCATATATATGTCAGATTAATCAGTCAGGTAGTTCCAAGGTAGATGTTTTAAGTGAAGTCCCCATAGCCCCGTCATTTCTTAACAGGTTGACCTCATGTTAACAAATCTGAATCTCAGTCACTAAATGATCCTCCATACTATATGTAAGCTAAATAGTCCAACCTCTCTTGAGAAGACATTTTTAAGTATTACTATAGAGACATACAGTTATGTCCCTGGTCCCACTCTATTTAATCTGGTGACCCCATCTGAATAAATTTGAATCCCAGACACCAAAGAACCCTTCATACTAAATATCAGTAAAATAGACCTGATGGTATGTGTGAAGGAAGCATATTAAGAGGAAAACTGTCCTTTGATTGACCCCTAGTTGACCAGGTGACCCCATTTAAAACCAATGACCCCATTTGAAAAAAAATCTGAACTCCGGGTCACCCAAGGACTGTTCATACTAAATATGAACCCATTCAACCTGATGGCACATCAGAAGAAGTAGTTTTTAAGTATTACTATGGAGGGCAATAGTTATGGTCCTGCCTTCATAACCATTTGATAGAGTGACCTCATTTAAACAAATCTGAATGTAAGTCACCTAGGGAACACCCACACCAAATATGAACATTCAGTCTAGAGGAGATGTGAGCTCAAAAATTACATTTCATTGAACAAATCTGTAAATCACCCCCCCCCCCCCAACACAGTGGCGACATCCATGCAAGAATATGACATACATGATTTATTTGAATGCCTATTGGCTTAACAAAATTACCATGACCTTGAAAGCCAGTGCATTCTCTTTTATATGGGAGGCTTCCCATGGGAGCATATATAAGAGAATGCACAAGCACAGGGTCTTCATTGCTCTCACCAGCAGAACTCTGGTCATGAAATGGTTAATATTAATAGTAAAAATAAACTTTATCTGCCAAACAGGTAATTTGTATCTTAGATAAACATGGGATAAAATTCCATTCATAAAGCCACTATCAGCTACCAGAATGTCTGGGAGACCTGTTGACATGGAGATAATTAATGATGGCACAAACATTTTGCCCAGCAATACCAATGTATTGTGTTACTCCTACAGCTGTGATCAGAACAAGGATTTACATCCACACCTAAATATATAAACCCATTTGGTCTTTAATATGTATCTGGAGAAGAAAACAATTGATGGACGGGTAGAGACATAATGACAGATGGATGGATGGGAAAACAGTCTGACATAGAGACTGACAAATTCAATCCAATATACCCCCCAAGTTTTCTTTGCAAAATCAGGGTATAATGAGTTCAACTGGATACTGGTGGTTAAGAACATAATATTCAAACAGCCAAGCCTGAACATAGTGTCTGACATTTGCAGAATGAGGTCCCCAAAGGGTGAATTTAATGACACAATCCTGCAATGCGGGCTAGCATCACCAAATTCACCCTCTGGGGACCTCATTCTGTGTAGGCCTCAACTGCTATGGGAGACATAGCATTAGATTGAAGTTCTCCAGTTAAAGTTGGTGATGTGCACCCATTGGGCACCTCAATTACGCATTTTATATTCACAAATTAGGGGATATAGAAACTAAACAGAAGGGAAAAAGTAAGTAAAAATGTCAATTTAAGTGCCTATATACTTCCCCGAAGATGAGGCCTAAGCAGAATGAGGACCCTGGCTAGTGTATTTGGTGATGCTAGACTGCTGTGCAGGGTAGCATTACTAAATTCACCCTCTGGGAACCTCATTCTGCAAATACCAGACACAATAAATTCAGGTTAGAGAACAATAATTTGTTTTTATTTTATTTTAATAACACACATTGGCATGAGTGCTAGCTAAGCATTAGTTCACACCTGTCAGCCTGATAAACATCTCAATTGATGACTGTGTGTGTATTTATATTAACTCTCTCTCTCTGTCTGTAGCTAATACAATTGACTTAATCTGCTGGTGGGAGAGATCCTGTGAGTTAGGAGATGAGATAGGGTGGAATGCTGTTGGTTGGGGGCAGGGTGGGGTTCTGGGCCATGTGGGGGGGGGGGGGGAGGGTGATAAATTTTTTTTTGTATGTTAAATTGATCAAGGAGTTCCTGAATTTTTTATTATTTTTTTTGGAATTATGGCCTTGGCTCCACCCCTATTTGACCCAGTGACCCCATTTGAACAAATCTGAACCCCAGTCATTCAATGACCCCCCCCCATACCAAATATAAACTAAATCGGCATAATGGTTCTAGACAAGAAGTCGTTATAAGAATTACCAAGGAGGAATATAGTTATGGCCCTGGTTTCGCAACTATTTGACACAGTGACCTCATTTGAACAAATATGAATGACAGTCACCTAGGGAACATCCACACCAAATATGATCAAAATGCAAAAATGTTATTTTTTTGTTTTTAGAGTTATGTCCCTGGCTCTGCCCATATTTGACCCAGTGACCCAATTTGAACAAATCTGATTCCCAGTCACCCAAGGTCCCTCAGTACCAAATATAAGCTAAATCGGCCCAATATTTTTTTTAGAAGAAGTCATTGTAAGAATTACTATGAGTTATGGCCCTGATTTCTCAACTAATTGACCGGGTGACCTCATTTGAACAAATCTGAACACCAGTCACCCAAGGACCCTCCATACCAAATATTAGCTAAATCGGAACAATGGTTATGGACAAGAAGTTGTTGTAAGAATTACTATGGAGGAATAGAGTTATGGCCCTGGTTTCGCAACTATTCATAAGTTGACCCAGTGACCTCATTTGAACAAATCTGAATGAGAGTCACCTAGGGAACATCCACACCAAATATGAACCAATTCGGTATGATGGTTTCAGAGGAGAAGATGTTTTTAAAAAAGTTGACGGACGGACAGACGGACGGACGAGGAGTGATGACTATAGCTCCACCCGAGACTTCGTCTCAGGTGAGCTAAAAACTAACTGTTTTGTTCCTAATAAACCCATGCAACTGGAACTGGAACCGAAACTGTCATAAAATTATGTTTAGAAAATCTGAACAGTTCAAAACATTCATATGGAGAGATAATACATTTTCGATCTTATACATGTAACTCGTCTGGATTGGCTCACAACCACACCGATACTTGTTTTTGATATGCCCTAAGTACTATAGATTCTATAAAGTTTTATATATGATTATAGTCTGTACGTGTGCGTGGATATGAATACAAGCATCTATTCTATTATTTATACTGATACCTGTTTTAGGGGGTAGCAGGAAGACAGCCCGATAGGGCTAGGCTACCCCCGACAATATACTGCTTTACCTTATTATGTATTTCTGCCATTGTATAATTCATGTATATTGTAAATAAATTATCCTATCCTATCCTAATCTGTGCTGTGATCCGACTTGTTATAGAACACGGAATATATATTCAGCACAAAAATATTTATGTAAATATATTCTATAAGCAAAATAAATGGAAATAAACATCTTTGATATATTGTTAATTGCTATAAATACTAAATGCCTCAAAATCCCCCAGGGATGACATAATTATAATATGCACTGTATTGCAATAATCCTGAGGCTGGTTGTCGAGAAATGTTACACAATATATTCTGTTTATTAGGAGCTGGACTGATGAAGCGGGTGCTTACACGATGTGTGCTTGCCGGTTGAGCAAGCATGTATGTTGCGTAGTTGGTGATCAAATCAAAAGACACCGTTACGAGGGTTGACAACTCATTTAAAGAATCACCTGGACTGCTTAGGTCTGCATATGTAAACCCATGTCATATCAAGAATTGTAGACACCGTGCATGCCCTCATTGTAATGAGTAGGTTCAAAACCACCATGAGGCGGCACCAATTCCTCTTTCTTGTAGTAGAGGAATCACTGTTTCTGACTGTTGAGTTTACTTTTTTAGGTGTATATAATATGAAAGTATTAGTGAATATTCTTTGAAAGAGGTGAATATTCTTTGAAAGAGGTGTGGGGGTTTCAAAATAATGAGTAAAACGTTTTGAATAAAATATAAGGGGTGCGTACCGGAAAACATGTATAGAATACAATAGAAAACTGCATGGGGTGGAGGGTCACGAAAGTGGCCAAAATGAAAAAAATAACCTATGTACATTTGTATGTTTCGGGAAGTTTTTTATGATCCCCTCTGATTAATCCAAGCAGTATTATCTGTAGGTACTACATGTGATAAAATTAAGAATCACCATAATTCAATCAATTTGAACGATACTATATGCTCTAATGACACAAAACATTCTTAAATATTCACCCTTTACACTGGTATATACCAAGAACGCCTGAAAGATAAGTGGATATATCTTTAAATATTTAGAGATATTTCTAAATATTTGGAGTTGCAATATTATTCAAAAGTATGTGCACATATCCGCTGTAAACCTGACTCAAATACTATTTGAAGAGATCTTCAAATTGAGAAGATATCTTCAATTGATTTGGACAAATCTTCTAATATAATATTTTAGGATACTTTCAATCAATTACTTAGAGATACCTATGGGAGGTCAAATTCACATTTATTAGTTAATTACGCTTAACTGTAATTGTGTTTTCTGCTATTCTTATATACCTTGGATAAAATGGTATGATCTGAAATTTTATCATTGTGGCCAGTGTCGGACATGTGCCCCTGAAGAATTATTTTGACTCAATGACTGATATATGTCAAAGGTTTCGCCAATTTCGACCTTAGGGGAATTTTGAGAGAGGGTAAAATACATTAAAGGGGGCCATTTATGGGACCATCTCCAATTATACTCAAAAATTTGTTTATGAAACAAATGAATGAATATGAGCTATGGATTAGTACAAAATACACTCGTGTGCTCCATGAACGATGCAAACATGGTAATTATAATGGCAAGGAGTTTATGATCATGCAGGATAGCATCACTAAATTCACCTTCTGGGGACCTCATTCTGCAAAAGTCAGACACACTATTTCAATTAGGCTTGCCAAAAATGAGTGGGGTACAAAGTTGGCACAAACAGACAGATGCATGGATCGACAGATGGAACCCATTTCTATATTGACCTCATTCTGAATGGTCTCATCTACTATGGGAGACATACAGTAATGCCCTAATTTAGTCGGAAATATGGCTTGTTGCCATTCATCGGATAGCTCTCAGTGAGAGTTTTCCGATGAATGGCAACAAGCCTTATTTCCGACTAAACCATGAAAAGTTACCCATAATTCTGCTGTGGTTATGGAGTCGATTAATTAGGGCATTACTGTACCAGACACAGATTTAAGTTCCCAGATGGTTAAGATGGTCATATGTGCACATCGATTATGCATTGTGTCGTTTGCCAAATTGGGTATATAGAGAAACTTAACTAAATGAAAGTGTCAATGACACTAGCTCAACTTGGAGAGGGGATAATTTCATGTACAACCTGTAGTCAGCACTAATGGAAATGTTGACAGACACACATGCACACACACACTGACAACGGATACCAACCCATGACAATCGCTCAAACTTGACTTTGTCAAGTTGAGCTAAAAAGAAAAGAAACTTTCTAAAGAAGTTTCTAAAGTAACTGAAAAACTTGTTAATTTCATAATAGAGATACTTTCCAGAGAAGACGAGGCCTAAGCAGAATGAGGGCTGGGTGAATTTAGTGATGGTAGCCCACTGTACGGGCACTGTGGGGGAACTACTCCTGGCGATTTGGTGCTCTACAAAGCTTTATTTACTTCTCTACCGAGCAAAGTTTGCGGACGGCATATACTAATTTACCTAAGGCAGAGAATCGAGTTATTCGCAGAGAACCGAGCGCTCGGCAGAGAATTGGAGTCCTCAGCAGAGAATCGGAATCGGAAAATATAAAGTCAATTTTTGTGTATTTCGGGATTAGTTTTTAACTTTTTTTTTACACACACTGATGGCCAGTGACTATAATTTCATGGTAGCTCTATGAAACCCATGAAACACTGTTCTAATGCTGTTGATTTTTACATTTTATGCCGCAATTGCTCGATAGAGAATCGGAATCGTCGCTAAAAATGCTCACGAAACTCGGTAGAGAACCAAATCTCTAGGAGTAGTTCCCCCACAGTGTGTACGGGATAGCTTGACTAAATTCACCCTCTGGGGACCTCATTCTGCAAATGTCTGGCACCATATTTTGAGGCCTGATTGTAGTTGAACTTTGAAGTTAATCTTACACTGTTGATCATCACATTGTTTATTCACAATTTTCACTTTTTTGATGCAAATTATTTGCATCCATCAACCAACATTTCAACAAAACATGTGTGCAATAATTTCTAGATGAGTGCAGTGTTTTGCCAGCAAGGTTGATATCGTTTGTAAAGATATCAACACACAGGATATCAATGAACACAGGGAATGAGAAAATAGATGATAACAAAATGAAAAAAACAAGATGCATGGAAGTCATAATTGCCTCAGAGTTCTATTATCTCTGCAATGGTGAGACATATACATGTAATCATCTATTAGAACATAGAATTACATGTAAGTGGTTGTGATACGGGCTGATATTGAACATCAATTGTGAAACAGATACAAAATGTTTTCAAAAGTATTACTCTCAACAACAAAAAAACAACAGCACAAGTAAATACTTCTACTTAGGGTGTTAAACATGTAACTTAAAGACATACAGTAATGCCCTAATTAATCGACTCCCTAACCACAGCAGAATTATGGGTAACTTTTCAGGATTTAGTCGGAAAAAAATGGCTTGTTGCCATTCATCGGAAAGCTCTCCACGAGAGCTTTCCGATGAATGGCAACAAGCCATATTTCCTGAAAAGTTACCCATAAATTCTGCTGTGGTTAAGGAGTCGATTATTTAGAGCATTACTGTATTATGTGTTTATTTCACTAATTGAAACTGATATTGTATGATTCAGCCACTACACACATTTGAAAAGAATGAATAATTAAATAATTATTGTCCAAAAATTCAAAATCAAAGGATGTGCCCTTTCAAAAACAAGACATCTAAACTACGCAAAAATGTAAACAAACAATCTGCCATTCATCCCGAACAAATAACTGATAAACAAACAATAATGATTTCGCTAAAGAGAATCAATATAGTTGATTTTTTGATAGAGTGATATTGTGTGCTGGCAATTTTAATAAAAAATTAATTAAAATACCTCCTTTAAGTTTATTTGCTTTGCATCCCAACTATAATTGACAGTGGTTAGCATTATGTTTTGTCAATTAATCAATTCTGATGACTGAAGCAGCATTTCAAGAAATGTTGTTGTTGGAATCTAATGATATGGGGACCATGGAGATGACCGCCCACATACGCCATCTTTAAACATTCACTATAGAGATACCTATGCCAACGGGGGTGACGGGAAGACAGCCTGGAAGGGCTATATCACCCCCGTGCAATATACAAAATATTTGTATTTATTGTTCATATGTTTGTGATATTCATGTATCTATATTGTAAATAAACTTATCCTATCCATCGATTCGGATTGTGTACCGTTAACATTATACAGCCCTCAATGAGTGTCTATTTCCACATTGTAAGATTCCAAGTCATCAGTGCCAATCAGAACTTAACTATAAGATGAAACTGTTCAATTAAATTAACAAAGTGTGACAATTTTTGTGGAATCCAACATGCGAAGTGAAATCTTACAAGAAATAAAAAGTAAATGAGTATAAGATAGAGTGTATGTTTACACAGGCTGGTAAAGTGATGTTTCCACATTAATTTAGAACATTGCAGGGCTTAAAATACATTAAAATTTGCTAGAATCAAATGCCGAATTAAGTTAGTCATAAAGCACTGAAAATTGAATAGTTTCGCGAGAATCATTATGAGAATCGATTGTGAGTAGTTTCCAACTATAAATAGACAGCGATTGATAAAATAACTGGAAATTAATGATAAATATGATACTGTTCAATCAAGTTAACACCGTGTGACAATTTTTGGGGAATCCAACACGCGAAGTGAAATCTTACAAGAAACAAAAAGTCAATGAATCTAAGATAGAGTATGTTTACACAGGCTGGTAAAGTGAGGTTTCCACATTAATTTAGAATATGGATCTAATTCAGCATCGAATAGTTTCCAACTGTAAACAGACAATGATTGATAAAGTTACTGGAAATTAATTGTTCCTGTCAAAATTATACAGCTCGACATACCTGTATCAGCAGATAAAAACTCAACTTTGATTAAAAACCAACTAGCTCAGTATATTGCAACAGTAAATGAAACAAAATTTCAAAGTGTTCAATAAAATAATCTGTCTTGTCCTTGGACAATACAGACCTACAGTAATGCCCTAAATGATCAACTCTTTAACCACAGCAGAATTATGGGTAATTTTTCAGGATTTAGTTGGAAATATGGCTCACTGAGAGCTTTCCGAAGAATGACGAGCCATATTTCCAACTAAATCCTGAAAAATTACCCATAATTCTGCTGTGGTTAAAGGCATGGGCGGTGTTCGTTGCAGAAATATTCATATTTGTTCAAATCGCCATCAACAGAAGGAATATTAAAATATATATAGTTTTGTTCCTATGCCAAACATAATCAATAAATAGTATATTGTCGTCAAAACGTATGATTGTGTATGTAAACAAGACCTTCTCGTGTTACAGAAGTTTTGCTTCTGTTTACATAACACAGCGCAATTCTATTGGTTAATCGCACACAAATGATATAAACGCTCTTTATATTTCCATATCAGGAAAACAGTAACAAATAACGCTCTTTATGTTTACCATATCCAGATCTAAACAAAAGCCAGGTTCGGCAATGTTTTTTGCTTTTGTTTACATAACAAAGGAAAAACATTTGACAATAACATACTGTTTATGCCATATTTCTTATTGGTATAAGAACAAGGTCTGTCTATATTTTACTATTCTTTCTGTTTATGGCGGTTTTTGACAGAGCTGAATATTTTTAACAGAATACCCACCACCAATGCCTCCTGTATCTTTAAGGAGTCGATTATTTAGGGCATTACTGTATTATGTTGACAATGGTCTTGGCTACGACGTCAACTGTAATGGAAAATGGCTCCACTATTATGAGGTATACTCTACCTAAATCACTAATTTTGTTAATTAAATGGAAATGTTCAGATAATAAGTTCAACGATCAACTTCAATATCAACCTAAATTTGTGTATACTACAAGCGACAGTTATCGGGATGTGCAATAATGAAAGTGTCAATGACACTGTAGCTCAACTTATGTAGGGGAATAATTTAATGGTCGACAGTAAATGGAGGAATAGGAAAAGTGCTAATTGAAATGTCTAAGTAAGACTAGATGTACATGTCAATATCAACATTCATAACAGGTTTCATATTGATCGGATCAGGGATGTGGTGATTATGGTGTGCCAAATGATTTATTGATGCAAAGAGTGAATTCTAAAATGGCCACCGGCAGCCATGTTTTTTTCCGAATTACCCCAAAATGACTTGTTCCCATCTACAGCCTTTACAAATCTCATAATGATCTAATCAAAGGTATGACCTGTAGCCTGTGCCAATGGATTTAGTCATGCAAAGAGTAAAATCCAAGATGGCTGCTGGCGGCCATGTTTTTCGGCTGAACGACCCCAAAATGACTCGTTTCCCATCTACATGTCATTGTTAACATACGTGACAAATTTCATGAAGTTCCGACCAAAGCTACGACCTGTAGCCCGCACCAAAGGATTTATTCATGCAAAGAGTAAAATCCAATATGGCTGCTGGCGGACATGTTTTTTAGCCAAACGACCCCAAAATGACTCGTTCCCATCTACATGTTAATATTAACATCCATGATAAATATCATGATGATCAGACAAACAGTACGACCTGTAGCCCGTGCCAATGGATTGAATTTTGAAATCCAAGATGGCTGCCAGCGGCCATGTTTTTTGGCCGTATGACCCCAAAATGACTCGTTCCCATAGACATGTCAATATCAATATTCATGACAAATTTCATAAAGGTCAGACCAAAGGTACGACCTGTAACCCGCGCCAATGGATTTAGTCATTGAAAGAGTAAAATCCAAGATGGCTGCTGGCGGCCATGTTTTTTGGCCGAACGACCCCAAAATCACTCGTTCCCATCTACATGTCAATATTAACATCCATGACAAATTTCATGATGATCAGACGAACAGCACGACCTGTAGCCCGCGCCAATGGATTGAATTTTGAAATCCAAAATGGCCACCAGCGGCCATGTTTTTTGGCCGAATGACCCCAAAATGACTCGTTCCCATCTACATGTCAATGTCAACATTCATGACAAAATTCATAAAGATCAGACCATAGGTACGACCTGTAGCCCGCGCCAAAGGATTTAGTCATGCAAAGAGTAAAATCCATGATGGCTGCTGGCGGCCATGTTTTTTGGCCGAACAACCCCACAATCACTCGTTCCCATCTACATGTCATTGTTAACATCCATGACAAATTTCATGAAGTTCTGATCAAAACTACGACCTGTAGCCTGCGCCAAAGGATTTAGTCATGCAAAGAGTAAAATCCAAGATGGCTGCCAGCAGCCATGTTTTTTGACCGTATGACCCCAAAATGACTCGTTCCCATATACATGTCAATATCAATATTCATGACAAATTTCATAAAGGTCAGACCAAAGGTACGACCTGTAACCCGCGCCAAAGGATTTAGTCATGCAAAGAGTAAAATCCAAGATGGTTGCTGGCGGCCATGTTTTTAGGCCGAACGACCCCAAAATCACTCGTTCCCATCTACATGTCAATATTAACATCCATGACAAATTTCATAATGATCAGACGAACAGTACGACCTGTAACCCGCGCCAATGGATTGAATTTTGAAATCCAAAATGGCCACCATCGGCCATGTTTTTTGGCCGAATGACCCCAAAATGACTCGTTCCCAACTACATGCCAATGTCAACATTCATGACAAATTTCAAAAGATCAGACCAAAGGTACAACCTGTAGCCCGCGCCAAAGGATTTAGTCATGCAAAGAGTAAAATCCAAGATGGCTGCTGGCGGCCATGTTTTTTGGCCGAACAACCCCAAAATCACTCGTTCCCATCTACATGTCATTGTTAACATCCATGACAAATTTCATGAAGTTCCGATCAAAACTACGACCTGTAGCCTGCGCCAAATGATTTAGTCATGCAAAGAGTAAAATCCAAGATGGCTGCTGACGGCCATGTTTTTTGGCCGAACGACCCCAAAATCACTCGTTCCCATCTACATGTCAATATTAACATCCATGACAAATTTCATTATGATCAAACGAACAGTACGACCTGTAGCCCGCGCCAATGGATTGAATTTTGAAATCCAAGATGGCCACCAGCGGCCATGTTTTTTGGCCGAATGACCCCAAAATGACTCGTTCCCATCTACATGTCAATGTCAACATTCATGCAAAATTTCATAAAGATCAGACCAAAGGTACGACCTGTAGCCCGCGCCAAAGGAAATTGTTGACGGACACACGGACAACGGACGCCAAGCCATGGCAATAGCTCAAACTTACAAAAGTAAGTTGAGCTAAAAAGTGAACAGAACGTTATTGCTCTTTTTTGTCATGCTGCGAGTTATAGTTTGAACCTACGGTTCTCGTAACATCGTGTCAACAAATTCGTGCAATAAAGTTAACCAATTCACTCACTTTTTGTCATTCTATCTATAATTTAGGATTTCGTATATTTATCAACCGACATGAAGTTGGATATTTGGAACGTGACAAAAGAGAACATTTACAATGGGAAATTTTAGACCTATGGATTATGAGGGTTTTAATATAGATGTCAATGTATGTTCGAACATATTAAAAGAACCGATTGAAGAAATAATTCATTTTGAGAAATAACAAACAAAACCACCCTTGCAAGATATATCTACAAACTTAACATTGTCATAAACAATCACTCACACATTATCCTTATATCAACAGAAGTATACATACACTGCAATTCCAGAGGTATCTGATATTGTCGATGTTATTTGAGTAAACTCCAATTCTGGACTAGTCAAACTGACTTACTTTTGCACGTTACCCAAGAAGAACGAGGCACAAAGATAACATACAAATGTAACACATATCTGCATTGAACAGACGACGGCATTGCATTGGTCCGTTTCAATGATATGATCTGATCTGATATAAACCATTCACATGGGTGCATTAATTGTGTTACAACGCAGAGCTTTCAAATACAGCCAATAAATTTGATATTGGAATAAATGCAATATTGCAAATCAATTGATCGGTTATACATTAATTCTAAAATAACGTCAAAACTAACAAATTCCAACAACTAAAACTTTAAATACAAGTGAAATTTCCTTTGCAGACAGCTATCATCTTTTATCGATCGAAAACAATGGTCATGACCAAGCCTGAGTTTAGTGGGCCTGTCATTTGCAGAATGAGGTCCCCAGAGGGTGAATTTATTGATGCTATCCCGCATGGTGGGCTAGCATTACCAAATTCACCCTTTGGGGACCTCATTCTGCATGGCCTCATCTGCTGTGGGAGACATAGACTCAGATTGAAGTTCCCTAATGGTGAATATTGTGATGTACACCCATTGGGAACCTCAATTATGCAATGTGTCATCTGCCAATTTGGGGATATAGAGAAACTAAACTAAAAAAGAAATAGAATCTATGAGTAGAAGTTTCTATAGAAATTTGATAATGAAGAAACTTTCCAGAGAATATGATGCCTAAGCAGTTTGAGGTCCCCAGAGGATGAATTTAGACCTCATTCTGCAAATGACAGGCACACTAAACTCAGGTTTGGTCATGATGCCAATGTTAAATAAGGATTAACTGTCATGTGGACTGTTTTTATGGAGATGTAACCGCGAGGTGAATGGTCATAACTTGTGTAAAACCCTCCTCGCGGTTACATCTCCATAAAAACAGTCCACATGACAGTTAATCCTTATATTTATATACATTTAGCGAAAAAACCACTTTTGTAAATGTATTTAAATCGAAAAGTGTATCGTGACAAAACCAGCCCAAAATATCCCATAGCACCCTTGGCAAAAGTTAACAGGAACAATTTCTCTTTATATTGATTTATTAAGTCAATCCTGCGCGAGTCCAAATGCGCCCAAAACATTACGCGTTCGTCTTTCCCAAACCTATGACGCGTCGATGTAATTATGAGGCTGCAGTTATGAGCTGTTGCGCATTCACCGAGAAATAATTGCAACTAGCCACGTGGGCGCCGACCAATCACAATGCTGGATTTAGTGATAATCACACTTAGTATGTAAATATATTACCATATACAATGTAGGTATGCGTTGCACTGAAAACAGAATCTCTCCATTGTGTTCTTAAATGCCTTTGTGTTATTGTCTGTATTCCAATTTCAACACAACAGATTCACCTGAACACTCCATAATCAATGAAAAAATAAAAGTGATGCATTTAGGCCCTTCCTGGTGGCATGCACCTTGCGTAACTTGTAGGTCTTGCAGAGTTTAATACTATTCCTGAATTTGCAATATGATCTTCATACCATTCCCTTTTCCCCACAGATTTTGTTTAGTATTTTAAACTATTCTGTCAATATTAACCCTTCCATGACTGGAGCTTCTGAAATTTGGCGAAACCCCCGTGCCAATGCATTCTCTTATTTGTGTGAGTCATATATACTGGTAAGAGAATGCATTGGCCTAACAATATTTACCTTGATTTTGTAAGCCAGTGCATTCTCTTATATATGCGGGGCTTCCTAATAAGGAGCCTTGCATATATAAGAGAATGTACTGGCAAACAATATTTATTGCTGCACCAGTGCAGCTCCTGTCGTGAAAGGGTTAATCTCAAAGTTCCAAATGAAAATTCATTCCATGGAACAACTGAAAACCACTAATAGTGAAATAAGATTACAGAAATTTAACATGAGCAATCTTGTCACAGGAGGATTGTCCAAATGAGAATAATAAAAAAAATTATTCTATTTTTTATGTTCTTCTTTGTAGTACATGTTTAACAGCCTTAAGTATGTTTTTTCAGCTGTAACCATAGAGTATGCCATGAGACATTTAAATAATATTTACGAAAAAGGACGGTCATTTAAGAAATGAATGTAAAAAAGAGTGTTTTATTGAAGTATATAGTGCTCTTTTGTAGACACTGTTTTCACAGGAACAGGGTCAACTTAAAAGTGATGTCACAAGAATGCTACATTTCTCCAGTTGGCATATCGCCTGAATATTAATTTATCAGTTTTACGCATCTGAACAAGTTCTTAATATGTCTTTACAAAGCAATAACATTCGGTTGAATTATCTTTGTGGTTGCCGCTTTCAAAATAAATAACCTTTGCATCGAGGAAAATGCTCATTTTATTAAAATCATTTTGAATGGTTATAAATAAAGTATGGATTCCTAGCTGTAGTTCAAGTTTCAGTCCACATATACAATGAACGATTACATCATTTTATGGTAAGAATGTGTTGGATTTCAGTTATTTAATTATCATAATGCCTAAGTTCAAGCTATCCTTTATAGCAACATCACTCAATTCGGCTTATTATTAAACTAAAAGTTCAAAACATTTCTACCAGTTATTTTTATCCTAAAGAGTACTATTCATTGGCAAGTGATAATCATATTTTTTTTAAATACAAGACAGTCAATGACTGTGGGTCGCTCACCAGACTGTAAGGACTGAGAAGACAGGGACTCTGAAGACTACAAGAGTCAGTACTTGACAAAATCACTTAAGACAAGTAGTTCTAAACATGGACATAGCTGGATGTTCTCAGATGAGCAGGGCTCTTCATCTTGAAATTTCTAATTGTACAACACTGACAAATCTCCAACCTCTTAAAGAGGACAACCATACCACAGTACTAAGTTCACAAAAATCCTTTCGTACATTCCTCTTAGGTTGAATTTTACGACTGGTACCAGTACTTCAAGCTCTCAAACGTTTGATAATTACCAACCTGACACCCCCCATAAAGTTAAAATTTGTGGCCAATTCGGTCCAACAGTTTAACCTGAAGTAGGAACATTTGGACTGATGGTTTAAAAACATACATGTTAGAAAATCAAACCAAACTATGAGAACAATTCTAACTTATTTTTGGTGTGAACATCTAATCTACAACTAATGTAGTATCAGGCATGAAATTTTAACTGTTTAACTTTTGATCAAAGTAGGGGGTCAAATCTCCACCCCTCTACACTCCCTCCCCATTGCCCCCACCCAGGCTGTCTAGAAATCAATATTATTATACCAGTACCAAACGGCATAGAGGAGAGTTAAATCTCTTATCTCTGCCCCTATTAGAACAAATGTGAATCCTCATCTATGAGATCCATTCATCTAGTAATATCAATAAAAAAAACCCCAATTTTTCTTTGAAAAATCAGGGTATGATTTCACCTGGATAAGTGGTGGTTAAGAAACTAATATTGGAACAGCCGAGTCTGTATTTAGTATGTCTGACCTTTGCAGGTGAATTTAATGACAGTATTCCGCAAGGTGGACTAACATCACCAAATTCACCCTCTGGGGACCTCATTTCCTAAAAATGACCCCATTTGAACAAATCTGAACCCCGGTCACCCAAGGCCCCTCCATACCAAATATAAGCTATATAGGCCCAATGGTTCTTGAGAAAAAACTGTTTTAAGAATTACTATGGAGGGAAAGAGTTATGACCCTGGCTTCGCACCTACATGTATTTGATGTGATGAACTTAATTGAACAAATCTGATTGTGAGACACCTAGGGAACATGCACACTGAACTATATAAACACATTCCGTCTTTAATATGGAGAAGAAAACAATTGTTGATAGGTGGATGGATAGACATCTCAACAGGCAGACGGATGGAAGCCTGACAGATAGAAAACAAATTTAATCCAATATATACCCCCCAATTTTTCTTTGAAAATTAGTGGTATGATTTCATCTGGATAAGTGGTGATTAAGAAAATAATATGAAATGGCCAAGCCTGAATTTAGTATGTCTGACATTTGCAGAATTAGGTCACCAAAATGTGGATTTAAAGACAATATTCCGTAAGGCAGGCTAGCATCACCGAATTCATCCTCAATATGATTAGGCCTCAATGGCCAATAAAACCTAGGAACAGATTGAAGTCCTACAGTTGAAGTTGGTGATACTCACCCATTGAGCACCTCAATTATGCATTTTATCTTCTGCAAATTAGGGGGACATTGAAACTGAACAGGTGGGAAAAAAGTGACTAAAACAAACTGTCAATTTGATACTTCCGATACTTCCCAGAAGATGAGGCCTAAGCAGAATTAGGTCCCTGGAGGGTGTATTTGGTGATGCTAGCATGCTTTATGGGGTAGCAACACTAAATTCACCATTTGGGGACCTCACTCTGTAAATGTCAGACACACTATTTCCAGACTTGAAGAAATCTAAGCTGTTCACAGTACCATTGAATGTCAGTCATCACCTAACCTTGGGAGCACCAGTTTGTTTTTAAATTGCTACAGATATGTTTACATAAACTAGCCAGATGACATCTATTATTCTAATCTAAATTAATGGCCTGTGTCTTTGCAGATATATATGCTTCTGTGGTGAGAAGAGGTATTAATTAAATTGAGAGGTCATATGGCTTGGAAGGGATGTTGGTTGATGGCAGGGTGGGGTCTGGGCCACGTGGGAGGGGGTGGTGGAATGTTTCCATAATTTCATTAAAGAGTAAAGTTTCATAACTCTGCAGATGTTATAATGGTGTCACTGTTCAAATTTTATAACATGTTTAATAAATATTTTTTTTTGTCCCAGAAGATGAGGCCTAAGCAGAATTAGGTCCTGGAGGGTGTATTTGGTGATGCTAGCCTGCTGTATGGGGTAGCAACACTAAATTCACCATCTGGGGACCTCACTCTGCAAATGTCAGACACACTATGTCCAGGCTTGAAGAAATGAACAATGGACTATTCCTATTTATTCTTGTAGAATAGGTGTTTAACTAATGTCTTGTCATGTAAGACAGATGGTAAACTGGTCTGAAGCAAGCAGTATTCAGCCAGAGTAGTCCTAGTGCATAGCAAAGAGGTGTGAATTATAAAGTGCCATAACTCTGCTAAAATATACCGGATCAAACCCATATTTTAACTTGATCTGTATATACGTGTCAAAAATTCATATACCAAATTTGGTGTCGATCAGATGAAAAATGTTTGAGTAATCCTGTCTTGGATGAATTCTATATAAAAACAAGAGTGGAAAGGGTTAAATAAACAATACCAAAATCCATACAGTTGAAGAACGTTCAAAGAAAAATCTAGGTAAGAAATATGAGGCTGTGATGCGTCTAAAAAAAATTAAAGGTCAAAATGCAAAAATGAATTTTTTTTAAAAGTTATGTCCCTGGCTCTGTCCTATTTGACCCAGTGACCCCATTTGAACAAATCTGAACCCCAGTTAACCCAGGTCCCTCCGTACCAAATATAAGCTTAATCAGCACAATATTCCTCGAGTAGAAGTCATTGTAAGAATTACTATGAGTTATGGCCCTGGTTTCTCAACAAATCAACCTGATGACCTCATTTGAACAAATCTGAACCCATTAGGCCTTATAGTTCTGGAAAAGAAGTCGTTCTAAGAATTACTATGAAGGATTAGAGTTGTGGCCCTGCTTTTTCAACTAATTGACCTGATGACCTCATTTGAACAAATCTGAATGAGATTCACCTAGGGAACATCCACACCAAATATGAACCTGTTCCATCTTACGGTTCTGGAGGAGAAGATGATTCTTGACGGACGGACAGACGGACGAGGAGTGATGACTATAGCTCCACTTCGTCTCAGGTGAGCTAAAAACCAGTTATACTTGATCTCTACTAACTTCTAATGAACTTTGCTTTGAACAGTCAAGCAGTTTGTGTTGGCAGGGTAAAGCGTACGTGTATGTAGTAAGCATGCTAAAACTTTGAAATGTTTGGTGAAATGTAATAAACAGAGTATGTCTTGTCATTGACTTTGCGGATCTAGTGCCGAGTGGGGTGGGTATAGTTCACTCCGTCGTGAACTATACCCACCCCACTGGGCACTAGATCTGCAAAGTCGACAACAAGACATGCTTTATTCATTAAAAAAGTAGGCATCTTTTCTCAACACATTTTGACAAAATGTTTCAAATTCTCAATGTTTTGTAAGATATGTATGAAGCACTAATTAGTGTAAACCCTTTACCCAACAAAGCGGCCGAAAACGCCCAAATAAAGCTTCAACAGCCTAAAATATATTCGGTCTGTCTCAATAACACCATACAAATATGGATATCATTGGAACCAGTTCATTGACCACATTGTGATGGTTACAGTTATGCCCTGTGCCAATGCATTCTCTTATATATGCGAGTCGACCATAGGTCGCCTCGCATATATAAGAGAATGCATTGGCCTAAAAAATTCTTTTTTAACACTTTTTACCATTTTTTCTTATATTCTTTTAACAATTTTATAATTGTTTAACATTTTTTATAATATTTTTCTATATTCTTTGACAATTTTATCATTTTTAATATGTGTTTAGCCAATGCATTCTCTTATATATGCGAGGCGACCTATGGTCGACTCGCATATATAAGAGAATGCATCGGCACAGGGCCGTTCTGTTGGGTAAAGGGTTAAAGAGGTCATGTTCACAAGATATCAATCACATTCATACCCAGATTTTCAGACAGGTCGAAAGATATGAATCTACATGTAACTTTTCAGTATCGATCAGTTATAGTTAGCTATAATGTACTACTATAATGGTCTGGTGTTAGCCACATATGATATTGATAGGGGCCAGCCCTTGATCAATGCTTAGTACATGTATAGTTAGTGTCAGTAACTTGGCCTTCAAATGCAATAATTACGGGAGAGCTTTGTTTATAAAGTTATAGGATTAAAGGCACAGATGGCCTTCGCGGTGGTTAGTGCTGTAAAAGTAGTCACATCTGTTAAAACCGCCATGAACAGAAAGAATATTAAATTAAAAACATATTTTGTTCTTAAACCAATCAAAAATATTTGTTTTGTCCCAAAAGATGAGGCATAAGCAGAATTAGGTCCTGGAGGGTGTATTTGGTGATTGATTGATTGATTGGGGTTTATTGTCGCTTTAGCAACTAAGGTCATATCACGACATTGCCAGTTTTAGTGGTGGAGGAAATCCGCACACTTGCGACTAATCTAACAGTGATTTCAATGGCTGATAGACTCGTCAACCATGTGCGGCAAACCACCGGCCATCGGCGAGTAAATGGCAACTCCACCAGATAACGATTTCGAGTTACAAAGTCCACAATGGAAACATGTGGATTTGAACCCTTATCGCCAGCGCTAGAGGGCGAAACGGCTTGGAGTGGTACCCCTAACCGATTGAGCCACCGAGGCCCCTGTGTATTTGGTGATGCTAGCCTGCTGTATGGGGTAGCAACACTAAATTCACCATCTGGGGGACCTCATTCTGCAAATGTCAGACACACTATGTCCAGGCTTGAAGAAATGAACAATGGACTATTCCTATTTATTCTTGTAGAATAGGTGTTTAACTAATGTCATGTCATGTAATGACAGATGGTAAATTGGTCTGAAGCAAGCAGTCTTCAGCCAGAGTATCAGGTATCCACACTGTGATAAATTGGCTTTTTCAATAATACAGGCTTCAGTGTTCTCTTAAAAATTAATAGTGCATAGCAAAGAGGTGTGAATTATAAAGTGTCATAACTCTGTTAAAATATATCGGATCAAACCCATATTTTAACTTGATCTGTATATAAGTGTCAAAAATTCATATACCAAATTTGGTGTTGATCAGATGAAAAATGTTTGAGTAATCCTGTCTTGGATCAATTCTATATAAAAAAGTGGAAAGGGTTAAATAAACAATACCAAAATCCATACAGTTGAAGAACGTGCCAAGAAAAATCTAGGTAAGAAACATGAGGCTGTGATGCGTCTAAACAAAATTAAAGGTCAAAATGCAAAAATGAAATTTTTTGTTTTTAAAGTTATGTCCCTGGCTCTGCCCCTATTTGACCCAGTGACCCCATTTGAACAAATCTGAACCCCAGTCAACCCAGGTCCCTCCGTACCAAATATAAGCTTAATCAGCACAATATTCCTTGAGAAGAAGTCATTGTAAGAATTACTATGAGTTATGGCCCTGGTTTCTCAACTAATCAACCTGGTGACATCATTTGAAAAAATCTGAATGGGAGTCACATAGGGAACATCCACACCAAATATGAACCCATTAGGCCTTATAGAAAAGAAGTCGTTCTAAGAATTACTATGAAGGATTAAGAGTTGTGGCCCTGCTTTTTCAACTAATTGACCTGATGACCTCATTTGAACAAATCTGAATCAGAATGAGATTCACCTAGGGAACATCCACACAAAATATGAACTTGTTCCATCTTACGGTTCTGGAGGAGAAGATGATTCTTGACGGACAGACGGACGGACGGATGACAGATGAGGAGTGATGACTATAGCTCCCCCCGGAGACTTCGTCTCAGGTGAGCTAAAAACCAGTTATACTTGATCTCTACTAACTTCTAATGAACTTTGCTTTGAACAGTCAAGCAGTTTGTGTTGGCAGGGTAAAGCGTACGTGTATGTAGTAAGCATGCTATAACTTTGAAATGTTTGGTGAAATGTAATAAACAGAGCATGTCTTGTCATTGACTTTGCGGATCTAGTGCCGAGTGGGGTGGGTATAGTTCACTCTGTCGTGAACTATACCCACCCCACTGGGCACTAGATCTGCAAAGTCGACAACAAGACATGCTTTATTCATTAAAAAAGTAGGCATCTTTTCTCAACACATTTTGACAAAATGTTTCAAATTCTCAATGTTTTGTAAGATATGTATGAAGCACTAATTAGTGTAAACCCTTTACCCAACAAAGCGGCCAAATAAAGCTTCAACAGCCTAAAATATCTTCGGTCTGTCTCAATAACACCATACAAATATGGATATCATTGGAACCAGTTCATTGACCACATTGTGATGGTTACAGTTATGCCCTGTGCCAATGCATTCTCTTATATATGCGAGTCGACCATAGGTCGCCTCGCATATATAAGAGAATGCATTGGCCTAAAAAATTCTTTTTTAACACTTTTTACCATTTTTTCTTATATTATTTTAACAATTTTATAATTGTTTAACATTTTTTATAATATTTTTCTATATTCTTTGACAATTTTATCATTTTTAATATGTGTTTAGCCAATGCATTCTCTTATATATGCGAGGCGACCTATGGTCGACTCGCATATATAAGAGAATGCATCGGCACAGGGCCGTTCTGTTGGGTAAAGGGTTAAAGAGGTCATGTTCACAAGATATCAATCACATTCATACCCAGATTTTCAGACAGGTCGAAAGATATGAATCTACATGTAACTTTTCAGTATCGATCAGTTATAGTTAGCTATAATGTACTACTATAATGGTCTGGTGTTAGCCACATATGATATTGATAGGGGCCAGCCCTTGATCAATGCTTAGTACATGTATAGTTAGTGTCAGTAACTTGGCCTTCAAATGCAATAATTACGGGAGAGCTTTGTTTATAAAGTTATAGGATTAAAGGCACAGATGGCCTTCGCGGTGGTTAGTGCTGTAAAAGTAGTCACATCTGTTAAAACCGCCATGAACAGAAAGAATATTAAATTAAAGACATATTTTGTTCTTAAACCAATCAAAAATATGTCATTTCTAAATTATAACCATAACGAAGGCCACACGTGCCTTTAAAGCACATTGTATGTATATGTAAGAATACCTCAGTTCTCATTTCCGCAAGATACATGTAGATGAAGGTCTAAGCTACATGAAAAACATATCTAATTTTGCTAGTTATTTTATCTGTCTGCTCATATTGTGAATAACTACATGTCGTCCTTTCAAGACGATATAAAAAGCTAAGTACATGTATGTGTGTGGTCAATGCCTTGCGAAAGTGACCACTTAAACCTTCCATGACTGGACAAATATTCTTATTATGCGAGTCTCCCATAGGGAGAATAAATTGGCCTAACAATATTTACATTGATCTTGTAAGTACATTATCTTATACATGTATAATAGCACTATTTCTATTCAGTTATATGACACGCAACTGTATTGAATGGACTGCATACTGAATTTCTTTCAACCGAGGCCTGCAGCTTGGCAATTGAACATTTTGATTATTCTTCCAGTGAGAGCTTTCCTATGAATGGCAACAAGCCATATTTCCAACTAAATCCTGAAAAATTATCCATAATTCTGCTGTGGTTAAGAAGTCGATTATTCAGGGCATTACTGTACATGTACATTAACTGGAGCTGAATTGGTTGTCACATGGCACTGGGGTTTAGGCTACACTAGATATTTGTTCGAGGACTAAGTTAACCCTTCCATAAGTCGAGCTTCCTGAAATTTTGCAAAAACCCTGTGCCAATGCATTCTCTTATATATATATATATATTTCAGTCTCCAATAGGGAGCCTTGCATATTAAGAGTACATTGGCCTAACAATATTTACCTTCACCTTGTGAGCCAGTACATTCTCTTTTATATGCATGGCTCCCTATGGGAGACTCGCATATATAAGAGAATGTACTGGCACAGGATGCTTAACACTGCACCAGCGCAGTCCCATCATGAATGTGTTAAGATGTGGATCAGGTAACAAGAATCTCAAAATCTTGCCAGTCAACACATATGCTATCACATCTTGGAAATAACAAAACTGATGGGAGTATTTGAAAATGTTCATCTCTCAAGAATGTTTCATGCTAACTATCAAAACAATAGAGCAAATTCAGTCAGTTTTAAGTGCACTGTAAGCCTGACTTCTCAACTTTCAAATCTGCCTTAATATCTGCAATCCCAGTTTTTTGTTAATTTACAAAAGATTTTGTTACTACAGTAAAAATACATATTTCTGTTAAGAACTTAGGGTCTATTTATTATTCACCTGGCTGGATGTTAAGGAAATACATCTATGTGCAAACAATAAAAATCTGGTTGTTTGCTGAACTTGTTATCTGGATATTTCCTAAAGGTAACTACTCGTCAATGAGTATTTAGCAAAGAAAGTGTTTTATTGTTTTTAGGTTAGGGATTAAACCTAGGATTCCAGTAATATACATGTACACATAGGCATATTTTTGTGGGGAAAAAATATGTACCAATAAAATAAAATACATGTACTATTAATATCCCATAATCGACATATTAAACAGGGATATTCAAAATTTTGTCAATGTAATTTGGAAGGAAATATAAGATAGGTTGACAAATAAACTAGCTATTGATATACCGGCTTCATATGCTCTAAAAAATACTTTTCATGGTCACAGCTATTTCCAGCTGTATTCAATTTTTTGCACAGAAGTGAAACAAACGCTCTTTATTTCTACCATATCAGCAATAGACTTAATTAACACAGAACACTCTTTTCTGTTCCATGCCGTCCATTCCTGCCCAGGACATCTAAAATAAAAATTAGCTTATACAGCATCTGCAAAATGGGGAATGGATTACCCAGTATCTCAAAATCTTAACAGAAATATGATTTTACTCATGTCGCCTGTCCTGTATTTATTTTATTAAATATAAAATTTTGTCAGTTGCTATAACAACAAAAACATTTGTAAGTTAACAGAAATTGGAATGCAGATAATGTTGATTTTAAAGTTTGAGTGGTCAGGCTTAGAGTGTGTGTAAAACTGACTAAATTTGCTCTATTGCTTTGATAGTTAGCATAAAATATTCTTGAGACAAAATATTTTGAATACTTAATCAGTTTTTGTTATTTTCAAGATGTGATAGCTTACTGTATGTGATTGATAGACATTATTTTGAGATCCTTGTGACCTAACATCTTAACTTAGTCCTCATACAAAGATCTATTGTAGCCTAAACCCCAGAGCCATGTGACAACCAATTCAGCTCCAGGTAATGTAGCAAATTATTTTTAACATTTGTATGCTAGATTGCAGTGACCACATAATGTGGTCATGGTATCCCAATATGGGCTTCCACTGGGAAAAAATGGTATAGAAGCATTTTTTATGTCATTCTATGAAGGAAGTCCATTGCGGTCACAATAAAAAAAATTGTTGCGTTTAAACACAATATCATTGCATTTGAACACAATATCATTGCATTTGAACGCAATAACATTGCGTTTAAACGCAATAACATTGCGCAATAATTTATTGCGTTTATAAACGCAATAATTTATTGCGTTTAAACGCAATAATATATTGCATTTAAATTCAATAGTTTTGCGTTTAAATGCAATAGTAGACAGAAAAACCTACGTCACAGCTACATGTAGGCTATGTACATGTAATCATCGATAAAACCCCAGAAATCAGTCTGCTCATGTTTTGCCTTTGGTCAAACAAAGGATGTTATATGATGCCCCCATTATACTCTTTCACATTCCAACCAATCTCCGCCCAGACGGGTCCAAATAGGGCAACCATGTCATGATCAGTGCCTTGACCAATTTAGGTCAAACGACGGTGCATGGCCCCAAATATTCCCTCATTTCGATCCACGCACAACATCCCACCCGATCCAAAATGATCGCCGCCCAAAGCAACACACGAGATATTGTGCTTTATCGACCATGTAGGTACAGTGTTATTGATGCATTACTGTAGTTGCAGGGTAATGAGGCCCACAAAACAGTCTTTTGAAACACCCGTTAAAATGGACGCCACAGAGAGGGATCCGAATATGGAACCCACATGCCATTTCTCAGCCTCATACTGTAAGCTGGCACACAAGACAGTATTCTGAAACACCCCACCCTCAGAGGTGTCCGAAAATCTAGGGAACCCATGTCATTGATCAGCCCTCTTGTTCGATTTCAGTCAAACAAAGGGTGTTGTGTAGTGGTCTCATTACATCCTTTCAACTGCCTAACCTCAATCCAAAATGGCCACCTAACACCCTACCCGATATGTGGAAGAGTCGTTTCTTAGTCCCTTGGCTGATTTAGATCAAACGATGGGTGATGTAGGGTGTGCCCCCCCCCCCCCTCTGAAATTAGAGTATGGGAGCGAATAGAGTGACATGGATGATAGAAACTAATGTAATGGTACTATTAGTTTCATGTATTAATGCAGAAACTGAAGTTCACAACCTTGCAGTATAAATACTAGTTACATTTCTGGAATTTTCAACACTCTCCAATATAATAAACCATACATGTATGTCCCAATGCTTATTATACTGTAAAGAAATAGCCATCTCACCAGATTGAAGAGATGGTACATCATACATTTTATATAAGACTAAGTTTCTTGCTGCTACGAAACTGCTTTAATAGTAGAAAATTCCGTTAAAATTACTTCAGTCGGCACTTTACAACTGGAATATGCAACCGCGCAATAGACATTTTAGTTTTCAGTATCGTGTTGTTTGAAAATATCTCACCCATGCCACCCATGTACATGTACATGTGCTAAATGTCAGGTGATCGTCATTTAAAGCTGTTATTTCAGTGTTGACCATTTACTCAATGTTGTTATTTATGGTGTTGTGTGCAGCAGATATGTGTAACATTAGATAGAAGGGGTAAACACGGTGATGAGGTTGCAGAAAATGTAGTATGTTTTGATTATACACGGCCTTGGTGAATATAATCAAATATTATTTCCAGGTATAAAAAGTCTCTGCCACAGAGTACATGTACAATGTATATAGGCCATTTCGGTTAAGTTCAGAATTCATACACTGGAGATAATTCGTACATCTCTTATCACTCTTACAGGACCAGCTACATGTATTCAATTTTGCACAAATTGTAAATTTCATTCAATTTTGGCAGCCATTTGGGGACAGCCGTTCTACATACATGTACATGTATATCTTTTTCGACTAAACATTGTTTGTGTATATTATTTCAATTTACTACGAGCTAGGCATTAATTGTGCACCTACCGCAGAAACTTAGCCTTTTCCAATACCAACTGCCAAGTTGGACGCCATGTTGAATTGGGAATTTCCCCCAAAGCTGATTTTAGCAGATTTTGTATGTTTTTCTGCAAATCAGTCCGCAAATTTTGAGACCAAAACGGCTTCTATATTTCCAGGTCTAACCACCTAACGACCATACTAACAGGTCTTTGACAAATCCATGGCTCAATCAAGATAGATTTATATTGAGTCATGAATTTACTGGTCTCTTGACACAAATGAGTCCTAGTGTCAAAGAACTAAGACAAAAGACAATGTTTCCATTTCCACCTGTCCTTGATCATGCTGCTATGAATCTCTACTCTGGTTACGCCTGTCTATATAGCAAAACCTGAGAAATCTTTGAAATTCTAAATGAGTACTGCATAACATTGAACAAATAATGCAGGTGAATATATTTCTTTAATAGTTAATATCTGTTCCTCTATAATGTAATTCACAGTATGTGAAGTCAAAGCTCATGTTTGCATGATTTAGGAGACTTTTGTGGTGCGACTTCATGATACATGTATTATAAAACATGGATTGAGAAATCAACTCCCAATAAGTCTCTCAAATCATGTAATCGTGAGGTGGGATCTTCACCTACTGTGAAATACATTATTAAGGAACATGTACCGGTAGTAACTAAGAAATATATAACCTATTTTCCAACATTATAAAGTCCCCTGTCAGAACTAAAAAGTTTTTGAGCTGGTGGAATATGATCTCTATGGCATAGCCAGAGTAGAGATTCATGGCATGATCTTCACCTGTCAAAAAATATTTATGTCTAAATTGTCAATACATTAAATCTAAAATAGTGATGCGGACCAGACCGCGGTCCGGTCCGGACCGGGTGTCACTGGACTGGACCGGACCGCTTTTTGCCGCCGGTCCGGTCCACTATTTTACTTCAGTTATTATAAACTATCACGAAAATTATTGCGTATTTGCCGTCATATCAATTAGTAACGATGTACGTATTGACACATTCAAGTGGTTAATATCTATTAAACGTTTGATGCCACGAAAACAATGTATAGATGTACTTTGTACATGTCACTTTCCTTAAAATGTATTAGTGTAACACTGGCCAACACTATGTAGCACCCTATCAATGCGACAAACATGCAACTGAATGAGTATGGAACTATTTGTCATAACCAGTGTAACATGGCATCAACTAATCAATTTGGATGGATATCGAATCGAGTATTCTATTGTTTTTCAGTTATAATTATCGAAGAAACGTGTAAACCACATTACATAGTACATACACAAGACAGTCACATTAATCCAATAGTAGTTGTATATAACTGTAATTGTCAGGACTATACAATCAGCCATCTCAATCTCCATGCAAGGCTCCAATATTAATGTAGTAGTCATATTAGTACACATTTGTATAATTGTCATCAGTATAGTTATTTCGTTTAAATTTCAATTTAATGGAAGTAAGTATGATACAAATCATGCATACGATCAGTTGAGTGCCATGTTAGATTGGTTATAACACATTCTGGCCCTAGCTATATATCTGTCCAATACATTTAATTAGTGCACGTTCGCATTACTAGAAATACTATTACCGTGCATCATTCTCAGCATATCCCACCAGAGACAGACAATGATGCATACAATCGGCAAACAATGTAAGTTTTAACATATATGGACTCATTGCAATGCACTGAACTCAGTAACCTTATAGTTTGTACTATACAGAGTAAAAACTTTGAGAAAACAGAGTTCATTAACATATAGCCTATTATACATGTAGGTGGACCGGACCGTTTTGGACAGGTCCAGGCATGTGTACCGGACCGGAATGGCCTGGACCGGACTGGTCCGCATCACTAATCTAAACCCACTAGCCAGATGAATGGTATTTTTATTCGCTCATTTGTGATATATGACAGAATCCTATTCAGCTCATGTACATGTATGGTAGCAGAACTATTTTTAGTAAGACTAAGACCCTTCAAAACCAGTGAAAACATACTGTTACTTGTTGTTCAGACTTCAGATAATGAAATCATCTGTCACCTTATGAGCCTGTCTTTCTGCACACATTCACATGAGGAGAGAATTAATCACTTAAGCAAGTTAGAATAGAATCAAATGCAAAATCACACCATTGTCAATCAAGGAAGCATTACCATTATTATCTTGAGAGTACTCAACTCCAGCCCTGGGAATTAGCCTAGGCAATAGGCAATGCCTAGGTAAAATCAGAGGTAAAATCAGTTTGCCTTGGCAATAATATTGCCTAGGTAAAATAAGTTCATTGGTTACTAAATTTTCATTGTGTCAATCAGAAATACAACCTCTTTTGCTAAACTGACTTCCTTTCACTCTTCTTTACAATTATTATCCTACATGTATATCATCCATGGCACTGTGGCATTTCAAAACTATCAGGAAGTTATTTGGGAGATGGTTGGGGAATTGTACATATGTTGAGTAGTGGGTGGAAACAATGTTCCCCAAGATAACTACTAGTAAGAATTTATTATTGTCTACAATTTCTTTGATAACTAATCATAATAAAATAGCATTCCAGGGTTGTAAGGTTATTATCGATTTGAAATGGTAATATTTCTACAAAAAGCAATGTTTTTTTCAAAATTACCTAGGTAAAATCTGGCTTTGCGCTGATTTCTTTTGCCTAGACAAAAATATCGCATAGGTGTATTTTCCTCAATTCCCAGGGCTGCTCAACTTGTATTGTAAATTTCAGAATTTAATAGAGCGCAAACTGCAAAACTATGCAGAATTTGAACTGAAATTCTAATTTATATGGGTAGTTAAGTATGATACTTGTATAAAGTAAATTAACATTTTAACACCTTGACTGCCAACTCCCACTCAATTACATGCAAAAAGTATGAGATAACTCGTAGTCGGCAGTCAACGTGTTAAGGACCAATTTTAAATTTTGTAGTAAATTATAGTGCTTTACACATTTCCAGTTTATAGATACCAGTATTTATGGTCAAACCTACATGTATATACCGCATAAGAAAAATAAGACTAGGACTGGTGGATGAGATTTCTGAGGTTTACAGATTCTCCAAGCGAATGATCATGCTCAAAATAAATAACTTCACAAAGATTGCACCATTATGTAGATGATACACAGAATGTTTTTTCCATAGACTATCTGCAGTGCTTTCCATCCACAGGGGCTTACATGTACATGTACAATGCACACCCAAGCTGTCATCACCCCCCACCAGCACTGCCCTTTATCAAAAATGTAAGATCAACTTGGATTTATGACGCCATTTGGAAACAATATTTAGTGTTCAAAAATAAATTAATGCTACTGATTTAAAAGCAGTTAAGTGGCGATGGTGGTATTATTTGAAAGAGGAATCCTTCGCCAATCCATCCAGGCATAAGTTAGTGAAATTGCTCAGATAAATGGGGTAAATGTTTTTCAGTTTTGGTAAATCGGAGGGAAATTCTATTGTTTCCCTTGTGACTGCTATACTATAAAGCATACCATAAAGCAGGCATGTACATGTATATGTACATGTATGTAGGGATGACACAGAAGGGCAGTGGCTGGTGGGGGTCTGGGGAGGGGCAGCGGAGTGCGTTACAAGCCCCTATGCTCCCATCAGAGCTACATTGTATTACAACTTCATGTACCGGCAGGTACCGGTACATGTAGATGAGAAGTCTTGTTAGCAATTTCTGAAGGTGGAGCAACAAACTGGGTCTTACAGTAAATGTCCTAAATAATTGATTCCTTAAACACAGCAGAATTATGGGTAACTTTTCAGGATTTAGTCGGAAATATGGCTTGTTGCCATTCATAAGAAAGCTCTCAGTGAGAGCTTTCCGATGAATGGCAATAAGCCATATTCCGACTAAATCCTGAAAAAGTTACCCATGATTCTGCGGTGGTTAAGGAGTCAATTATTTAGGGCATTACCGTATGTATGGGTTCTTGGATACTTTATATACATGTACTACTGATTTTAAGGGTGAACACATTTTAACATATTTAAAAATATGTATAAATATGTAAAATATGTACACATCTTAAACAACTGGCCCTCTATATCGTACCATTTCTGACTACAATGTATCTGAAATACCCAGCCCCAAAAAAAACCTATATTGCTCATGAAGACTGTTTATTATGGCCATACACATGAATCCATTAACCAGTGTGAAACATTTCTAAAATCCTAAACCACCCCCCAACATGTATTTGTGCTGCTTTCAGTCTTTTAATAAATGCATAGTCAGTTGTAGCCATGTGCTTAAGTTTAAAAATACCTTTGCTTCCCCTCTTGACTACTTGACTAACTCTTCCGATATTTTAACTGCCAAGTAAATATATTTTAATGATATCCAGAAGAAAGAATATACCAGAAATCTGCACTAAATTATATATTATTGTGGAAGACACATGCATTCAATAGTCTGAACACTGATACAAGCTTCCGCTCTGAAAAATTTGCCTATTGTAAATATCCAAGATGAGTAATCGGGAACCCCATCATAAAAATGGCCACCTAATGGCTGTCCTAATGACAGTTGATGGAAATTCTTATCAAAATCCAAAATGATAAATACACATACCATTACTCTAGTAATAATATAGACAAGTAAGGAAAGCTCCTGTTTGATGAGGCGCCATCCAAGAATCTAACGTCATAACCAACCCGTGCTTCTAATTATAGCCTGTGACTGAAATAGCGACTTGTCAGATTTTTTTATTCGGTGTTGTTCGGAATTCAAAGCAGTTAATAACAGTGTAAAAACTGGCAAATCATTTGGATTTTCAGTGTTACATCTAATTGATTGAGACAAAGAAATATTGTTATAATTGGTACATTTTTTATGCTGATATACAAAGTAGGGCCTGAAACGAGTGGTGGTTGTGGGTGTCCGGTTGATTCTGAATTGGCCAGCTTTCCATACTGGACTACATTATTATTATTAAACGAAGTGATGGTACATGTATGTGCACTGTACATTAGGGCTGCAATTATTCATCATTAATTTAAACACTTTCAAACAATACGCGTATCGTATCATCATCATGTCATGTGTATCGTGATACAGGAAATCAAGTAATGTCTTAAGATGGTCTAGTGTAAAAAAGAAAAACCTCCAATTATCTCTCGTTTACATGTACATGTTATACTATGCATATTTGACTCATCTAGCCAACAATTAAACTCCATTTCATTTTAAAATGAACTCTATCTCCAGTTATAAACTTGTTGTTTCTGATAACTTAGGTGGTATTCATTTGGAAACACTAATTTAGTGTATCGTGATGTGTATCGTATCATTGATCATGTATCATGAGTTGCATCATATCGTGACCAATTGTATCATTGCAGCCCCACTGTAAAATGTATGTATTGATCAGTCAATTTTGATAATAATATATTTCAAACAACTGTGGTCTGAATCAGCAATTGAGCAACAGGATAATAAAAATGTAACGGAATAATCTACAGGTACTTCTCCTGCTGTGTTGACCTGCCCTGAGGCTAGCACGGTGGAGAATCATGTGGTTTCGTGGTTGGCGAGTACCACGCATTCAAAATGTGCAAACGAGGTACTGACACAAAACATAGCAGTTTGACTGTTACGAGCATATGCTGGTTTATTTTTGAAACAAGTTGATACCTTATTTGTTCTGAAATTCTTAGTGGTTTTCTATAACATTCTGACCAATGTTGCCAGTCAGAGGTGCGTGGAATATACCAGTCCATGATACATCTTTGAAATATTTTCAACTGACAACTTTGGTCAGAATGGTAGACCAAACAAATGTGAATTTGGACAAAAATGAGGTATCAGCTTGTAGCTGTCAAAATAATATGTAATATCTTAGTTCATTACCTTTTTTCCTCACTTCTGGTCATGTTTTAGATTGCCTCGGCCATTTTGAATGCGTGATACTCATCAACTCAAAACCACGTGATTCCCCACTGTGGCTAGGAATATCCTAATTTTTAAAAGGTGCAAATTTTATCCTTAAAAAAACTGAAAACTGATGCCTGCTAAGTATATTTAGTAAGTTTTCGGAAATAAAGGTATTTTTAGCACTCACAAAGCTAAGACAATCATACCGTATATGTACAGTAGGATATACATATATGTGATAAAACAATCATTTAATCTAGTCACTATCATCATCAACAACAAGGGCTTTCTTCCTCTTCTTAGTTTTCGGCTTAATATCATCATCGTCACTACTCTCAGATTCACTAACACTGTCCTCTGGCACTGTTGGCTTTTTACTTCTGTTATCCCTTGGACTTGTATTCGACCCACGCCTACCCCGCAAATTCCTCGTCAGTTTCATATCTTCAATGTCATCTGCTAAAGCAAGTAAATCACTGTATTTAGTTTTTAGTGACTCACTTGATGTTATTTGCACTTGTCTTAATGCATTCTGGATATGTTCATGATTCAAGAAAGAAACATTCCTGCAAACTTGTCGCATGTGATCCAAATGTGACAGTATTTGGTCAACTGTTGGCGTTGTTTCTTTTTTAGCTGACGAACTGGTGCGTTGTCTCTTTTTAGGTGTTCCATTCAATTTTCCGAGTTGATTCATCAATATTTCAGCAAGTCTGTCTTCATATTCTTGAGCCCAGTATTTGAGAATTGATATCGTAAAGAAATCATTCCTTTTGGAATCACGGCACAAAATAGGTCTCACAATATCAACAATGGGACACTCTTGCTTCAAAAGAACTAAAATAGAACTTAGAGCTTCTGCGTGTGAAGAGAAGTCTAATTTAGGTAGTATCGGCATAACAAATTCCACCGGGATATTGTGAGCTGAGATTAGCTGCCATAAAAAATATTGTTCCAGAGTTTCCCAATCCAGACTGTGATTGAGTATTGAGAGAAAGGAATCTTTCTTGAACATAACAACATGTCCCTGTAGAATCTGACAAATTAAATCTTGCAACTGCGTACTGTCTATGCAGGAAACAATCATATTTAACAATTCCGCATTGCCTATGGCGACATTAGAAAATTGTGAGTAGATCTCTGGAATGAGATAAGTGAACATGCTAACATCATCTTCTCGACAGAGCTGCATGTCTGTCATCAAGCAAGATTTCAGATCTTGACCATCCAAACTCTTACAGAAATCCTTGTATGTTGCCATTTTTTCCTCCGTCATATTTTTGTTGACTTTCAGGAAGTATAACAAATGGTATCCTATCCGTGGCTCTTTGTTATACATCTCACTCAAAAGTGACAAAAGAGGCTGTCTGCTAGGGTCTTCTTCTGGGAGTTGATTTAAAAATCGAAACATAACAAACAATGGTGACCCTATAGAATCCTCAAGCGACTCGTCGTCCACCTCACGGGGGAAGACACTTTTTGCAAAAGTTTCACTTAGAATCTGACAAAGACAATTTGCTAATGCTGTTGCTGCGTCAGAATAGAATTCTTCCTCCTTAATCATAATTTGCACTAATTTATCCATCAGTTCACACCTCGCTTCTTGGTCTTTCTCTTCATTTAGTTCTTGAGTAATTTCCTTCAAGCTGTCCGGTAGTTGATGAACATATTCAGCAATGTCAATTGGCTGAAATTTTGGAGGTGCTCGCAAAGGGCTAGGCTGGATATCAACATCATTTGTTTCTGTTGATATGTTCACATCCTCTTCATCATCACTGAATGCTGCATCAGAAACATGATTCTCACTTATATGATTGTTATTTTCAACTTCTTCAACAACAATATCGTTCTTAGATTCAACTGGACTGTCATCTTTCACTTCCTGAGAACAAAACTCTGAGAATGTTTCGTGGATCAAAGTTCGTAAATCACCATCCAATTTAGGATTGTCAAAGAGAGGAGAAAGTGATGGAAGAACCCTTTTTTCGACAATAGTTCTCAGTGATGTTGAAATCCCTTGTTTCACTTGTATGGCGAGAGCTGGACAAAAGTCACGGAATATTCGACAAAGGAAATCTAACAATGTTGCTGTAATTGCAGGATGAGGCCTCATTGAATGAAACATGACAAGAATTCCTGGTTCAATATTCATTATACTGTCTTTTTCAATATCAAAGAATATCCAATCATAAAACAAGGCGAGTTTAGCATTAGAAGCTGCAACATTTGATGTGCATGTCGTAAGCAGCCAACCAATAACAGCCCATCTGGGGATAATATCTGAACATAACAGCTCATTACTTGGATGGAATACAGCACTTATATAACGTATCAGGTCACACCTCAATGATTGACTTTCTGGTGTTGCAAGATATTGTCTTTGTAACCAATCTTGATATCGCTTTTGTTGTCCAAATTTAACTTTTTGCAGGAGGAAAACCAACTTGTTCTCTAAGTCTGGGCTGAGACGACTTGCAAGGTACTTTCTGGATGATCTGATTTGCAGCAACTGATGGACTCCAGTAAAAGTTGGTGATAGGGTTGACGGACTTTGCATCATATCCTTCCACAATTCCTCAAATTCAGGTATTCTGGCAACATGCTGCAAAACTCTCACTAAATCTCTTCCAATCACCATACACTCTGAAAACTTTTCGCGGAGCAAAGAAATGCAGAGGTCGACCTCTTTTTGTCTAAGATGAGCCAACATTGGTGCTGTGTGGTCAACGATGACGCGAAGAAATGTATATAGCACTGTAGGAATGAGTCCTGGTACCTTATCCAGCCATGGACGGTGATCCAAGAACAGATCAACAAGGTTGTCAGCCAACCAAATATTTTTAGTACTGATATCACCACCAGCTACTTGTCTCATCAGTGAAATACAAGCAGTATCAACACCATTCATAGAGTTTTTGACAAGTTCACGACATATCCATATTATCTGTGTTCTAGCATTTTCCAGTAGCTTCAACCATTTTTCGAAAATCAGTTGATTGATTTTTATCGCCACTATACTTAGACCATCCCTGCTTACCAGTGACATATCTCGATACCTTCTTGAAGCACTCTGAGGATCTGACAGAATGGAATAGAGAAGACCAAATTGCACTTCTTCATGTTGAGTACTGCCTTTCGCAACGTATGAATTCAAAGCGTCATTTGTTTCACGCTCGGACAAACCATCGATCAATCGATTAACAGTGTGAAATGATCTCTCTAATCTTTCCTCTACTTCATCTTTAGCCTCTACCACACTCACTGCAATTAATTTTGATGAAACTTTTGCATCCATTTTATCAAGGTCCTTTTACTTTTATAGTAAATATATTAATTTAATTAACTCTTCAAATGTCAATGCATGAAGTGTCCCATTTTCACAAAAACAAGTCCTTCGACCAAAATACCTGTGTAGTCAAACATCAATGCTAATCATCCACACAGATAGTGTCAACATGTTGAGAAGTTGAGGATGCCTTCCACATCAGTGTTTACAACATTCCGCTTTTCAGATTTACCGAAGCTGGCCAGTGTTTTTGTGAAACAAATTGATGAATTATCACAACTGATCGAACATTCAAAGAACACTAACCCGATGTCGGGGTCGTTCTGGTTGTAACGATGATTTCGCTAATGCTATACTTTCGTTTTAATGAGTAATGTTGCAGTATAAAATTCTGGTGAGGTGAGCGAAATTCATTTCCGACCACGACATTTCTCTTCTTTCAACATTATGAAGGTCTCCATACTTTTCCATCGTTTTGATTGGTCAACTTGCTAATTCGAGCAGGTAACCAGTCGTAGAGTGCACTTGACCTTCGAAAAATACTTCCCAGAATTCAACAGCAAGGTGCGTGCGCACCCCGAGAAAACCAATCTTCAAAACACCAAGAATTTCAACAAATTTTACATTTGAAATTATTTTCTAGCCGATCAGCGAGTTCGAGTCATTGATGATAAGGCGACGAACTTCAATTGTAATACAAAAACTGCGAACTTTTCAACGGAACGGACTTCCATATGTCAAATCTCAGTGCTTGACTCGAAATTGTTTATGGGGGTTGAGTTCCATTTTTCCACTTTCACCACTGCGTGAAAGATCTCCCTTGTATTTGTACAAATCAGCTGTTTAGTTTGATGTGACGACAGGGTGGGTGCCATCCGAACCATTCTTGTGGATATAAACTTATCTCTAATGTGGTGCTATCGGATGACATTAATTCCAATGATTGTGTTTCTGAACTGGGTTTATCTTTTTCTTTCCATTTTTCAGATTTTCTATTTTTCAAAATTTACAACAAACCTTTCTTGTAATAAAAGTTAAAACGTGTACTATTACATTTACAGTTTCTTTAGCCTTGAAATATCTGCAAATTGTGTTAACTAGCACTTTCTGATAGTGCGTGATGCATTTGTTAATTTCTGTTCACTGATTGATTACATTCACATTGCCTTTTGTTTAAAAATATATTTCAATCTGGCACTAGTTTGTGAACATTCTTCTTTATAATATATATGTAGTATGCAGTCGATTTAACATGTTGACTGACAAATATTGTTATCCTGTACTTTTTGCATGTTATTGAAATGAAACGGGAGTCGGCAGTCAACGTGTTTAATAATCAGAATTTTGAAAAAAATATTTAAAGCTTTGGTATGCAAATACTCTCACCATTCTCGTGATCCAAATAAAAGAAGGATACAGCATATAAGTACCGGTACTATAAAACTTCACTCAGATTTTCAGCACCAAATCACTGATAAACAAATGTAGAGTAGTACGTAACAATGGTTATAATATACGGACTGCTAAAGTACTGTAGATCTATGCGCTGCTTGCATGACGTCATTTGTCACGTCAAATGATCTCAAATGTGCAAGTTCGTAGTCCGGGAGCTAAAAGGGGTACCCTTGCACCCCCCCCTGGGACAATGTTAACAGGGAAAAAAGTGGCCGTGTAGACTCCAGACAAGATGGCGCCCATCATGGCCACCGTTTTTCAGACCAGACCATCTTATAAGTCAGTTTTATGCAAATTATAGCAGAAAAATCTTGTAAAATGTATACAAATGTTTATATTTTCGTGAAGGTAAGACATAATGACACTTTTTTGGGACAAAATTGAAACTCACCATCCAAGATGGCCACCAAAATGGCCGCCAGAAGTTAAAAATATGACATTTTTCCACAAATATCTCCTAGATCAGTTCATGCTGTTTGGAACTGGTTGAGTAATATGACTTTATTTTGTGTTTTGTATATTAACTAATCATTGGAACAATTAAATATGCAATTATTGGGGTCCTAGCCCCTTCCGATCCCTCAAAAATTTGATTTCTACAGAACGCGGTATAAAATTTTACAAAAAATCACAATTGGATTCTAGTCATATTTCAACAAGAAATGAACAGAACTTTGTAATGTAAGTGAGGCATATCATTAACTATGAATATTCCAACTCACTGGAACCAAAATTCTTACCTTGGCTCAAAATGGCTGCCAAAATATGGAAAATGGTAAGTATTGCCCCGGCGTGTCCTGCAATAGCTTACACGTCGTGGTTGATGTATAAAATTGGCTATTCTGCATTCTATACATTGAATACAAACATGTCTGATGCACCATGGATCATTGTTACTATTGTCACCACTGACATCACCAGAAATATTGGATTTTTCTCTCACAAACTTGACATAAATATCGGCAAAAAATAACTTTTGAGGTTTGGACAATTCAAGTAAAATGCAATTATCTTTGGTATCAAAAGTGTTTATTGTATTGGTCTATCTTAAATGTGTATATAGACCAAATTGCTTCCAAAATGGCAACCAAATTTGTAAAAAGTCATTTTGTTTACATATATCGCGAACATTATCCTCTGCGTTATCCGAAAAGGTAGCAAATTGTGACTCACTTGGTTATCATACATGTTAGTTAATTAACTGACAACTACATGTTCTATTCTGTTTCTCCCAGTTCCGTATGGGGCATGACAAATTCATTTTAAAGTTGCAGTATGGAATTTTGTGGAGAACCTCTTTTGTGATTCTGGCCATATTATTGAAAGAAAATGGGCAGAACTTTGAGAAGGAACTGAGATGAACCATGATATGTGGCTATTCTGGCCCATTATGATAACAATTTATCAACTGGATACAGGGTGGATGCCAAGATGGCAGCCAGTGAGTTACTGTATGGTCATAGGTGATGTGAATAGGTATACATGTACAAGGAGTTATTGTATTGTCATGAATTATGTGAATAGGTATACAAGAAGTGACTACATGTACTAGTATATGGTTATGAGTGGGGTGTCCATGGTGAGATGTAGAGGAATATAAGGAGTGGCTGTATGGTCATATGTGAGGTGAATCGGTATACATCTAGTGACTGTACGGTGTATGGTTGTGTGTGGCCGTATGGGCATTGGTGTCGTGTATGGATATAACGAAAGTAGCTACATGGTCATCCGTGTGTTGTTTATGTATATACGGAGTGACTAATTCGTGGATGGGATGCATACATGTATGTGTACCGTGCGTGGCTGTATTGTGACAGGTGGTGTAAAACTGTATATGTTTATATGTGCTGTCTGTATGCTCATGGGTGGAGTGTGTAGATAAATAGTGAGTGATGTTATGGTTATGGGTAATATGTATAGGTGTACATGGGATGACTATGGTCATGATTGAAGTGTATATGTATACCTGGAGTAAGCTGGATGATCATTGGCGAGCGTGTGGGTTTTTGGTAACGGTGGGACGTATATTGATATATGTTGCGGATGTATTACCATTGGTGGTGTATAGGGAGTAGCTGTATGATCATGGATGGCGTATGAGTATACCGTGAGTTGCTGAATTGTCACGTGTGAGGTGTATAATTATGCAAGTATGAACTTATGAGTGGTCGCGTGTGCAGGTATTGGTATATCTGGAAGGGCTCACCATTGGTGAGGTGTATATGTAAACCCAGATTGACTATATGGTCATGGGTATGGCGAATAGGTATACATGTAGACGATGTACATGTAGTGGCGGCTGTATGGTCCATGGTGAGGTGAATAGGTATACCATGAGTGACTGTAAAATCGTGAATGTGGTGAATATGTATATATAGAGTGACTATATGGTCATGTGTCAGGTGTAGGAGTATATCTGGTGTTCATACATGGTGACTCGTGGCTGTATCGTCATTTGTGGTATGTACAGGTATAACCAAGTAGGCTGTGTGGTCAGATGTACGTGTATAAAGTGGGTGACTATAATATCATTTGTGTGGTGTGTATGTACATATGGACTGAGTGAGGTAATGGGTGGGTTGTACATGTGTACCTTGGGTGGCTATCGCTTTCCACAATAACTCAAGGATATGTTAATCAATAGAGAGGTCATGTCAGAGAGTTCTCCATCTTGATGGTGTTTATGTACAGTAATTGTACACTGGGGGAATCGTTAAACGTGGGCAGCGATAGCCACTCATTATCACAGTCACTCCATATATTCATAAGCACCACATTAATGACAATACTCTTGAGTGCCTAATAAAAGTACAGGATGGAATAATAGTACAGGTTGGAAAATGTCGTGTAACTGAATAATAGTACAGGGCGGAATAAACGTACAGACTGGAAATATTAGTACCATACATCCCAACAAAACGCACCATCTGACTGGATTACTGATGCCATGTGACAGAAATAGTTTCGATGGATAGCCAGGTCTGTGAATCTACAGTGTGCTGATCACTGTCAACAATCAGAGTTCATTTATCTATGAATAACACAATTTAAGATTGGTGAATTATTTCTTTTGGTTAATTTAATAAACGTACAGGACCAAATAACGATCGTACAGGTGGGATTTTTACCTTGATTTTAATAATCGTACATGTATGTTAATTAGGCACTCAAGAGTATAGTCACACACTGTATACACGTACACCTGACACATGGCCATACAGCCATACTTGGTTATACCCATACATACCACGGACGACCATACAGCCATGAGTCACAATGCAGGCACACCGGGTATACTCCTAAACATGGCCCATAACCATATAATCACTCCTTGTATACCCATTCACCTCACCATTGGCCATACAGTCATCCCCTGTATACCTATTCTCCACACACATTGTCAAATAGACATTCACTAATACCCGGTACATCAACACCACAACAATGACCATAGAGTCACTACAGGTATAAATATGCGCCTCACCAATGGCAACATAGCCACTCGCTTCATACACATATCCTCACCCATGGCACCTGGTATACTTCTTCACCTGATATATGGCCATATAGTCACCCCGTGTGTACCTATTCAAAACATTCATACATGATCATGGTCAATCCTTGTATACATATTCAACTCACCATTGGCCATGTCTGTATGATGTCACTCGCTGTATCCTTATTTGTCACACCATAGCCACTCAAGATATACTAATATACCCCAGCCATGTCAGTATAGTCACTCCATGTATGCATATGCACCTTATCCATGGGCATATGGCCACTTGCTATATACACATACACATCGGCCATGACCATACAACCACACTTGTGTATACCCGTATATCCTACACATGACCATACCGCCACGAGTCACCAATTAGGAACACCAGGTACTAGTATACTCATATACATGTACCTGACACGTGACCATTTAGTTACTCCTTGTATACATATTCATTACATTTATTAACATTCAGTCACTCCTTGTATACATACTCATCTCCGACACACATATATGTAGTCATATAACCACTCGATATATACATATGCAGCCCACCCTAACACTCATACCTTCCATACTTGCATATACATGTACACCGCACACATGACAATTCAGCAACTCACTGTATAATCAAACACGCCACCCATGATCATACAGCTAAATCCCTATACACCCACCAATGATAATACATCCACGAGATATATAAATTAATATACATCCCACCCGTTTCCACAAGGACACTCCCTATATACCCACACGCTCGAAAATGTCCACCCAGCTTACTCCAGGTACATGTATGCATATACACTTCAATCATGACCGTACAGTCATTCCATGTATACCTATACATATTGCCCGTAACCATAAAATCACTCCCTATTTATCCACACACCCCATCCATGATCATACGGACAACACATGTACATCCCACACATGACCTTACAGTCACTCCATATATACATAATCAACACACAGATGACCATGTAGCTATATCCATACCACATCAATGCCCATACAGCCATATCGGGTACACCTGTACTGGATACACACAACCATACACCATACAGTCACTCCAATGACTCCATGCATACCGATTCACCTCACACCTGACCATGACCTCTCCCTGTATACCTATACATCTTACCATGGACAACCCACTCATAACAATATAGTCACTCCTTGTATACCTATTCACATCATTCATGACATACAATAACTCCCTGTATACCTATTCACATCACCTATGATCATAAAGTAACTCCCTGACTACCATCTTGGCATCCAGTGCCATCCACCCTGTATCCAGTTGATATTTTTTTTATCATAATGGGCCAGAATAGCCAGAGATTATGTTTCATCTCAGTTCCGTTCCGTCTCAAAGTTCTGCCCATTTCCTTTCAATAATATGGCCAGAATCACAAAAGAGGTTCTCGGCAAAATTCCATGGTCATATGGTTGTATGGTCATAATGGTGTATAATAATCTAACTTTAATGTTAAATTACACATAGAATATTCCGGTTGATTGCCACAAACATCGCTTTTTTTTCTGTTTGTTTACCTTTTAACTGAAAGCCGAAGTGGTCCGAAGAACTTCGTCATAGTCCAGAGTTTGTTCTGGGTATACTAGTTTCCGTTTCTATATATAGCGCAGGGTTTTCTGAACAAAATGGCCCCAAAGTCAAATTTCCTATGTGCTTTGAGAACAATTCCCGCATTAAAAACTTAATGACATAATGGAGGATCAGAACGGTAGTTTTGTTGACGATTTTCGCAAGCAACTCGTCAAAATTGCAGCAAATTAGAACTCTTGTGTCTGACTTGCCATGCGTGTGATTTTCGTCCATGTGCGTTTTGACTTTTGTGTTGATAAAATAATCGGAGAACCGAATCACACCGTTTCGAAATATAGTTCTTCTGTTTTAGTGGGACTTTTCAAACTTAAGGTTCAAAATTTATACAATTTTTTTTTGATTTTTTGTGTGCTTAACAAGAGCAGTATATTGCTCTGTTCGCTTAGTATATACTATATATGTTAATTTCGCGGAAGTCCATCAAATGTGGGTGAAATGTAGCGCCATATTTATTCTAATGCTCGTTGTGTTTACACTGTTTTAAACTTTGAGAGGGTTGTAATTCCCGTAATTTATTTAATGTATTACATTTATATCTTCAATGTTTACTTAATCTATTTATTTTTTATTTCACATAATTACGATTACAATGGAGAATTCATCGTAATTTGCGTGGTTAGTCGAAAATCTACAGAATATTTTCGACGGAAAATGCCGAAGACAGTTCGCGAGGTCAACTGAGTTCGCATACTTTTAAAAATTTGTAAACACTACGGTAAATGTCTCTTTTCGCATTAAATTACCGCTTTCAATTCACAATGCATGTCTTCTGCGGAAAATATCCGTTTATTGTCGCAATTGTGATATTTATTTCATATAATTGTGGTTTTATTTGAGCGGGTCATTAACGCTTACCTCTTGTCATAAGAAGGCTATGGGCGCGATCTCGGATTAAAATCCAGCATCTCGCCATACCAATATCTTAGCTGGTTTTTGTACGAGAAGACTTGGACTAATCAATGGGTTGCGGAGCTTTAAGGTGGTCTGGCAATAAATTCCAGAGCCTGGGACCGGCCACGGAAAATGTGTGGTCGCCGCATGATTTTAGATTACCAGGAGTATGTATCAACATGTTCGAGTTTGCAGACCTAAGTGGTCTAGGTGGTTGATAACGTGCAACGATATCGGATAGTTTATACAGTACATGTATATGAGTTATATGGTCAAATATTTTGGTATTTGTGACAAGCCTAGCCACACAATTTTAAATGACCTGGAGCTTGTGCAACAAAGACTTGTTGCAACCAAGGAGCAGGGTATTACAATAATCGATGCGGCTTGTTACAAATGCATTGACAAGTTGTTTTGTCGTCTCCATGTCAATCACGTTTCGCACCCTGCTTATATTTCTCAGATGATGATATGAGAGTCTGCACAGATATATGTAAAAATTAAACTTTTTACAAATTTGGTTGCCATTTTGGGAGCCATCTTGAGCAATTTGGTCTATAAACACCGTGTTGTGACACATTTAAGATAGACCAAAACAAAAAAAAACACCTTTAAATCTAAAGATAATTGCATTTTACAGGTCCAAACCTGAAAAATGAATTGTTGCCGATATTTATGTTAAGTTTGTGAGAGAAATGTCCAATATTTTTGGTGATGTCAGTGGTGACAATAGTAACAATTAACCATGGTGCATCAGACATGTTAGTATTCAATGTATAGAAGGCAGAATAGCCAATTTTATACATCACAACTTGTAAGTGATTGCAGGACACGCTGGGGAAATATTTTCCATTTTCCATATTTTGGCAACCATTTTGAGCCAAGGTAAGAATTTTGGATCCAGTGAGTTGGAATATTCATAGGTAATGATATGCCTCACTTACATTACAAAGTTCTGTTCATTTCTTGTTGAAATATGACTAGAATCCAATTGTGATTTTATTTGAAATTTTATACCGCTTTCCCTAAAATCGAATTTTTGAGGTATCAGAAGGGGCTAGGACCCCAATAAATTGCATATTTAAATGCTCCAATGGTCAGTTAATATATAAAACACAAAATAAAGTCATATTACTCAACCAGTTCCAAACAGCATAAACTGATCTAGAAGATATTTATGAAAAAACATCATATTTTCAATTTCCGGCGGCCATTTCGGTGGCCATCTTGGATGGTGAGTTTCAATTTTGCCCCAAAAAAGTGTCATTATGTCTTAGCTTCACGAAAATATATACATTTGTATACATTTTACTAGATTTTCCCGCTATAAGTTGCATAAAACTGACTTAGGTCTGGTCTAAAAAACGGTGGCCATGATGGGCGCCATCTTGTCTGGAGTCTACACAGCCACTTTTTTTCTTGTTAACATTACTTAAAAGTTGAAGGACATGATAAGGAACAAAATGAGTGGGGTGAAGTTAAGTCCTAGGGGGGGTGCAAGGGTACCCCTATTACCTCCAGGCTGTAGCAGCGCCTGAGTGCTGATTTATTCAACGCCGATTCCACGGGCACATGTATGCTCAATGGAATTCAAGCGCTTTCAGATGACACAAGATAATTGGGGATTTGAATCCACGTAGGATGATCCATTTCCAAAATCTAAATCACGTGGCTGGTTATAGTATTACTGTAAATTATGGACTCCAAAGAGACTATATATACGAAATACCATTACAAAACACTTTGTGCATGGCTCAAGGGCTGTCCAGACCATCACGTTCATATACGAAATAAAGAATCACTATTCAAACCACAATTATGTCTGTATAATCGCGTGGCATGTGAATCAAAATATAGTTTGAATAGAGTTTGGCTAAAGTGTTGTATACGGTACTTTAACAGTTCGGCTAAAGTGCTGTATACGGTACTCTAGCCACGGCCTATAATATAAGCAGAAAATGGAAATGATGTGCACAATTGGTAATGAACCCTTTTCAATAATGTAAATTTTGACAAAATTTCAAAAACAAAATTCTTCCATTTAAATATCACAAAGTCCCGATATAAACATCTAGGTGTATGTTTATTTGGATCCCAAGAATATTACCATTCAAATATCGACAGTGACTGTTATTGATCAGAACTTCAATATACTACCAGTATTCTGTATCTGTAGGGTTTCCGTGCATGGGCCAATGCTGGCCTTAGGCGCACGATTATTAACAAATCGTTTAATGTAAGTTCTCTAATCTTCAACTTCAAGCTTCACAATTGAAAATCATTTGTTGCAGCAGGCATACATAACTCTGGGCTCAGAATTTAGACAGAAACGGTCATAAATAGTCCAAGTCATTCATTTGACTTAAACTACATGTAGCTGGTGATATCAGTTGTGTATGTAGATGCTGGTTTTATGTCAAAGATCCATCAAATTGTCTTCTATAGCACATAATATTACGATATTCACCTCAACCTTCATGCAGGTTACATAGCTTTTTCTAGGTTAACCCATTGTTCCATCATGAAGAATAAAATGGTTAACACATTTTTTGGCGTAAGTCCCCCTACTAGTAGATAACTTGAGCAACACATTTTATTTGAACAAGTATCACATAAAAATGAAATTGATTGCTCTTGGGTACAGAAATTGTTTGTTGTCAGCGATGAATGCTAGCAAGCAATTCAAAGTGTATTCCACAATGCTACCAATAATCAGTATGTTCCAGATTTCATTCAATGTTTAAATGAGGCCAATAATCTATGGTGTCCATACATCACATGTTTTGTGAAGATAGTCACGTTTACCCATCAATTGTTTGTTAGGGCTGAAACGGTTCACCGGTCACGGCCAAGTCATGAAAATTGCATGACCATCAACCATAAGCAGAGAGTGCAATTATTTAAACACTAATATGTACATGTAGTCAGATGCAGTTCCAAGGGTTGACACACCTGGGTCTTTGATCTTCGTGACATGCTCATTACAGTGTAACTGACATCATGACTTTTTGTCTGAGTGTTATGTCATGTAACAATTTTGGTGACTGTGCAAACTGGAAAATGCGTGGGCAAGTGAAATATGCTGATTGAGCACCAAGTGCTGCTGGCCTGCTATAAATAAGAGGGACAGATATAAATAATTATTTAGACTGATTATATTCATACCATTGCAATGCATGACAATGGAACATGGCCAATGCTGACTCTTGAAAGTAATTTCAAGCCCAAATTCAAGGCCATATATAAACAAACATTGGAAGATGGTCAGTGAGCTTCTTTATTTGATTGCTTTTATGTTGTTTTCAAATTATAAGCGGTGCTATTACTGGATATTCAAACATAAGATAACTTTGAATGTCTTCTACAGAATAAAATTGTCACTGGCATAATTGTACATTTCATTTTCAGTGTTAGGGTTTTCGATGAATGATTTAACTCTGCTAATGAAGACTACATACATGTACTTAGTATGGACTTTTTTAATTTAAAATCACCATCGATAACAACTGATATCACAAACTGATTCACGTCGAAGGAAACATGGAGGAATATTAAACAGCCAATGTGAATGTTGCCTCGTTTCGATGAGACTAAAGCCTCATTTTATTACCACCGTGTGCTGACAGGCTGTTAAGCTGTACACTCTACAGTTGATTACACTTGTATTCTGAAATATATTTCCAGACGCTATGACTGAAGGTCAAGGATTAGCCAATAATGGGGACCAGTTCTTCAACGCTACATTCAACCCATCCAATAATATTCCTGACTTCCCACCATTTATGGCTGTAAGTACTGGTATTTAATATATTTTAATCTGACATTCTTTTGGGTATGGAATATTGCAGGTACAGCTGTAGGGGATAATTTCACAGTGCAAACTATTCCCCAATTACTTCTAGATCCCTATTAGGGCTGTATTGATACCTCTCCTACTACGATACAATACATATTACGATTTTTGCCCACAATACGATATGCGTATCACGATTCACTTTAGTCTTAAAAATTTGGAAATTATACCAGCAGTGATGAATGGTGGCCTGTTATAATAATAATTTCATTTCTAATAGCATACCACTCCATGCCTAAGCTTATATACAGTAGTCACACTGAAATAATTCAACTTATCCTTTTGCTTTAGTTGGACACTAGTGTTGAATGCTAGATTTCGCAGTACATGTTTTTCAGCTTTAGCCATTTAGCGAAAATAACCAAAGACATTTCGACTTAAATATATTCACTCGGCTGCATCAGAAATAAACCAATTTATTTTTCCTCTATGGATAAATAATATGCCCAATTTTTCGGTTTTGTCCATGTTTTCTTCACAAAAAAGCTAATTGTAGTCTTGAAATCTGGCAATGATTTTCTACATTTGTCATATAATACCGGTACATGTGCATATATATGTACATATCAAAATGAAGTTTAGTGCTGCCAATTTGTATATAAAATTTTCCACATCACTTTAAATACCGGTAGTTTCTAAAATCTCATATGTCTAAACTGCATGTTGGTAATTTATTAATAGAATCAGAGGATTAGAGCCAGAAACAGTATAATGCGAGGGCTGGCCAATCAACCTAATCAGCCTAATCAGGCACCTGGGGCACCTGTACAGGCTGTACAGCCCAATGGACCAGGTAGCATCGGGGTGAATGGAATTGGTGGAAAACATATGATGAACATGCCACGGATGGAACACAGCCTTGCTAATGATTTTTCCTCATTGAATCTAGCTACTACAAGTTCAGTCAATAATTCATCACCTGGACCGGTAAGGAAATAGACGGAATACAACGCGCATCTTAGTAATTGAGAATCTTGATCGAATGAGGGGGTGGTGCAAGGATATATTTCGCGAGAGCGCAGCTTGAGCAAAATGTAACTGAGACGTCCGCAAGAGTTTGATAAAAGATTCGAGATTATGATGAAAGTTGTGTTCTGTATTTATTCTACACTGTTGTCAGATAAGTTCAATCCATGACTGTCACCTTCATTGATACTATAGCTACCTTTTGGTGATTTAAGTCTGATGAATAACCAGTAATGATCGGGCATCACCCGAAGCAGTTCGTTCACCTATTGCACATCATCTTTCTTGGCGACAACGTCAGATAGAATAGTTTTGTCCAGTGTTTGTGCTGTCAGTGACCAAATTAGCCAATGGGCAATTTATTTTTTAATTGGCCAATAAAAATATCATTGGCCAAACTTTTTTTTACCCCAAATTGAGACGGAATGGTAATTCAAAGGCGCTGAATAGATCGACGAAGTTAGGTGACTAAAGTATTGCCGTTCTTGACGGGTTTTGTACTTCAGAAATATTAAACCATGAAAACCCAAATTTATTTTGTAACAGGAACGTTGATTGAATTGTGGTGGCTGTACAAAGGGGAGGCGGTAAGCTCTAACATTTAACCAGCTATTTAAAATAATATTGGATTTAAAACACTAAGCATCAAAACGCTTAATCTGTACACTGGTAATGTAAGTTTTTGTTGATTTGGCAGTCTGTAAGATAGAGATGGGCGGTTAACCGTGGAATCAGTTCGGTTTCGGTTGTCGGGAAAAACCGGAAATGACAACCGTGGTAAGTTGGAAAAACCCGTAGTTTCGGTTGTCACAACTTCCTGTAATCATGGCAGAACACGACGAACAAACGAGTCCTGTGTGGTAATATTTTTCAAAGAAAGATAAGAAATCTAGTGTGCCGCCTGTAATATATGCAGAAAGGAGTTCGCATGGTGAAATCGCGCGACGAATTAATTACGTTGCTTCCGTGTACACCTATTTTCGCCGTAGTAAACACAACAAAAGTCAGTTTATTTCTCATGTTATTTTAATCATTAAGGCCGTACAAATACTCTGAAAGGTGAATTTGATAACGAGGATACGATATGAAAAGGTATCAATGATTGTTACCCGCATTCCCTATTAGTTTTTATCACTGTTTGGATGTTAAATCGTCAAATATATTTGTGCGCCGTTGATTAAAAATGTTATGCCGGAATGAATTATACCGTTTGTCGGTAAACTGTTGAGAAATAGCACTCATTCAGGTGACTTGTATTGGATGCATGTATACTGTATAGTGTGTACAATATTATGTTCCCTAAATATGGTAATAGGCATATATCCAGATAATGTGATTGAGAGATTCTAGTCATGTTTTATTTTCATTTTGTTGTTTATTTCAAATTTATGCCAATATAAATGATCATTATATTATTTCACACTTATGATCATATGATGCTGAATTGCAGTCATACACAATACACAGACTCACTTGCATTCTAGCACTGCCACTCGACATGGACATTAACAATATACATGTAATAGTAACAATATGATACATAATTTAATATTATAAAAGGACATGTACCTCACAAGTTATGGTGATACAATTGGTGTGTTTTCTTTGTAATATGATGAAGCATAATTAGATTTTGTTCACGTTAGTAATTTTTATTAATAAAAACCGAAACCGAGACTCAACTCTTTTTCCACAACCGAAACCGAGGCAAAATTTCACAACCGCCCATCTCTACTTTAAGATAAAATATGCAAATGCATTATCCCATAATTGGATGTACAAGCGACCCGTACTTAACTCAATGGCATGTCAGTTATGTAATGTGTCATAAACTGCCTCCCGTTTACTAACAACAGCATGGCTTCACATCAAAAGGATTGAAAACTATAGATATTCAACAGTTATCACCTCACGGTACTAAGCAACATTTTTTTTTTATCTTGGCAAAAATATATAGCGGTGACAACTAACAAAGTTCATTACTTTATTAGTTGGTGACCATGGAGTCAGCGACAAAGAGTTATTTTACTTGGTTAAACAGATTTATTTGATTTTAATTATATAGAATGCTAGTTTCATGTTTGCGAATTTTGTTTTAATTTCAATTGCGAACCTCTCAGAAAATGAGGATTTAATTTGGCCAAGTTTTTTTTAATTTGGCCAAAGTTTTTTTAATTTGGTCAATAAAATTTTCATTTGGCCAAAAGATTTTTTGGACCAGCGCGAACACTGGTTTTGTCTTGTAGAGGAAAATATTTTATCTCACGATTGTGATTGTTTGCATCATTGACATTCACTATTATCGATAGTGGGCCTCCTAATTTAAGCACACTCACTATCGCTTGGAAAATCCAGAAATCTATTTTTAGCATGCCCACTATTCCGGGGAGGTAATTTGAAAATCTAAGCCTTATCCACGATTGTGATTGTTTGCTTGACATTCACTATTATCGATAGTGGGCCTCCTATTGCTTGGAAAATCCAGGAATCTTTTTTTTTAGCATGCCCACTATTCCGAGGAGGTACATGTAATTTGAAAATCATCTCCACCTAGCTGCAAAAATTCAACATTTTTTTTGTACGAAATGTCTTTGAAATCGACAACTAGAGCACAATAAATGATTGTAAGGAAATTGTTGGTGTTATATGTGATGTTTTCTCAATTTTTTGTGATGATTTATTATGTTTTTCCCCACCTTTGTTCACAATATCGCTTCAATATTTTTGTCAATTTTTGTACATTTTTTCTAAACGAAATCTTCAGTTTGTTTTCGGTAAAAAAAACTATTGTTTTGAACTGATGGCATTGTTTAAAATTTATGATGCCTGCTTTTCATTAAGTTGAAATGGTAACAATAACTCATGAAGAAGATTTAACATTTGCTTAGTTATAAGCAGGACAATTTATTTGACAATGCAGCAAAAAATAAAGAGACAACAAAATTCACACTGGAAATTCTATAATCTTTCTACGATTAAAAGGACATACAATAAATATGGGATCTGGTATAGCATGAAGAACGTTCGATAAAATATAATAAATATTGCAATGCTTGTCAGTGACTATGCCAAAATACATGTAGTGGTCCTCAGTGGAGGAATAGTTCACTCGCCTCCGGCTCGGTTACTTTTTCTCCCCTCGGACCACTATTTTGGCATAGTCACCTCCAAGCCGTGCAATATTTATATAATAATAATATGTATACAATGGCTGGGATTCTGTTGAATACATGTGCCTCACATCAATGGGTGTGGAATAAATTGTTTTATTATGTCGGCTCTTGCGAATAGCCAATCAGCGTCGATAAATAGTGACAGCATATGAACCCATATTAGGTCAGTGACCCCATATGAAATAAATATTAGGTGCTTATCCACCATCTTGTTTTCATAAACTCTGTCGCCTCGGGAATGTTTTTGGTGTATTTTGGCGCCAAGAAAGGGGATATCTGTCGGAAATCATTTTCTGCAAACTTAAAGACATACTAGTAGTACCATGTACCAAAACCTGCATTTGATTTATTTGAGGAATTATAAAGACTCATAAATTAACTATCAAACTCAACAAGTTGTCCTACTTCTGGTAATTAGCCATTGATTCAATGCGTTGACGTTCAACGCCCATGGCGTGTCACTGTGACGTTACATAAGTTAATGGCCATAGACGACACATTTAACTTACCGTACCAAATTACAATAAATTACAGCGACGATAATTATAGGGATATGCTGGATTTTGTCCACTGACATAATAAATACATTACGGGATGCTTAGTGGTGGGATATGGTGTCATGTGAGTCTCAGCGATATCAATATTAGACTCGGCCTATGGCCTTGTCCAATATTGATCTCACTTCCCCTCACATGACACCTTATCCGACCACTAAGCGTACCGTAACTTATAATATACAGTACCTCACTTTAAGAAGGTGCAGCGATGGCTCATTTCAGCAGCGATAGCCAGGCAAATTTCTCAAAAACTAAATTTTCCTAACATCTTCAAACTGGTGGATTCACTGAACAACTACATGTACATGTAGAGCACTTAATGAGTACAAGCATTGGTTTATTTTCTCTGAAATGATACCTATAGTCAAGCCATTTGCAGAATGAGGTAATTCACCCTCTGGGGACCACATTCTGCTTACACCTCAGCTTGCCTATAGTTTAGAAAAGTTGACTACATGTACTTGTTTACTTTGAATTTCTAACTGATAAACTGCTCAGGTTTCCGTGAGGGTGATCTGTCAGGACATGCATGCGTCTGTCAACAATTTCCTTTGGCACACCCCACAGACCACATCCCTCATCCTATCATCACTAAACTTCATATGGATCTTCAGGTGACCTCCAGATGGGAGCCAACAATTTTTTTTCTGAAATTTGTTGAAAAACATGGCTGCCCGCCTCCATCTTGGATTTTACTCTTTGCATGACTAAATCCCTCGGCACACCATACAGGTCACATCCCACTTCTGATCATCTCCAAACTTTCGATGTGACCTCTAGATGGGAGCCATCAATTATTTCCGAAAGTCACTGAAAAACATGGCTTCCAGTGGCCATCGTGGATTTTACTCTTGCATGACTAAATCCTTCGGCACCCTACAGGCCACATTCATCATCTGATCGTCACCAAACTTCATACTGATCTTCGAGCTGACCTTTAAACAGGAGTCATTAATTTTTCCAGAAAATTGTTAAAAAACATGGCCACCAGCAGCCATCTTGTATTTCAAATTTTAATCCATTGGCACACCTTGCAACCCGCATTTATCCACGAAATAGATCTTCAGTGTGACCTCTAGATGGGAGGCATCGATTATTTCTGAAATTTGAAATGAAAACAATTTCATCTACACAATACAAGCCCTTTACTGTGAACCTTTTTGAATTTCCTTTTTCTTAATCATTCTAGTGACTGCTCAGCATAAAATTAAACGCCTCCCCAAGTTGAGCTACCGGGTATGTACAGTGTCATTGACACTTTCATATTATAAGTTCTGGTCAGTTTGTGTGCATTAGGGTACAGGGTTACATGTACATCTCAGTTAATATTTGCTTAATTTAGCGACAATACTCATGAATTTTAGAGTTTTGGAAATTTTATTCTATCTATTATCTTCCAAGCTAAGGCTATCCTGAGTTGTCATAAGTGTCGTAAGCTATTGTGGCTCTTCCGCAATTTTCAAATGGCCCGACCCTGTCAGCTTGCACAATATACATGTATTCATATAGAGATTAAGCATTTACTTTTTCTTCTTGCAGGTTTCTACGGGTGAGTTTGTACCAAAAGGATTGACACATAGTGCTAGTACTCCTGCTTTTTCCACAAGTAACTTTCAAGGAACATCCATGCCTACATTATCAGTCAACAGTCATCTCACCAACAATTGTTAGTTGAATTTTAGACTTTAGTATGCACTCAACATCATTTTGATGCAACTACTAGTATGTACTTAGAAGTGTCAAATGCTGAACAGCGGACAGGATAAGATTGCAAAGCAAAATTATACCAAGTATCTTGTTCAACATTTCACAGTTCTATCTACCTACAGATTCATTGAAAGGCATGCTAATTGCTTATAATTACACACAGCATGAGTTTATTTAAAATTCTGACCAAGCCATATCCGCGATGGCAACAGCAAGCCTTGAAATAGGGTGTCTGTCATTTGCAGAATGAGGTCCCCAGAGGGTGAATTTAGTGATGCTAGCCTGCTATGTGCGGTAGCATCACTAAATTCACCCTCTGGGGACCTTATTCAGCAAATGACAGACACCCTATTTCATGGCTTGGGCAACAGTGAATGCAAGTGGGTTGTGGGGAAGCTCAGTTCATTTCTAAAAACATTGATTTACATGGGTAATTTACATCAATTATTTCTAATATCTATACAGCATTCGACATACATGTATACTTAATGTCATTACAAATCAACTCATATTTTCAAGGCAATGACGAAAAACACTTGCAAAAATCAGTTGCATTCTTCGAAAACATCAGTGTTTAGATTTAGAGCACTTGCACGAACGGAACTATTTTGACACACTGAATCATTGATGAAATAATACTTCGCATTGACGCATAAAACATCAATTGTGCGGTATCTTATTGCATCTGAAAATGACATAATTCTCACGCCAAAGTAGCTTTTATTCGATATTCTGTTGAATGTATTGTAAGATAAATTGGGTATCAACAACCTGTATGTTCCCGAAATTGGTATCCAAGTCTCACTACCTTCTCTGCGCCCAGCAAAAGTAGCTTGACTTGAATACAGATCTCGGATATCCACATAGTGGTGATAACATATATATAACATTACAAAAAATTATGCATCACTGAGTGATTGTTGTTACATGTATGAGCAGTATGGCAGTAGATGATACTGACAGAAACGTCTCTGTAGAGGTATAGAAATTGTAACTTTCAAGCTTATCCAACACCTAGAACAATCAAAGGTATATATTTTTGTTTAACCCTTTACCCAACAGAAGGGCCCTGTGCCAATGCATTCTCTTATATATGCGAGTCGACCATAGGTCGCCTAGCATATATAAGATAATGCATTGGCTTAACACATTCAAAATTATAAAATTGTTAAAGAATGTAAGAAAAAATGGTAAAAAGTGTTAAAAAAAGATTTTTTTAGGCCAATGCATTCTCTTATATATGCGAGGCGACCTATGGTCGACTCGCATATATAAGAGAATGCATTGGCACAGGGCATAACTGTAACTATCACAATGTGGTCAAGGAGCCGGTTCCAATGATATCCATATTTGTATGGTTCTATTGAGACAGAATGAAGATATTTTAGGCTGTTGAAGCTTTATTTGGCCGGTTTTGGCCGGTTTGTTGGGTAAAGGGTTAAAGGAAGTGAATTATAAGTTATACTTATCTTGTATTTTAATTCACTAAGCACACAGTGTTAATCATTTGTATGCTAGTAGCTAGTTTTGCCACCTTCATTAGTGCCACACACCTTTTAAATGTTAATTTTAAACTGAGATGTATGACTTTTTACTTATCTGATCCAAGGTTAATTACTAGTAATCAATTCTCTGGCAGTTAGAGGTACATGTATAGTAGGTATCTGAAGGGAAAGGGATCCGCTGCCCGTCTAGCAGAAAACCCTGATTTAACCCTTTCAGTGCCAGGGGCCGATCTCATCGGCCCTAATTTACGGTCTGTAGATTTTTTTGGGTCGAATTTTGTTTGGGTATGCTTAAGCATGCTATAGCGTATTTAAAAACAAGCTGGATAAAACCTTAGGGGCATGTTATAACTCAAAACTATCACCAAGTATTCATAGTAATAATTTTGATGCCCATGAAAAACGTAAGATTCCCTGGCACTAAACCTACAAAATAAGTCTGTTAAAGAATATAAGAAAAAATTATTAAAATTGTAAAAAATTGTAAAAAATAATAACAAATGATGAATTTTTTTTAGGCCAATGCATTCTCTTATATAAATGCGAGGCGACCTATGGTCGACTCGCATATATAAGAGAATGCATTAGCACAGGGTATATAGGTTAATACAAAAATCAGACCTGGCACTGAAAGGGTTAATAGATTGCTTGTCATAAACACCATAACAACGAATTTTGTTAGAGTGGTCACTAGTAAATTCAGAGTACTAAATTATTGTTTTTATTATGTAGTTTAACTTCATATTTGTAAAGCATTTTGTCTCTAACATTCTACTTTATTATATATTGTTTCACACATCTAACTTTTGAATGTACTAGCACAGGCTATGTGTACTATCTAATGGTCCACATATATGATTTTTTCTTGGTTTTTATTTTGTTAATTATCTAAAATAGTGCTTTTCACATTCCAGTACTTGTCATGTACTTGTAGGCCATACATGTATGTCCTTAGATATTATATAAAAAAAACCTGTTCACAATTCCTGGTGATGTTTCACTAATATTAGACAGCAGGAATTGTATGGATTTAGAAAGTACCGGTACTTGAATTTGAGCCCTTCCTTGCCTCCGGCTCTTATACCTGTTTTTTAAGAGTGCTCAGATTAATCTTCTGGTATATGAACATGGCATAGAATTTTGTACTAAAAACAATAATTTCTGTTATATCTCTTGAGTATTCTGACCTACAACATTTTATGAAGTGTCAAGTGTTGAAGAACAGTAATTCTAACTCTCTCGTAGAAGTAGATGTAATCAGCAAAAACACACAGGGACCAGCCTGGAGGGCAACTTGGCCCTTTACTTGGGAGACATCTTCTCCCTAAAATGTACCACATAAGTATATTGATTATAATGGTGTTCTTACTCACAATACTGGTTTTATAAAAGGGGTCTTCTGTTAATAATACTTACATGAATTGGATCATGAAAGGGTGATGTTGGGGTGTAAATTAAATTTCATCCATAGTTACTTCTCCATGATAACAGTGCAGTTCTTCCTAATAACCAAACGGGGAGAAGTGACTTCGCCCTATTTGAAACCTCTAGGCTGGTCACAGTGTTTATTCTGTAGTTGTTGACTGTTAATTAGTGTAGTAAAGGACATTATACCGGTAGTTCAGATATATCTAGTAAATTTCTTGGATAAAAGTCCATGATTTTCTCAACTCTCATTTCTGATTGTATCAAGCAGCCTTTTTAATTAGCATTGACTATCTGCTGAGTGGAGGCAAATGCTGAAGCTAAAAGAAATTCTGTTGGCTAATTTTTTTTAGCCGAGGCAAATTTTAGATGCCAATTGTTGTGGTTGTTTTTTTGTGCTTTGTTTTGCATTGTGGAGAGATGGCAAACCACATGAAAGGATTGTTGAATGTCAAGTAGTAAAACCAAGGACCCGATAACAAAGGATATCACATGATATATTGGAAAATCAACTACATTTGTATTTTAACATTTTTCTTGACTAAATACTCATTGATGAGTAGTTCCCTGAGTAGGAAATGCTCAGATACATCTACCTGTAGTATGTGCAGCAAACGACCATTGGTCGCTTGTTGAACGTATTATAATATAATCTGTACATTTCCCACCAAAGGATATGAATCCTTCTGCACTTGTATTAGGTTTTCATACCTGTATGTCTTGTCATCTGCTCATTTTTTATGAGCACCCCTCCAAATTAATAATGGACTATTTCATGTATACTTTCATAACTGTGCTGCAAGAATCCGTCTTAGACTTTTTCAGCAGATGTAAAATTTCCAGTCTAGGCTATTTTTTATTCTATGCAAATTCCTGCTAATTAACAGAGATGCTAACAAGCCTTGAAATAGGGTGTCTGCCATTTGCAGAATGAGGTCCCCAGAGGGTGAATTTAGTGATGCTACCCCGCATAGCGGGCTAGCATCACCAAATTCACCCGCTGGGGACCTCATTCTGCTTACACCTCAGCAGAATGAGGTTCCCAGAGGGTGATTTTGGTGATGCTAGCCCGCTATGCTGGGTAGCATCATAAATTCACCCTCTGGGGACCTCATTCTGCAAATGACAGACACCCTATTTCAAGGCTTGGATACTAATGATTGACTGTGTTATACTAATTATGTTGTAGCGATGGGCTTGTCAACTGGAGCTAGCCCAAACCACAGCCCTCGAATATCGCCGAGCAACTCTCCACTCATCTTCCGTCGGAATGATTCTCCAGGGGTTGTTACCAATAAAAGTAATCCAAATGTACCAGCTGCTGCTGCAGCTGCCAGCGCCAGCGCACAGAATGCACAGACAATACAGGTAATTATAGTCACTGGATAGGCAAGTCTGAGTTTAGTGTGCCTGTCATTTGCAGAATGAGGTCCCCAGAGGATGAATTTAGTGACGCTATCTTGCATAGCGGGCTAGCATCACTAAATTCGCCCTCTGGAGACCTCATTAGGCTTAGGCCTCATCTTCTCTGGAACGTTTTTTATTATAAAATTTCTTTTAAACTTCTTCACATAGATTCTATTTAATTTTTAGTTTAGATTCTCTATATCCCCAAATTGACAGATGACACATTGCATTATCAAGGTGACAACATCACAATATTCACCATTTGGGAACTTCAAGCTGAGTCTATGTCTTCCACAGTAGATGAGGCCATGCAGAATGAGGTCCCCAAAGGGTGAATTTGGTAATGCTAGCATACTTATACTTCGACGTGTGGCATACCAGCCTTTTATTAGCTCAACTTTACTTTGTAAAGTTTGAGCTATTGCCATGGCTTGGTATTCGTCGTCTGTGTGTGTGTGTGCGTGATTCGTCAACAATTTCCTTTAGCACGGGCTACAGGTCGTACCTTTGGTCTGATCATGTAGATGGGAACGAGTCATTTTGGTGTCATTCGGCAAAAAAACATGGCCGCCAGTGTCCATCTTGGGATTTCAAAATTCAATCAATTAGCATGGGCTACAGGCTGGAGTGTTCATCTGATCATTATGAAATTTGTCAGGGCTGTTGACCTTGACATGTAGGTGGGAACGAGTCATTTTGGGGTCATTCGGCCAAAAAACATGGCCGCCAGCAGCCATCTTTGATTTCAAAATTTAATCCATTAGCACGGGCTACAGGTCATACTGTTTGTCTGATCATCATGACTTGTCATGGATGTTAATATTGAGATGTACATGTAGATGGGAACGAGTCATTTTTGGGTCATTCGGTCGAAAAACATGGCTGCCAGCAGCCATCTTGGATTTTACTCTTTGCATGACTATATCCTTTGGTACGGGCTACAGTTCGTACCTTTAATCGGATCATCATGAAATTTGTCACAGATGTTGACAATGACATGTAGGTGGGAACGAGTCATTTTGGGGTTACTCGGCCAAAAAACATGGCCTCCAACAGCCATCTTGGATTTTACTCTTTGCATGACTAAATCTTTTGGCACAGGCGACAGGTCGTACCTTTGGTTGGATCATTATGAAATTTGTCATGGCTGTTGACATTGACATATAGATGGGTCATTCGACAAAAAGACATGGCCGCCAGTGGCCATCTTGGATTTCAAAATTCAATCCATTAGCACAGACTACAGACGGGAGTGGTCGTCTGATCATCATGAAATTTGTCGTGGAAGTTAATATTGACATGTAGATGGGAAACGAGTCATTTTGGGGTCATTCGGCCATAAAACATGGCCACCGGTATTCATCTTGGATTTTACTCTTTGTATGACTAAATCCTTTGACACAGGCTACAGGTTGTATATTTGGACGGATCATCATGAAATTTGTCATGGATGTCAACATTGACATGTAAATGGGAACGAGTCATTTTTGGCTTATTCGGCAAAAAATATGGCTGCCAGCGGCCATCTTTGATTTCATAATTCAATTCAATTCAATTCAATCAGGCTGTACTGTTTGTCTGATCATCATGAAATTTGTCATTTATGTTAATATTGACATACAGATGGACACGAGTCATTTTGGGGTCAATCGACCAAAAAACATGGCCACCAGCAGCCATCTTGGATTTTACTCTTTGAATGACCAAATCCTTTAGCATGCGCTACAGGTCGTACCTTTAGTCGGATCATCATGAAATTTGTCATGAATGTTAATATTGACATGTAGATGGGAACGAGTCATTTTGGGGTCAGCAGCCATCTTGCATCTTACTCTTTGAATGACTAAATCCTTTGGCACACCCTACAGTCCACTTCCCTCATCCGATCATCACCAAACTTCATAATAATCTTGATATTGATCTACTAGATAGAAGCTATCAAATGTTTTTGAATTTCATGGAAAACATAGCCATCAGCAACCATCTTGGTTTTACTTTATATATCTCTTCATGTTGAAAATCAACTTTCCGCATTCCTAATCGCTCCAATGACTGTAACACATGAAATTATTCCCTTTCCAAGTTGAGCTACAGTGTCATTGACACTTTCATAACAGATAGTATTTTAAAGAAAGGGTCAACCACTCACAGTACTTTCTCATCCATGATCAGATACATGTAATATTGTTATGGTTAGTTGATCACATTGTACACTAATAATAGACGACTCATTTTGAAAATATATTCTTTGCAGGAGAATGTTGGTGGTACGACATACTACTATAATCCTGACGAATTCACACCACAGTATACAGGCATTGTAAGTTAATTATTTCCACAATCTAAATATTACTAATGCTGCAGCTATGCACTTGGTCATTGATGTTTTCTACAGAAGGCCTTGGTGATGTAAAAAATAGACTCAAAAAGAAACATTTCATGGAAAATGACATATTCTTCCTGTTCCTGAGAATAATTCCATACAATCTAGAAACAAATAAAAAATGAGGCGATATCGGCATTGTAAATTACGATACTTGCAGTCAAGGCCCCTGTGAATAGTTGATATTCATTTTGTTATTCGATTCGATCTCAATATTTGATTCGACTTTGAAACAACGAATAGTAATTTTGAATGCACCAAACCAGTGAACGTGAACATAATGTACATGTATTTACCAGTAATATTTGAACATTCACAACTACCGGTACTGCAAAGTATAAAAATAGATACACTCGCATGTATACCCTCACAATCTGTCTTTTAAGTTAACTTTAAATGTTCTAACCCTCTTGTTTCGCGAGTGTTAATATAACAGTTAAGTTATAATTTATTCTGTGGACTTTCAATTGGAGATCGACGGAAAGATACTTCACAATTTTTTTTAATTGTACATTAGGTGACTGCGCATAAAATCTATTAGATTCATTATCTTTTCGTTATTTGATTGTGTTTGCTCAGTTTTGACTTTCAGTGGAAGTTGTAATGTCGTTCACGAAAGTGCAGGTAAAAGCCCTTTAATCATACCCCCGTTTTATTGCTGAGAAAGTCGTGATAGCTTAATTCTACAATGGTCCATTCCTATTCCACGTTTTGAATCGATGTGAAATTCCCCACTAATGACATCAGAAATTTTTATTTACGCACACTAAAAGTGTATATTCCTAATTGTTTATTACATTTGGAGGAAGTGGTGTCTTTAATTGTCGATCCACCCCATTCACAAAAAAAGATAATAACGTGTTTTATTTGATAGATAATTCTGACGTACAGACGAAAATTGGAAACATATCTTTATATTATCCTTTCGGCGAGCAAGATTATTAAATGTTGATTCGATATTCGATTTATTTTCAAATTTGTTGAGAGATATTCGGTTTGAAATTCAATTCGGTCAAAAACCCACTATTATCAGGGGCCTAGTGCAGTACATGGTCCAATTCATTTATATGGCAAGTGTTATTCCTACATGTAACTTTATGGTTAGTTTCGTATGTTCAGTGCTCACCTTCACACTTTCAACCCAGTTTTTTTCATACGCCCATTTTAACAAGTAAGCCAGTGTTACTCAAATATCATTGATCACGATTAGTTGCAGTGCGCTGCACATTTCCTTATTACATTAATTGCAACAGCAGTGGCAGCATTTAAGTTATCAGGCATTAATTTGGTATTAACCCTTTGAGTGCCAGGGCCGATCTCATCGGCCCTAAACCTACAAAATAAGTCTGTTAAAGAATATAAGAATAAATTATTAAAATTGTAAAAAAAAAATAAAAAAATGTTAGGCCAATGCATTCTCTTATATATGCGAGGCGACCTATGGTCGACTCGCATATATAAGAGAATGCATTGGCACAGGGTATATGGGTTGATACAAAAATCAGACCTGGCACTAAAAGGGTTAAAACACAAGAAATCATTAGTTGTAGCACTTTGCATAAATATTCTGGTAAATACCATAATAAGTAAAATTTGGACACCTTAAGAAATAGGTAATTTTTAGGTGATATACCGATACAACATCATTTGTAGAAGTTGCTATTTGTTAGTTGAGCTGTGAAATTCCAATAACTTAACATTTGACATTGCGAATGCCTTGTGCCCTGAGTATCTACATTGAGACATTTAAATAGATTTGTATTGAGATTCAATGTTGAACAGTTACAGACAATCAGAGTCTGGGCACAAGATTTATAGCCTATTATGACAGACTGATTATCTATGAATCCCTTAATTAGCTTTAGCATAATATTTGGAAAAAAATAAATGGAAAAAGCTTCCCTCACTCATAAAATATTTGGTGAAAAATTTCCCCGTAACAAGAACATTATTTTAATTTTACCAGCCTTTGCCATTGTGTTTTTCTTACTACTTTTATCTTGTGTCATTTCCAGGTAATGCCGAGTTTCTACATGTTTCCTGGTGTGCCTCCTCATATTGCTCATATGAAACTGAAGGCTAATATGCCACAGTTCCATATGGCAGATGAGACGAAGATGGTGAGTTGTCTGTCTCTGAACTGTACTATATGAACATTCCTATGTTGTCTATTAACTGTTAGAAATATGATTCGTTTCTGGGCCCAACATTCAAGAAACATTCATGTTTGTTCACAGTAACGAATATCACATGAGAGTGGCTGTTATCCTTTCACCAATGCCCGAAAAGTATTATTCTTCTGAGTTTTATCGTCATTTATTGATTTCTCAATGATTTTTATATTACTAAATTCCAGTTATGTCTCCTTTATGTTTATCAATGTTAATTATAGTGTGTCTCCAGGGAGAATCCGAATTTCAATAGATAAATAAATTAATAGGCAGTATGGAACGAGTGCTTATCAGTTTTATTGTATATCGTCAATACCCAGTAAAAAATTAAACTGTACATTCATAGAGTTCTCAAGCATCTGCTCACAATTGTTGGGGTTATGATGAGCGGATGGTGAGGGATGTCATGTGGTCATATATTGTAGACTTCTCGACCTATGAAACTTGCCAAACTTATCAGAGTGGCAAACATCCTGGTCTGACAGCCTACTTCCATGCCATGCCTATTACAGTATTAAAACGCTAACTGCAGTTACATGATAGCCTACTGCAGATACAGGGTCTCCAGCTTTATATTAAATGATCTTGGTTATTTTACTCAGTGGAAAAAATGTGATAATATTGTTAACCACGATTATATTCGGCAAAACTTGCGGTTATTATTAGTTAATATCGCTTGGCACTAGATGGAACCATCGATTTATTGAGAATACAACAACACTTGCATCACATATACATGTATGTCAAATTTGACCACACAAACTTCTTTCTGTGCGGTCAAACATTACGCTTTCTTATTTATTACTTTTATTCAGCCTATTAATTTACTCAAATAATATGAAGAAAATAGTAATTGATAAGATCTCCCCATCAGTACTAATTGAAACACATGTGTAATAATGGTTTATTTTCCTTTCCTGTAGGATGCACTGAACAAGCAGGCATTGACATTAGCCCAGATTGATCACAGTCAGAACCCAGGTAAATTAGGATTAATATTATTATATATATGTATTATATCAACGCAAAAAAAATTAAATTCAAACATATGGTAATTTAAGGAGTTGTTGCTTTATTTATTAAGAAATATGTTATTTGGAAATTAAAGACCTACATGTATGTACCAATAACCAGCTGTGCCATATTTACTTTAGATACCTTGACAGAAATAAAACATTTAATTAACATCAATGTTGCAAACTTGCATATGGTGGGACTTAATGACTTGCACAGGGCAGTTTTAAACCATAATTTGTATGCACTATCATTCTCCAAAATGCAGATTTGTGTTGGTTCAGAACGTGCATATAAAGTGGCTAAGTATTTGTATTTCAATATTGCAAAAAGTTCTAGGATCCCAACAGTTTCTATGTTGATTCCAAAGCTACGTTGTAGATGAGAAAACACACACCATAAATAAATAAATTAGAAACAAATAATATCTCGCTGTGCACCAGCTTATATACATATATTTTGGGCGTTAGCAGACCGGAATTGTGATAAAATTCACTGCTTTCAGCAAAACATTGGAAACCAGGCTATAATATTGTTGTTACCTTTAATAAACATATGTAAGTTTTCATATTATTTCTGTCTGATTACATAATTATTATATGAAGCTTGAAATGAGCCATTTATATTTATCATAACCGGATAATTCTATAATATCACTCAAACATTGACCACTGTTTGGAATCCATATTACAAGCATGTTTGGATATAATGTAGTGAATTATAATAGAATATACCAATATCTGTATTTTATTACACTCCTATGTGCGATTTCCATTGAAAACGCTGTTAATTAAAAATGGTAATGTCACTAGTGAATTATGTCATTTTCCGTGACGTCATTGACGTTACGTCACTTACTGATCTAAACTGAATTTTCGATGATTGATCTTTCCCCACATCGGGACTTTCATGCATTAATTCTGTGTGTTTTTAATCATATTTGTCGAACCAAATTGATGCAGAAGTGTAATAAATAGAGTAATCAATTAGTTCCGAGAATTTTGAGTAAGAAATGCTCACAAGTTTCTTACTGACGTCTCTCGCATCTCGTGAATTATTTAACGTAATTCTCGAAACCAATTGATTACTCTCTATACTGTAAAAGTAATTAATCGTGGTGGTCCAATTTTCGTGGTTGCTGATAACCACGAAATTAAAAACCCCACGAAAAAATGATTTTCGGAACTAGATCGATTTTGAGAAATAAGAAATGTCATGCGAGAGGTAACTCTGTTGACCCAATGTACATTCAAAGCCCACGGAGGTAACTCTATCAATCTGGGATTATATTAATGGAAGAGCAGCTACTGTCCAGTTTCTAACTTTAACATCTAAATTCGTTAGCTACTTGCATATAAGTAGAGCAGTATTATGATCCTAACTGGGGTTTGGGTCAGGTAATCTAGTTGTTCGAGGCCGAAAATAAATCTTATCCACTTTTGAGAGACAGATTTGAATTACACAGTTGATAGTTTGGGGTTGTATATTATATGGTGCAGATTAATAGATGTTGGATTCGGTAAGTAATTCCCATTCACGCATTGATTGTTTTGAGATGCGAGTACTTTCACCTGGCTTATATATGTTTAAGTAATGCAATCCCGTCGTTAACATTCTCGACAGTCGGCAACAATAGCTTGGACACCCGACATGCTAATTACGTCTGCAGTGCGGATGCGCAATTTCTGACGGCTCGTCGAGTTGTTTGCACTTCAATAAGTTGGATTTGGTTGTTATTATTGAGAGTTTAGAGGTGACATTTAGTACCGGCGGACCCACAAATTTACGAACCCATGAAAAAGTCATAAAGAGCTGAACCACGAAAATTGATACCAACGAATTTAAAGCCATTCACAGTATATCACATGAAACCCCTATACAATGTACTAATAAATATCATTGAAAAATCCATTACTTATTTTCTTATCTGTCACTAGTGTGTAATCGCCACATACTTCCCGGGATACTTGGCATCGCGCCAAGTAAATTACTGCATGGATTAATACTATTTAGAAAAGCTGCGCTTGACACCAATACTAGACATTGCAAAATGATTGATTTGTTCATTAAAGTTCAATTATTGTCTAACTTAGTTGAACTAATGAAAATAGGCACAGCAACAAAGAGGCAAATTGGGGGACTATATGGTTCATCGCAAGACAGAGCGCGCAATACTGTCGTATACGATTGTGAAGCGTCTCGGCCAACGGCGTGCATGTATGCATTTTACATGCATTTTTCAGCTTCTTTTAAAGATTTTGATTTGTTAAAAAGGCATAAAGCCCTAGTTTTTTTTCATGTGATATACAAGATCTTCAATTCATCGTGTTGGGATATTAGATTTTATCAAACTTGTTTGATAAATTTGATTCACAACTCGTCTACGACTCGTTGTGAATCAAATTTATCAAACTCGTTTCATAAAATCTTATATCCCAACAATACTTGTTGGAGATACTCTATATATCTGTGCTATATGTAAAAGCTTTCCATTGATGTTTCAGATATTCCAGCTGAAGTGGATACTTATCACAATCTCTTTCCACTTGAGCCTCGTCCAGCTAATCCTCACCAGAAGTCAACAACATTTTGTTATCCCACTAGTGTATATAAAGCAATTAACACTAAGGATGGTATGACATACTGTCTGAGGAGGATACATGGTAAGCAACTTGTAGGGCCCTGTGAAGCTTCGAGATTTGATTTGCGAATCAGGCTGCGCAATCGATTGATTTGATTCTATCATATGATTCGGATATTTTCGAGTCACCCTTTTTGGCATTCTTGTGCATGAAAAGGAACATGAGGTTGAAGACGTCTTGTTTTAAATTTCAAATTTAACTAGATCCATAAGAATACCAAATGAAATTAAGGTCTGACTCACAGCTTTTGTCTTGCTATATTGATTTGTATGCATATAATTGTAGAGCTCGATGACATGACAGTAAGGAAAATAAAGATACTGTAATTCTCGCCCCATCACACAAATATAGGGGGAGTCATTGAAGATATTGAAAACATTTACGAATGTGACCCAATCCCATGTGATTGCATGTGTGAACAATATCAGAGACATGCAATTAGTTTTGTCTCTTTCTGGATATAGTAAATGATGTTTACTTCACTTCTTTGTTTCATGATTCGATTCTCGAATATCGCTCATTAAACAATTCAAGATATGTTCGTCAGCAAACCCCCTATTCGCAGGGGCCTAGCAACTTGGTATTGAAGTGACAAGTAATCATCATTGCTTGAAATTAGACATAGTCATATATTGTTTCGACATTTATAAAATTTATTGAATGTCCTCTGGTACAGTCGGGTATGGTCGTCTTGTACTCGTTCGAACTGTTCAACGCACTTGATGTTATAAATATTGTGAAATAGTTTGTATGTTTCTATCATGTCGCCCTTATAATGTAGATATTTCAGCGACATTATCCTGTAGTAACCATGCACGTTTTGTAGTCGGAGTATCTTAATTCCGGTACAAGTTTTATCTGTCTTTTTTCAAAATCAAATCTGTTAACAAAGTTTGTTATTTTAGCTGCTGGAAATAATCTATTTTAGAATATTGAATGTCACCCACCAATCTAGTTCGCTCATCTGAGCTTATTTTACGCTCATAATTGTCTAGTGATCAAAAGTGTGACATCAGATTGACCAATTCTTCTTTTTTCAGGTTTCCGGTTACCAAACACCAAGTGCATGGCTCTTATTGACATGTGGAAAAAGCTGTACCACCCAAATATTGTTCAGTTACGAGAAGTTTTTACAACTAAAGCCTTTGGTGATAATTGTGAGTTGTGTTCATACCATTACAGTCTGCAGATGTAGAAACTAATTGATATGTGTTATGTTAGTGATTAATATATTGAATTTGTTCTCATCGTGTACAAGTATGTTTGGAGTTTGGGAGGTATATTTGGATATTTTCTTGTGTAGCCAGCTGATATAATGGGGCTAAGAAAAATTAATAATGGTTTAACCGTTCCATGATTGGAACTTCCTGAAATTTTGCGAAAACCCTGTGCCAATGCATTCTCTTATATATGCGATTCTCGCATAGGAAGCTTTGCATATATAAGAGAATGCATTGGCCTAACAATATCTACCATGACCTTGTAAGCCAGTGCATTCTTTTATATATGGGAGGCTCCCTGTGGGAGACTCATATATAAGAGAATGCACTGGTACATGATCTTTAATGTTGCGCCAGTGCAGCTCCCGTTATGAAAAGGTTAATAAGAAAAATGAATGTAACTGGATTAGGGGTAAACCAATTGGGTTTCTTGTCGTTGATGTATCAAACTGCCAAATACCTATTTGGTTTTTCTTTCTGAATTTCATTTTAAGCTGTCTAATTTTATATGTTTATTTTAACATAGGTTAAAACGATTTTTTTTAGAATATTTAGAACTATTTTCTTCCTGTACACAGTTATATGATTTGTCATCGTGCATAATTGCGTTGCTGTATTTCACTTTTCCAAGTTACCTCTCTTTCAGCTATCGTATTTGTTTACGACTTCCATCCAGCTGCAGACACATTGATGTCTCGGCATTTCACGAACCCAGCTCCAGCTAATGGCTTCAGTGGCACATTCGATGCCCCTCCAAGCAGTCGGCCCTTCACTTCCAAAGGTATGTCTTAAAGCACATCGATGACACTCCAAGCAGTCAGCCCTTCACTGCCAAGGGCATATCTTCAGGCCCAATTATTTTTGTGTATTTTTACAATAAAATTGTCTCCTTTCAATGTTTTGCAAATTGAATGACTTTATTCCATGCTATTGAAATGCATATCTTCATCCCTTTTATGACTATATATTCGCTGATAAGTAGTTCACTTGAGGAATGTACAGATAATAAATTCAACGAATAGCCTAAGGCTCTGAACATACCCTCCAAATGACTGAAAAGGAATAAAAAATATTTGCACTCTTATTTAAACAACATAGACCATATCTAATTTACTATATACTTTAGTAACTGAGTGGGCAAATCATTTCAGCAGTGAAGAGGTTAAAATTATATCTGGTCTGGTTTTTGACTACGCATGTAATTGATAATTCCTGATTCGTAATTACCTCTACCTCTTATACTGATTTTATTCAATTGTCGGCGGATATATTTTTAATGGGGCAGGCAGGTGGAGCTTCTGATATAATTTGTTTTGTTAATAAAAAAACCAGGTAAGAGCATAACTAAAATAGAATCCTAAATTGAATGATGTACTCAATATCAAATTTAGACATGAGTTGTGAAATAAATATGTAGTAGACATCAAAGCGTGCTATTGTGGATTGCATTTAAACTATTTAATATACACCAGCACTTTATACCAGGAAATTTTTGGGAGACCGATCACAAATTTGATTTTCTTCTACCCTGAAGATGTAATAATAGATTGACTTTGTTCTTGTTTGTGCTATTGTTAACCCTCCAGTGATGAGATTTTCATGTTAAAACAATTGCTTTGTGAACATTAATGTAACAGTGCCAGTCATTTTATCAACAAACGGTTCAGTAAATTTTGATCAAACCATGAAGATGTGCATTAAAGGATCAGAGCAGTGAAAAATATTCCAGAAAATACTAGAGTTTCAACAAAAGCATTTGAATTGAAATTGACAATCAGGGCCCTGCGAATCAGGCATTTTCGTTTTGAATCTCGAATCGAATCGGCCAAATGTTTCCAAATCGCACTGAATCTCGAATCGAATCATTACATCAGACTTATCAATAGTGACTGAGTGGCCTTACGGTATCAATTTACCAAACTTCGAAACGACGATAAGGGATCGTCGGTATTCGTCGGTATATAATGTAAATATTATCCATAAATGGATCAAATTTGCATTTAACCAATTAAGTGCGCATTCTCTGCAATAGAATATCGAAATAGTATCATAAGCAATATGAAGTCAGTAAGCATTCACGTAGCTGAAGTTCGACATATATATGAAAATTTGTTAGATCAGTTTCATCAGTCGTGCAATGCTTCGGTGGTATATATAGTATAGCTCAGTCTACAACAGTGTTTGTATAAATGTGTGGTTTTTCATTGGTTTCATAAGTTATCTTCGCGAAAAAGCAGTGTTGTCCATTGAGAATACAACTGGTGCCAGTGATTCGATACAGGTTGAATCAGGACATCCGATTTCGAATCGAATCGAATCAGACGAAAGATTCTGAATCAAATTGAATCGATTCGCAGGGCCCTATTGACAATGTCTGTTGACAATATAACTGGCTCTGTAACAGTGAATGATTAGATGACAGTGGTTTCAACATATGGAATCTCAACACTGGAGACTTCTCGATAATAAAAGTAAGAACAAAGTCTATCCATTTTTCCATTTTTTTTACATTAATCCGCTGTCAAGGCCTTGTGTACGCTTAAAGGTTGTTGGAACTAGATTAATCTCTAGTTAATATTAACCCTTTCATGGTTGGAGCTGTGCTGGTGCAGCATTAAATATCCTGTGCCAGTGCATTCTCTTACATATGTGAGTCCCATTGAGAACCTCGCATATAAAAGAGAATGCACTGACTTACAAGGTCATGGTAAACATTGTTAGGCCAATGTATTCTCTTGGAAGACTCGCATATATAAGAAGGGTTCAAGTCTTGAAATAGAGTGTCTGTCATTTGCAGAATGAGGTTCCCAGAGGGTGAATTTAGTGATGCTACCCGCATAGTGGGCTAGCATCACCAAATTCACCCTCTGGGAACCTCATTCTGCTGAGGTGTAAGCAGAATGAGGTCCCCAGAGGGTGAATTTGGTGATGCTAGCCTGCTATGCGGGGTAGCATCACTAAATTCACCCTCTGGGGACATCATTCTGCAAATGACAGACACACTATTTCAAGGCTTGGAAGGGTTAAGTCATAAAATAAGCTAATTAGCTTGAAATTATTACATTTTAGATCGAAGCTGACGACATGAATGAACTACAAAAGGGTGATTGGTAGCAGGTGATCACATAGTATTCCTAAACAAAATTGCAATTGTTTGCATGTCATTTGGTATAATCATAGTTATTGTCAATCATTATCCAGAAATGACCAATTAAAAATCTGATAATTGTGAAAGCCATTCTGTTGAAATTTTGTTGTATTTTGAATCTCTTAGGTCTAAATTGTTCATATTTGATGCTTTCTTTATCAACAGGGAATAGTAACAACAATCGAAGCCAGGCACCACTTGTCCCAGATAGCCTTCTGTGGGCATACATCGTACAGCTAAGCTCAGCTCTCAGAGCCATTCATGCTGCTGGTCTGGCATGCAGGGCTATGGATCCTTCCAAAATACTTATGACTGGCAAAACAAGGTACATTGAGGCCTTAACCCTTTCTTTACTAAATGGATTCTTCCATTCAGTTATAAAAGAATACATTGGAATGGTCGATTATTAATCTGGAGGATGTTTAGGTAATAAGAGCAGACTTCAGACAAACAAAGAGCTAATACAAGTGCCGAAGTATTCCTTTACTTTGGTGGGAAATGTTCAGACAATAAGTTTAACAAACGATGTTTATTATCTGATCATTTCCCTCAAATGAATAAGAAATCTCCTGCACTTGTATTATCTTTTCATCAGTCTATCATCTGCTCATTTTTCCTGAACACCATTCCAATTGAATAATAGACCATTCCTGATTTCAATATATACTTTTGTAACTGGTTGGGAGAATCAATTCAGGATAGAAAAGGTTAAAGATGGTACCTCTCTTTCCTCTATGTAGATTCCATGTTAAAAACATGCTTCAGAGTCTAAGATTTTCTGAGAGACTAAATTTAGGCTTAATAGGCCAAGTGAATACAAATTATATGTTCTCAGGCACCTCCCATCATCACCTGAAGAAGTTCTAGTAAAATAATTTTAGTTGCAAATTTATCCTCCATTTTCAAAGAGTTCTAAACTCAGTATCCAATTTATCCACAATTAGAGGTTAAGGTTGGTTTCTTCTGAAGACATATTGGTTAAAGGTATTGGAGGATAGATACTATAGATCCTTTGAAAATAGAATGATTTTATTCCATAGAATTATTGATATATCATTAATTTTGGGGAAAAATTTAAATAAAAAGCCTTCCTCCCTCATCCAAATTTCTATTAAAAATTGCCTTAGAACCCACGTATTTATTTTAAATGGCCTTAGATTTGGTTTGGTTTTATTGCTTTCTGAGGTTGATTTTGGCTTATACATGTATATTGAACACATATCCATTCTGCATGTACTGGAATGCCAAAAAATAATTTTTATACCTCATAAATAGTAAAACTATGACTCAACACTTTGGATTTACAAAACTCGAATGAAACTATTTCAGTGAAATTGAATTTATCAAAATATATACTGGCATCAAATACATATAATATGTCTCCACTACTGCTGTACCAATTTTGTTGCTTTCTAAGATATTTAAAAATATCTCAGAAAAAGAATGAAAATTATGTTGCCGAAAGATTTGTCTACATCTAAAGCTATTCTGGCAAATAATGATGAAATACATTAATGATTACTTTGCAGGCTGCGGTTGAACTGTGTCGGTATATCTGATGTGCTGACATTTGACAGTTCACAGGGAAACCCTTTAGGTGTGATTCCACACTATCAGGTAATCATGTTATTTGCATTATATCCACAACCTGTCTTCTTTAACTGTCTTTTGCTCTTTTTGTCTGCCGAAAAATTTATTTTTGGGGGACTATTGTAATCAGCCCCGTCTGTCCGTGCGTCGTACCGTCCGCCCATCCGTCGCACTGTGCGTCCGTCCGGAGTTATAACTCCAGTAATGATCATCTGATTTGATTGAAACTTGGTATGTAGGTGTCTCAACCAAGAACACAGGTGCTCTGCAATTCTGGGTTTTATCTGATGTTCTTTTATGGAGTTATGTCCCTTTTAAAAAAAATTTTTTACTTAGAAAATTTCTCCCTTTTTCGGTTTCCGGATGATATCTCAATTTGGATTCTTTAATTGCAAATACCGTTTTTATGTGGATCAGTCATATCAAAATACAGGTTGAGTTCGAATTTGATGATGATTTTTCCTACAGTTATGGACTTTTTTCGACTTAGAAAATTCAATTTTCTTCTTTTTCTTTGGTTTCCGGATGATAACTCAAGTTTGGACTGTTCAATTGAAAATTCCGTTTTTTTTGTGAGTCATTGATATCAAAATACAGGTCAAGCTCGAATTTGAGTTTGATCCGATGATTTTTCTCAGAGTTATGGGCTTTTCGACTTAGAAAATTCAATTTTCTTATTTTTTCTTTGGTGTCCGGATGATAACTCAAGTTTGGCTTGTTTAATTGGTAATTCTGTTTTTTTTGTGGGTCGTTCATATTATAATACAGGTTAAGTTCGAATTTGAGTTTGATCCAATGATTTTTCCCAGAGTTATGAGCCTTTCGACTTTGAATTTTTTTTTATTATTTTCTGTATGAGGGTACCTTCATGGTGTAATCAAGTCCTCCTACAGTTTTGATCGTAGATATTTGAAACTTCATAGTATTGTTACCCACATATTGGAGATGTGCAACATATATATAGATGACGGAAAAATTATTTTTTTACGGAATTATTAACCCTTTCGACTTAGAACATTTCAACATTTTTTTTAATTTCTTTAACAAAGCGGCATTGACTTGCCACGTTGTCGGGGGACACTGTGGTCGGCCGACCTTTTATTATAAATATAATGTACATGTCTTTTTTCTTTTCTGAGGAGATAACTGAACATAAGCTGTGACTAGCTTGTTGATAAATTCTCTTTACCCCTATCAAATCTTGTCATCACATCAAAATTTTCATAATTGTGTTCTAAATGTTCTTTGAGACTACAAATAAATATTGATTATATCAATCAAATAGACTGATGGTATTTTTTTTTTTTTTTTGCAAAGAATTTTAGTGGTAACTCTGAGTTGTATAACATTCTCGATCTATGGTTTGATGAATGATGGTGGGCACCATGTCATGACGTAAGCGCTATAACTCTTACAAACATAATACGATTTAGACCAAATTATATATTTTATTTCTTTCCGCCATACATGAAGAGTTACAGAACAATTGAACTAAAATATAACCCTTTTTATACTTAATACTCATCGACAAGTAGTTCCCTTAGGATATATTCAGATAATATGTTCAACAAATAGGTGTTTGTTGATCTTATTATCTAAACATTTCCAACCAGTGAATGTGAATCATTCTGCTCTTGTATTATCTTTTCGCATGTCTGGCGTTTGTTTTTATTACTTCCACCCCTCCAAACAGACTGTTCCAATGTATAGTTTTATAATAAATGGGAGAATCTATTCAGTATAGAAAGGTTTAATGTTATTGCATGGTTTACTTTGCCATGCGATAATACAACGAGAATGGTTCTCGATTCTTGTTTGTCATGGCATCACAAACGATAGCTTTGAAGTATGCTGGATTGGACACCCATAGACTAGCTGCATTACACTGAAATTTAGGTGATAATTCATATAGTAGAGCAGACTAGTGGTTTGTGTAAAATAAACCTCTTAATAGGGAAGAACTTGTCCGTTGAAGTTGATTTCATCAAAATCCTTGTCAGCTTTATTTTCCACAATATAAACATGCTTTTTAGTATGCAGAATTGTAATTGTAGTCCTTGTAATTGGTGGGTTATTTGTTGCATCATAATTTTTCCAAATCTGTTTCTACCTTTATAGCAAGAGGACCTGATAGCCCTGGGAAAGGTTGTTCTCGCCTTGGCATGTAATTCTGTGATGGCCATCCAGAGAGAACAGCTTCAGAGTTCTATAGAGCATGTTCAGAGAAACTATTCTCCAGATCTCAAAAACCTAATATGGTGAGAATTTATTTATTATTTAACCCTTCCATGACTGGAGCTTCCTGAAATTTTGCGAAAACCCTGTGCCAATGCATTCTCTTATATATGTGAGTCGACCATAGGTCGCCTTGCATATATAAGAGAATGAATTGGCCCAACAAATTTTATATTATTTTTTATAATTGTTAAGAAATGTAAGAAAAAATGAAAACAATGATAAAAAATTATTAAAGAATATCAGAAAAAATTATAAAAATAGATAAAGAGCTTGCTGAAATTTGCGAAAACTCTGTGCCAATGCATTCTCTTATATGCAAGTCTCCCATAGAGAGTGCCAGTGCATTCTCCTATATATGCAAGTCTCCCATAGGGAGCGGGGCCTCGCATATATAAGAGAATGCATTGGCTTAACAATATTTACCTTGACCTTTTAAGCCAGTGCATTCTCTTATATATGCGAGACATGAAAGGATTATACAGTGAAATAAAAAAAACTTGGAATATTTAGAGTGAATATGAAATTCAGCTAATTGGAATGAGTCTGTGATAGTGACTAGAAGGTCTGTGACACTGTTTAGATCAATGTAGTTAAAGAGCATATAATGTGCCCTCCAAGCCTGGATATAGTGTTCCTGACCTTTGCAGAATGAGGTCCCCAGAGGGTGAATTTAGTGATGCCTCCCCACACATTGGGCTAGCATCAACATATTCACCCTCTGGTGACCTCATTGAAGAGAAAAGTTAATTACATAGATCACATTTCAGATCAAGTGGCCCAGTAGTTTTTGAGTTTAAAAGTAATAAATGAAAGTCAAAGAAACCTATTTTGTTGATAAATGAAATTTACACATTTGTAAGTTAATGTTTATTTGCAGGTACCTTTTGACCAATCAGAACCGGCCTCGGAGTATCAATGACATAATGCCAATGATAGGAGCTCGGTTCTATACACAACTGGACACAGCTCAGTTGAGAAGTGATGTTTTAGATCATGAGCTGTCAAAGGTATACCACATCTGAATATATCCTCGAAAATGTCGGGGGGGGGGGGGGGGGGGGGGGGGCGGACTTAATTTGTTGGAGATGTTTAGGAGATCAAAAATAACATTCCTAAGATTTGAAGATCTCTGTTTGTAAAGTTTATATTTTGCTGCATAACCGTACTGAAAACATTGGTAGCAAAGATCATTTTTATAAATCTGCTATTTTTTGCCGAGCCCAGAGTCTTTGCTATTCACCATTATCTTCTCCAGTTTGTTAGTTTTCTTTCACTCTCAAAACCCATTCGAAACCCACAGCTGTCACCACGTAACCTCTGACCTCACTTCCGGTATTTACAAATTGCTAACCAAGGGCAATAACTCTATCTCTCTATCACAAAACAGTCTCTCCGATGCCCAATCATGCATGTACCTGTAGTTAACACATACCAGTGGAAAGTATGTCATGGCATTCTTAATATGTCATAGGTGGTTGTACAGTGGATCAGACATTCCTTCCCTGTCAACACAGCCATTTGAGTTCACAGCCCAGTGCTGGTGAGCTTCATAGTGACTTGGCCGAATTGATCGATGTGTAACTGCCAAAGATTTAATTCATATAACTGTTGTCACTTCTGGAAAAAATTCTGATGAATCATTATTTTGAAAGACATCTATCTTACTATATTACGGGAATTGATAAAAAAATGTCCATGATGAGTTTCTTGTTGAATCCAAGTCAAAGGACAGATTTACACTTTTCTGTACATTCTGTTTGTTCATTGCCTTGTCCAGTGGATCATATTGATGACCTGTGGTGGTTTTTAGCTGCAAATTATACTTTTTAATACTGAATTTTGTCACATTTCTGCCTGTTCCAGGGATCAACATTATTATATTTATAAATTTGTCAAATACATTTAAAAGACAGATGTCTCCGGAATGACTTATTAAATTCATAGAAATTACCACTTCAGAGACAACAAAATACCTTTTCAGTCATAAATCGTCAAGTTTGTTGGAAATTTCTGCTTCAAATGTTCATGCTATATTTTGAACTTATTATCTGAACATTTTCGACCATAGAATATGAATCCTTCACTTGTATTAGCTTTCCGTCTCTGTCGTCTGCTTTTATTAACTGTACATCCCTCCAAATGAATAATAGACCATTTCTAAGTACAGTTTTATGATGAAGCAACCATTTAGTAGACTTAAAGAAAGTGTTAATGCCTTTAATACTCACACATGACATTTATCTTGTTTTGCAGGAGGTTGAAAATGCTAGGCTTCTGAGATTACTGTGTAAAATAGGGACAATTGTCGAGCGCCCAGAATTCAACATGGATCCTGCTTGGGCCGAGACTGGAGACCGATATGTTCTCAAGTTATTTCGTGACTATTGCTTCCATCAAGTTGATGAAAATGGTGCTCCTTGGGTCGATATGGCTCACATAGCCCAATGTTTAAACAAGGTATGTGAAACATTCATAATATATGTGTTATAAAACTGGGATTTTATTTGGCAAATACTGGGACTGAATCTAGGCCCCTTTCACAATGGGAAATAGTCAGGTTTTTTTCCCAATTTCTGACCCAGTTCTAATTAATATTAGACTCTTGGAACAAGCTATGTATTACAGAGTCTAAATGATTTCATTATATTTTTAATTCATATTATCACATTAAAATAGCTCCTGCAAGCACTATGATGTCACAGCGCACAAAAAGTTTTACGATTGACAGATATCTCCTTTCAGTTCTGTTTTTCGCGAATAACAAAACTGGGTGTCAACTGTTGAAATTCTAGGAAATACATGATGCTATTCTCCTTGCTAGACTCTACATAGATGGTTTTTAGTGTTTAATTAGTTGTCCTAATCTCTATATTTGTAAACACTGTATGAAATTATGTGACAGAAAATTCATTGCGCTTATTTTAGTTATGTGGCGAATGGACTGTCACTGTATAGGAATTATGACAATCGCCTGATTGGCTTCATCACTTTATTGTTAAACGTTTTGATTGGCTGCCACTGACGTAATGCTTCTTGGAAGTAATATAATTTGTCACTGTTTTGTTTAGACTCTGTATCTCGTAGCTATTTTGCGAGTCAATTTTAATTAGACCTTGTTTCTGACCCTAAAATTCGCAATTCACCAAAAATCTCTTAATGAGTGAACAAAAGTTACAAGTGCTCTTTATTAGCTCAACTTACTTTGTAAGTTTGAGCTATTGCCATGGTTTGGCGTCCGTCGTCTGTGTGTGCGTGTGTCCATGTGTGCGTGTGTCCGTCAACAATTTCCTTAGGCGCGGGCTACAGGTCGTACCTTTGTTCTGATCTTTATGAAATTTGTCATGAATGTTGACATTGACATGTAGATGGGAACAAGTCATTTTGGGGTCATTCGGCCTAAAACATGGCCGCTGGTGGCCATCTTGGATTTCAAAATTCAATCCATTGGCGCGGGCTACAGGTCGTACTGTTTGTCTGATCATCATGAAATTTGTCATGGATGTTAATATTGACATGTAGATGGGAACGAGTCATTCTGGGGTCGTTTGGCCAAAAAACATGGCCGTCAGCAGCCATCTTGGATTTTACTCTTTGCATGACTAAATCCTTTGGCGCGGGCTACAAGTCGTAGCTTTCGTCAGATCTTCATGAAATTTGTCATGGATGTTAACAATGACATGTAGATGGGAACGAGGTGTTTTGGGGTCATTCGGCTAAAAAACATGGCCGCCAGCAGCCATCTTGGAATTTACTCTTTGCATGACTAAATTCTTTGGCGCAGGCTACAGGTCTTACCTTTTGTCTGATCTTTATGAAATTTGTCATGAATGTTGACATGTAGATGGGAACGAGTCATTACGGGGTTATTCGGTCAAAAAACATGGCCGCTGGTGGCCATCTTGGATTTCAAAATTCAATTCATTGGCGCGGGCTACAGGTTGTACTGCTTGTCTGATCATCATGAAATTTGTCATGGATGTTAATATTGACATGTAGATGGGAACGAGTCATTCTGGGGTCGTTCGGCCAAAAAACATGGCCGTCAGCAGCCATCTTGTATTTTACTCTTTGCATGACTAAATCCTTTGGCGCGGGCTACAAGTCGTAGCTTTGGTCAGATCTTCATGAAATTTGTCATGGATGTTAACAATGACATGTAGATGGGAAACGAGTCGTTTTGGGGTCATTCGGCCAAAAGACATGGCCGTCAGCAGCCATCTTGGATTTTACTCTTGGCATGACTAAATCCTTTGGCGCGGGCTACAAGTCGTAGCTTTGGTCAGATCTTCATGAAATTTGTCATGGATGTTAACAATGACATGTAGATGGGAACGAGTCGTTTTGGGGTCATGCGGCCAAAAAACTTGGCCGCCAGAAGCCATCTTAGAATTTACTCTTTGCATGACTAAATTCTTTGGAGCGGGCTACAGGTCGTACCTTTGGTGTGATCTTTATGAAATTTGTCAGGAATGTTGACATTGACATGTAGATGGGAACGAGTCATTTTTGGGTCATCCGGCATAAAAACATGGCTGTCAGTGGCCATCTTGGATTTCAAAATTCAATCCATTGGCGCGGGCTACAGGTTGTACTGCTTGTCTGATCATCATGAAATTTTGCATGGATGTTAATATTGACATGTAGATGGGCCGCCAGCAGCCATCTTGGATTTTACTCTTTGCATGACTAAATCCTTTGGCGCGGGCTACAGGTCGTAGCTTTGGTCGGATCTTCATGAAATTTGTCACAGATGTTAACAATGACATGTAGATGGGAACGAGTCCTTTTGGGGTCATTCGGCCAAAAAGCATGGCTGCTGGTGGCCATCTTGGATTTCAAAATTCAATCCATTTGCGCAGGCTACAGGTCGTACTATTCTTCTGATCATCATGCAATTTATCATGGATGTTAATATTGACATGTAGATGGGAACGAGTCATTTTGGGGTCGTTCGGCCGGCCAAAAAAAATGGCCACCAGCAGCCATCTTGGATTTTACTCTTTGCATGACTAAATCCTTTGGCGCGGGCTACAGGTCGTAGCTTTGGTCGGATCTTCATGAAATTTGTCACGGATGTTAACAATGACATGTAGATGGGAACGAGTCCTTTTGGGGTTATTCGGCCAAAAAACATGGCGCCAGCAGCCATCTTGGATTTTGCTGTTTGCATGACTAAATCCTTTGGCACAGGTTAGACATTTCAATTAGCACCTTTCCTATTCTTCCATTGACTGTCAACCATTAAATTATTCTCCTACATAAGTTGAGCTACAGTTTCATTGACACTTTCATTTTATGAAGGCCTGATCGTGTGCTCCATTCACATTAGGAATAACCCATCTTAACCCTTTCATGACAGGGGGCTGTTTTGGTGCAGCATTAAAGATCATGTGCCAGTGCATTCTCTTATATATGGGAGACTCGCATGTATAAGATAATGCATGACACAGGGTTTCGCAAAATATCAGGAAGCTCCAGTCATTGAAGGGTTAAAGCCACATGAAAATTGGCTGCAAACTACACACTTTCCCAGCATCAAAATAGGGTGATAAATAAATGAAATAATTTTCTACAAATGTATGTTCCAGAAAGACACATTGAAGTCATAAAAAATACTACATCGAACAAAAATGCTCGATATGTCATTTGTATTTATTGAAGTTCTGGAATCAGGAACTGAATAGTGCGTGAATGCCTGGAAAACATTTCTTGCGTTTTATTATTATATAAGAGATAGAATTATATAGAAGAATTAGCTAACAGATGATAATCGTTATCCACCACTAGCAGTGAAGATATAGAAAATTAGACTTTCAATGTAGCTTTGATGTTACGGGCGTCTATGACATAACCAAATTTATCACATAATTTGGCCATAAAAGCAGTTTCATAATTATCGGTAATAGACACGTTTAATATCAGCGCGTGCGATGACGTCACAGCGTTCTTCAAATAACTTGCTATCGCTGTAGTTTATGATTGTTGTTTTCGATGAATATTTCGCGTTGCTTCGGGTTTATTTGATCATGTGATAAAAGGTATCTCACACTCGTCCTATTTTATACGTAATTTATCAACCTCGTCCTCTAAATTCTATTTGAGCCTCGGTAAACCTCGGCTCAAATCGAATTTAGTGAACTCTGTTGATAAATTCCGTATAAAATAGAAACTCATGTGAGATCCTCTATGTCTTGAATAACTATCATCGAATTGTAAAATGTTAACCATATATAGTAGCATTAGTGTAATTCTATTATGAAGTATTAGATATTAATGTGACTCAGTTATAATGGTATTATTTAATGGAGGGCCATGAGTGGGAATATAATTTCATTGTGGTGCATTTTGAAATACAACAGTGATAAATGACAGCAATCAGCTCTTTCGTGACTCGAATCAAGGTTAAATGGATACAGAGAATTATCTCATTCGTGACCACGATAAATGTTTATTTTTCGCTCGTGGCCAGCCACTCGCGAAAAATAGACATTTGTATCGGGGTCACTCATGAGATAATTTTCCGTATCCACTCGAAAACACTAGATCTCCTATATATCTTAATTGGAAACTATTTTAACAGTTTCTTTTGTTTTGTTTTGTTAAGTTTATCTATATCCCCAAATTGCCAGACGACACAATGCATAATCGAGTCTAGGTCTCCCATAGCAGATGAGGCCATTCGGAATGAGGTGCCCAGAGGATGAGTTTGGTGATGCTAGTCTGCTTGCAGGGTGGCATCACAAAATTCACCTTCTGGGGACCTCATTCTGCAAAAGTTTGGCACCATGCTCATATTTAAGAAGTTGTCGCTCAATTAAATTAATCCCTGCATTAAAACAACACCTCTCTAATTACATTATATAACTTACCTGGACTGTATGGCATAGCATCTGTGAACCATTGACAATCATTTGTTTTGTTTCTTTTCAGCTTGATGCAGGGGTACCGGAAAAGATATGCCTCATGTCTCGTGATGAACAGAATGTGATAGTTGTGACTTATGCTGAGTTGAAACGTTGTTTTGAGACCGCATTCAGTAATCTAATGGGCCAGGGATTCACGTAGTGACAAATGGCATCCGATTCTTAGTGAACGGCCAGTCATCACTTCTCGTAGATCATGACTACATCTAGTGTTCAATGGATTCAGGTAGTTTTTTTTTGGAGATTCCGTTTTCGTGAGCAGTGCCATCATAGACATGTACATCTGCAATTCTCAGCTAGTTTATTCTGTGATTGCGGTAAGAGTTTCTTCAGATTCGGAGAAATGAGTCGGTTGTATTTTCTTTCAACCATCGGTTCATAGGTGATATGAGAACTGTATTACAGTCTCAGTCAGTTGCACTTTTGACTGTTGAAGCACTGAAATGTCACTTATTCCTAGCAGTGTACGGTGACTGGAGCTGAGGTTACCAGTTTTTCCGAAGTGTTATTTCTGGTCATTTTCCCCACTGCAGGCAGCTTGGATATATGTATCTCCTTATCATGCCCTAATCAGCTCCCGTGGAGGAAGTGTAAGATTCCTCTTCATGTTTTGACAAAGACAATGGAAAGGTTTAGATTGGACAACATGGACTTCACACTTCAAGCATCGGCAGACTATGTGTGTCAGGAAAATCCATGCCATGTTTGCTGAATTATAATCGGTTAATAAGCTCATCGTAACACCCATATGACTTGTTTTGCACAGACAATAATATGGTACATTTTATGTCTTATTGTTGACTAATGAAACCGGTGAGAACTGTTGCATGGAAATAAAACATAGCTGCCTCACTACCAGATGATACATTACCAGTCTAAGTTAACTACAGACCTACATAAAAATAGTCTGTCTGATTATTTGTCATAGACATTCTATTTTCCAAACCGCAGGATTTTGCATCAGTAGGCCCAGTCAGAACTCACTATTTGCAGCTGCAAGATTGAAGTGTCCAATCGAAGCGATTATCGTAGCACGATGTGACTTAATTTGGGGGAAGCCTGCATGCTTCCAAGAAATTATATTTCGACTCAGTATGACTCTGGGTGTATGTTTATACAGACTGATATATTCGGGACTTACAGTCAGTCGATGTTTGAAGTGCAATGTTGACATTTTACAATCTAAAGTTCACAAGTATAAAGGGACATTGTTAAAATATCAGAGGAAAATATTTTGGTGCAGTGATAGATTTGAACTCAAATTAATGGGCACCACTACACAACACTTTATATCCCACCCGATCTCATACATATATATTAAATTGTGAATGAGGGCTGGGTATATCCCACCCGACCTCATACATATATATTAAATTGTGAATGAGGGCTGGGTATATCCCACCTGACCTCATACATATATATTAAATTGTGAATGGGGGCTGGGTATATCCCACCCGATCTCATACATATATATTAAATTGTAAATGAGGGCTGGGTATATCCCACCAGACCTCATACACATATATTAAATTGTGAATGAGGGCTGGGTATATCCCACATATAGACTTGCCACGTTGTCGGGGGACACTGTGGTTGGCTGACCTTTTATTATTAAATTGTGGATGAGGGCTAGGTATAGAAGTTTGATATTATAGGTTTTGTGAATTTCAATTGATCCTTTTAATATGATCGTACAACATTATTTAACCCTTTCTTTACTAAATACTCATCGACGAGTTGTTACCTTAGAAATTTTCAGATAATTTATCTGAACATTTCTCACCAATTAACCCTTTCATGATGGGAGCTGTGTTGGTGCAGCATTATAGTTCCCGTGCCAGTGCATTCTCTTATATATGCAAGTCTCCCATAGGAAGCCCCACATATATAAGAGAAATAGAATGCACTGGCTTACAAGGTGGAGGTAAATATTGTCAGGCTAATGCATTCTCTTATATATGTGAGACTCCATATTGGAGGTTAAGAGAATGCATTAGCACAGGGTTTTTTGCAAAATTTTAGGGAGCGCCAGTCATGGAAGTGTTAATAGGAACGCTTCTGCACGTCATCTGCTCATATTTCCTAATCATCACTCCAAATGAATAATAGACCATTCCAATGTATACTTTAATAACTGATGGGCGAATCCATTTAGTATAGAAAGGGTTAAACTTACAGTGTGGTATGTCAGTGGGAGGCTTGGGTGGGTATTTAAAAAAATATGAATTTTAATCACCTTTTGTGTGAATCGTTATTTGGTCAGAGCGCTCTGCGGGAAATTTTTATTGGAGATATATCTTCCAGTCAAAGTATTGTCTTTCGGTGAATGACGCCAGACTATGTCAATTAAGATATAGTAAGTGGATGTATTCAGACTGTCTCGACACTAATCTATTTTTACTCTGATGCTTACAACAATTTTTTGCATATCATATTGGTTGAAAATAGAAGAGGAAGCTCAAACTACCATGCAGGGAGCAACGCCATAACATCAAACGTATCAGTTCATTGACATGGAATCATGACATTATCTCATTCCTTCATGTGTACGAAAGTGTTTAAAAGAGAAACATTTATGTGATCTGTGACTAATTTGACGTAGATTGACTTGGTATTGTGTCTTGATTATTGAGTTATTTCAACAAGCCTGAGTTTAGTGTGCCTGTCATCTGCAGAATGAGGTCCCCAGAGGGTGAATTTAGTGACGCTCTTCTGCATAGTGGGCTTGCATCACTAAATTCACCCTCTGGGGACCTCATTCTGCTTAGGTCTCATCTTCTCTGAAAAGTTTCTATATTATAAAATTTCTATAGAATCTTCTTCACATAGATTCTATTTCTGTTTTAGTTTTGTTTCTCAATATCGCCAAATTGGCAGACGACACATTGCATAATCGAGGTTCCCAATGGGAGTACATCACAATATTCACCATTTGGGAACTTCAATCTAAGTCAATGTCTCCCATAGCAGATGAGGCCATACAGAATGAGGTTCCCAGAGGGAGAATTTGGTGATGCTAGCCCACTATGCAGGATAGCATCACTAAATTCACCCTCTGGGGACCTCATTCTGCAAATGACAGGCACACTAAACTCAGGCTTTTATTTCAATAGCTAGGTTTAGATTGAGAACTTCTTAGCTTCAAACTGCAAGCACTGTCTGCAACCAACGGTCAGATAATACGTGTGATCTCTATCGAGCAATCGCGGCATAAAACGTAAAAATCAACAGCATTAGAACAGTGTTTCGTGGGTTTCATAGCGCTACTGTGAAATTATAGTCCCTGGCCATCAGTGTGTGTAAAAATAGTTGAAAAATTAATCCCGAAATGCACAGAAATTTACTTTTTATTTTCCGATTCCGATTCTCTGCCGAGGACTCCGATTCTCTACCGAGCGCTCGGTTCTCTGCAAATAACTCGATTCTCTGCCTTATGTAAAGTAGTATATGCCACCCGCAAACTGTGCTTGGTAGAGAATGTAAATAAAGCTCGGTAGAGAACCAAATCGCCAGGAGTAGTTCTCCCACAGTGGATTGTAGGCAGGGTTCACACTGTAGCTTAATTCTTTTCTTTTTTTTTTAATTCTGAAAGAAAGTTTCATTTGGCCAAAAAGTTTCAAGGCTATAGTGAGCGATCACCTCTCTGATTAATATCAGATCTCCACAAAACCCTTAATTTGTTCACAGGTAATCGGCAGTTGCTCACCTGCGTGTGAATAATAACTTATCTCAAATCAATGACAATCATCTGCTAGAACTGTGTACTTTATTATTCGACTGACAATATTTGCTTTCTGGTTTCAAAATAAGATTTTGTAGGTGAATGTGCTCATTTATTTTGATCTACGTTGGCGGCTAGACCTATATCACTTTTTTTGCAGTTCCATCCGTGCACATTGCCATTTTCAATTTTGTCCAACTCGAAATTTATAATTTATTTTTATGCGATGGTTTTTCTCTATAATCCCATATTTGGCCAAAGGAATTTTGCAGCCATCTTGAACCCTGATTGTAGGTAGCTAACACCAACTGGTATTTGAATTGATAAGTTCTCGATCTAAACCCGTCCTGCTGCTTGGTCCACTGCTTTCCTTTACATGAGTGCAATACCACATGAGCAATAATTTGCTCTCCCCACAGTAAATTATCTTCAGTTATTTTGATGACAAGCTTGTGCTATTTGCACTCAAAAGAATTTGTTTAGACTTTCTATCTTCCAAACCTTTAGTTTCTTAAAGAGACATACCGGTTTTAAAGGCACTCGCAGTGATTACTTTGAGTAAATGTAAAAAATCAAAAAGATTTGTAAATCCATCATCGCTAAGAAAAAACATGGACTTTGTTCCAATTTTTAATATTGATAGCTTTTCAATGACGAGATTTGTGTATTTAAGCCATTGCTATGTAAACATTTCTGTTACGGTTCCAGTCATGTGATCAACAAACAGTTGAACACATTTGATAAAATCCGGAAGGTTTACATTATAAAAGGTGTGAGCAATGAAATATATTCCATAAATACAGATTTATAACTAAAACATTTGATTTGCAAATGGCAATGTTTCATTAAACTAACCCTTCTAAACTAGTGACCTTAGTTTATTGAAGATATAAATGTCAGGTGCAAACCCAGTATGTACAATACTTCGAACTTGTCCAAAATGTAAAGGAATTCAGTCTGCCAACTTAATGATTCCAACATATCTACCAATTATATTTCCATGTTCCTCATCTTTTGGAGTTGGTTGAATTATTCACAGACATTTACATTATTACATAAAAAATCATCAGGGAGGTTAAGAATCTAGTCTTGTCTCTCGAATATGTTCAGTGAATTTATTGTAAAATCATAAAAATTGTCATGAAATCGGTTAATAGTTAATTAAGTTGATTACCCCTTTCATGACGGGAGCTGCGCTAGTGCAGCATTAGAGATCATGTGCCAGTGCATTCTTTTATATATGCGAGTCTGCCATATCGCTTATATAAAAGAATGCACTGGCTTACAAGGTCATGGTAAATATTGTTAGGCCAATGCATTCTCTTATATATGTTAGGTTCCCTATGGGAGACTAAGAAAATCATTGGCGCAGGGTTTTTGCAAAATTTCTGGGAGCTGCAGTCATGGAAGGGTTAACAATGCCTTAATTATGATGGTACTTATTCTTAACCTCCTTATCACCACGTTCCCTGGTAAATGGCAGTTTATTGCATATTATTTCTTTCTTTTAGTAGTCTTACATTGAGAAAAGCCTGATTGTTCTTGTATCATTCCTGTCCAAGTAATTAGATTTTTACTCATAAAAGAAATAGTATTAGTCTTCCAAAAACCAATAAAAACTAACTCTGGCTCTATTTCATTTATGGAAAACTATTTTGCCTATAAACGGTGATTATGGATAAAACAGTAACCTGTATTCGGGATGACAAAAATAACACACATTCTAGTTCCGATTATGTCTCTTTGAATTGTGGGGTTTTATTAAATGGCTTTTGGAATATCTTTGGTCTATTTCAATTTTTTCACAGGGAAACAAATATGAGCAGACTGTGGTATTTTATCTTTAATGTAATCACTTCTAAGATATTTGTCTGATTTAGAGAAAATTTAGAAAGGCTTGAAAATTTTAGCCAAAGTCTGCATTGATATCAGACAATGTCTCTTGACAGGTAGTTCTATTTTTCTCGAGAGGAGAGATGGTATTCTTCACAGTTATAACTGAATTGAGCCAGTGTTTTAAGCATGATATTAACACAAAACTGTGTGCTTTGTTTCGATAATCCACACTTGTTCGAAAGGTTGACATTTCACTTTATGCTGAAAAATTATCTAATTTTCAGCCTAAAGTTTTAGGCCTGATCTGATTACCCTGACACCATAAATCTGACAGAAGCAACCCTGTTATTTGTGCTTGCATTGTTAACAGATTAGTTCCAACTCTCAGAATGTCTTCCCAACTAATTACGGACAGCTGATTTGCTTGACTACCAAAAGTTGTTGTGGAAAACTGGATTAATTTTCAGGTTTATAACCTAAACTTTCATCATCCTGGAACAAGTACGGAAATTTCTGTTTCAATTATGTTGCGGTGTGAAACGTGTATACTGCTACCTATTCAAGCAGATGGTGAGACAACACAGCCTCTCGGAGTTCGCAATTTATTTTTTATCCAGTCACCAGGTCAATCAACTTATCGGCAAACAAGCATGGCTATGTCTGTTCGTGCCAAGAATATTTCTATAGCAACCTAAGTTTGAAGTTTGAGGTTATCCGATCTGAGCCTTCTTCCTGATTTGGATGGACATGTCAATCTTCAGTCTCGTTGAAAAGCAGACGATAATCTTATAAGATTTCATTAATGTATTGATGGGATTCCTTCCATTCCATTGGTTATGGCTCAGACTAGGTGCAATTTCATTGGTTGTGATGCAACAGCTTGTTGCAAGGCAGAATCCAACCTCTATGAAAAGCTGATAACAATTACAGATGCTGATTGATGGTTGGTTTGCGAGATCGGTGGTCGATGACATGTTGACAATTTTCCCATGCATAACAAAACAGAACAACAGTTATAATACAGAATACAGACGTCATATTCATAACTCATTATCAAGCCTTGAAATAGTGTGTCTGTCATTTGCAGAATGAGGTCCCCAGAGGGTGAATTTAGTGATGCTACCCCGCATAGCGGGCTAGCATCACCAAATTCACCCTCTGGGAACCTCATTCTGCTGAGGTGTAAGCAGAATGAGGTCCCCAGAGGGTGAATTTGGTGATGCTAGCCCGCTATGCGGGGTAGCATCACTAAATTCACCCTCTGGGGACCCCATTCTGCAAATGACAGACACACTATTTCAAGGCTTGCTCATTATACTCATCGCAATCTGGGACACATCTTTTTTTTATGAGACAATATTTATTTATTAAACAATTTATTTTGTTGTCTTGGGGGAAAGCCTCGTTGTCCTAGAACTTAAATCTTTACGAGAGTTACAGAGACATAGATCTTATAAGATTATATGAGATTAATATTATTCACCCTAAGGTGTCTGACCTGTTCATGCCCTCTGGATATATTGTCCTTAGTTGGAACATCCAGTTTTATATTGTTTCGCCGACGTCGAGTATTGTGCTCGATGTCTGTGTCAGTTTGAGACATGTGACATGACGTGAGTGGTAGATGTGTTTGCTGGCTAGCTTTAGTGAGCATTTGGTATATCCCTGATGTGTTGTTGGATTCTTGTTGTAAGAGTTTAAAAAGATAGGTGATGGGTCCTGGCCTTGTATAAAGGACTTTTGTGAAGGGGGATATTGGTTTCCATGTGTGGAGGTGTATCATGTTTTCTGGCGGGATGTGATAGGACACGCCTTCGTTTTGCGTTAACTATAAGATTATAGTTGGCTTTTCAAAGAGACTGGTTAAACATGTTCAAAATATAAAGCTTTCCTGATCTGTTGCAGAAGATTGTTTTTCATTAGTCAGTCAGGGTTCCGATCTAAGTAAAATCAACTGTTATGAGATGAAAAAGTTTATGGCGACTATTTTTATCTGTTTTAATTTTTCTGTAACTATGTATAGATTGATTGTTGACCCAAATTTGTACAGTAAATTTTTAAGTACATATTTTTCTTGAATGAAATTCAAGTATTTAAAAAAAAATGTAAATATAATTGTATTTACGGTGCAATACAATTCCAATCTAGGCAAGAATATGGTATGAGAATGTGTGTATCCAAGGTGTTAAGGGTATGACTTAATTCAGAATTCCTACCAACCTTTCTTCAAATTTCTCACCATTCGCTAAAGTGTACTGTATGGGCTGTAATGATTGATCAGTAATCCAATTCAATGCATTGCAATGCGATACGCATTTACATGTTGCGCATATGGTATGTGTATCCCAATACAAAAAATCATATATTTTTTTAAGGTGGGGATATTTAAAAGAGCAAAGATCTGTTGTCCTCTCAAACACACGTCTATTATGTGTTTTCAAATCATCCTGCTGCTGTTACAACTTCATTGTAATGAAAAATTATTATCACTTGGCTAAAAACGAATGATCCACTGTAACATTAGGTACAAAATCCTTTGAGAGCACTGTTTCAGTGTATTATGATATGTATTTTATCATTAGCCATGCTACATATCTTATCGTGACAAAGCATATCGTTACAGCCCTGGTGTACTGATGCCTATTATGAATGGATTTTGGTAAGCATAGCTTTTCTTTTTATCGTTCATGAGGGGCATTAGAAAATACACTACCAGTACAATTTGATCAGAATAACTGATTTCCATAAATGATTTACATGTTGAATTGCCTTAATTACATGTAAAAAGTCTGTCAAGCGATCGTCAGATGAATGTGGTAAAATAGATTAGCTTTGTTAACATTTTTCATTATTAATAATTCACCGATAATGAGATTTTTTCATATTGAAACCATTATTATGTTAAAATTACATTGCCAGTCATTTTTAGCTCAACTTGACAAAATCAATTTAACTTGAAAAAATCAAGTTAACTTGACAAAATCAAGTTTGAGCCTTTGTCATGGGTTGGTGTCTGTTGTCTGTGTGCATCCATACACTAATAATTTCTTTTGACACACCCCATAGGCCATATCCCTCATCCCAACGTCACCAACCTTCTTATGGATCCTTTGGTTGACCTCTAGATGGGAGCTTACCATTTTTCCCTATTCTATTTAAAAACATTGCCGCCAGCAGCCATCTTGCATTCCACATTTGAATCTGTCGGTACATCATGCAGCTCACAATTATTGGTGACATGTTTTGAAAATTTTCAGTCATGTTTGGAATCACCTCTAGATGGGATCTAATGAATTTGAATGATTTTCGATGAAAAATGTTGCTACAGCCATCTTTGCATGACTAAATCATTTGGCACACCCTGCAGGCCACATCCCTCATCCAATCCTTCCCAAACTTCAAATGAATCTTCTTGGTGACCTCTTGATGGGAACTTTCAAATCTTTCTGAATTTCGCTGAAAAACATAGCCGCTGCTAGCCATCTTGGATTTTACTCTTTGCATGATAAAAGTCCTTTGGCACAAACCTATAGGCCTCATCCGATTGTCACCAAACATAATATGGATCCTCGTGACCTCTAGATGGTAGCTTTTTTATGAAATTCATTAAAAAACATGGCCACTAGCAGCCATTTTGGATATCAAATTTGAATCCATTGGCACACCATGCATCCTGCATTTATTATGCTCCCAATCCCTGTAGGATGTTCAGGCATATAGCCAAGGGCTTTGTCCATCAAGGTGTGTGTCCATTCGTATGAAATTATCACCTTTTAACTCTGGTTTTAATTATGGGATTTGTTATCCTTCCGCATGGTAATAGCCCAGTTTGTGCGAAAGGATACCCACAAAATAAATATTTTGTCCATTAAGTTTTACCAGTTCCGGCCCTTAATTGACTTTTTTTATTTTTGTGACCAAAAGAAAATTTCAATTTGTAACTTGGGTGTTAATTATCAGATTGTGTTGTCCTTTGCAAGCCTTGAAATAGGGTGTCTGTCATTTGCAGAATGAGGTCCCCAGAGGGTGAAGTTAGTGATGCTGCCCAGCATAGCGGGCTAGCATCACTAAATCCACCCTCTGGGGACCTCATTCTGCAAATGACAGACACCCTATTTCAAGGCTTGGTCCTTTGGCATTGGTATAGCACAGGTTGGGGGAAAGGATACTCACATACTACGGTTTTTGTCCATTAATTTTTCCCTGAGTTAAAGCCCTTATTTGACTTAGAAATCTGTGAATTTAGTGTTCATAAGAACATTTCAGCTTTTAGCTTGGGCATGATTAGTATCGCCTCCAGATGGGAGCTATCGAATTTGAACGATTTTCGATGAAAAACATTACTCTTTGCATGACTAAATACCTTATATAGCCCAACAACCAACATTTTTCTTCCAATTGGTACCGAACTAACTTCATATGGCTGTTCGGGTTGACCTCCGGTATTACTTAAAACATTTCAACTTTCCGCATCCTTATTGCACCATTGATGTAATGTATCATATTCCCTTTCCAAGTTGAGGTACAGTGTTATTGACACTTTAATTTAATTAACATCACCAATGGTGACTGTAATACAAATTTTCACTTTATTTAAAGCCAGTCATTGCTGACATAGAAAGTGTAATGTAACTGTAATTGACCAAATGGTTTCAATGTGCATAATCTCGTTAAATTGCAGATTTATTAAGTTAGTCTCAGTTCCTTTGACCTAACCAGCTAGTGAAATCGGTAGGTATAATAGTGGTTTAAGTCAGAAGTACAATTGATCATACCAAATCCAGTGGCAGGATTTTTCATCAATTTTAATCAACTGTATCATACAGATCATTACAAAATGCTTATTTATCGCAAAAAGTGATATCTTTAAAGTCATAATGATGTATTATAATCTTACATTTATGTTAAATTATGCACAGAATATGCTGTGTAATTAGGAATAACTCACATTGATCTGTGTTTGTTTACGCTCTGAAAAGACCCTATCTGTTACAAAGTCGCGAGGTTAAATGAGCTCATATTCTTTTGAAATTATGGAAAACGTTGTGAGAAATAGATTGTTCACAATTTATTACTACTTTCAGTCGACAACTATAGTGGAGTTCAGAACAAACATAATGTATGGAATAAAGCGGCATTCACATTTGGTGATTTTACTGGTGAGCGTTACTTTACACTTAAAAGTCTTATAGATAGATGAGTACAGCAATCGTACTTCGACGTAAGCCAGTATTATCCCCACCAGTTTACATTGAAGAAAACTTGGACTATTTTTAACCCTTTCTATACTAAATACTCATTGATGATTAGTTCCCTTAGGAAATATTTTTAGGTCGTTTGTTGAACTTATTATCTGAACATTTCCCAGCAATGAACAAGACTCCTTCTGCACTTATATTATAAATTCTTTTGTCTGTCGACTGCTCATATTTCCTGAACACCCCTCAAAATGAATAATACACCATTCCAATGTATACTTTTATAACTGATGGGTGAATCCATACAGTAAAGCATGGGTTAATAATGAAATTAAGAACAAAGATTATCTATTTTTCCACTTTGTTCTTGATGAAGATGACTTACGATGTTCCATATGTAACTAAGGTCAAAATTTGTATATTCCATTCAGTGAGAGCAAGGGCAAATGGTGTACTACTCAAGCCATGAAATTGTGTCTGTCATTTGTAGAATGAGGTCCCCAGAGGGTGAATTTAGTGACGCTTTTCCACACAGCTGGCTGGCATCACTAAATTCACCTCCTCATTCTGCTTAGCCTCATCTTTTTTGTAGTATCTATAGTCATAAATTAACAATTTTTTTTGTTACTTTTTCCATTCTGTTCAGTATCCCCCAATTTGCAGAAGATAAAATGCATAATCGAGGTGACTAATGGGTGAATATCACTAACCTCAACTGGGGAACTTCAATCTGATTTTAGGTCTTCCACAGTAGTTGAGGCCTCAGCAGAATGATGTTCCCATGGGTGATGCTAGCCCGATGTGCGGGGGTAGCATCACTAAATTCACCATATGGGGACCTCATTCTGCAAATAACAGACACAAGGTTTGGCATTACTTTTTTGTATTAGATTGGCATATGTCTCTGATGGTACTAATAGTGTATCAACTACGCAGTGAAAAGGGCTATACACATATCATGGGTAGCACACATACATGTATTTCATGACTTGGTAGCTAATATAGATCTTCAAAAACAGTCGTGAGGTTGAGAGTAGGGGTAGTAAATTAGTTATGTTGCCTGTACTTTTTGAGCTTGGCTGTGTATGCAAGTGAAAATGAAAGACAGAAATTCTACTGATTTATAAACAGGGATGTGCTTAGAGGGGTGTATCAAGAAGGGAGGGGGGTTCAATCGATAGGGTTATTGATAAATTTATAAATCAAAACCATCCTTTTGGAAATACAAAATTTTTGCTCTCTAGAGTTGAATATTCATACTAACAATAAATATAATGCATATCTATCATCTGGAAATCACTAATCTTGCATTAAATTTTAATTAAACGGTTCTTAATTATTCCAACATTGCCAGTCTCATAATGTGTGGAATATCCAGCTTTCATGGGTTCGACCCATGTGTTTTCAGCTTTAAAAAATATGGGTCGCCATTGGAGCACCATACAATATCATTCCGCTTCCCATCCTGAACCCGCGCCCCTTTGCTTTGTCTAACATTATAATGATATTTGGAGATTATGGTTTAATGACAGATGTACAGTAATATTTATCCTATTTCACAATCTAAATTAATTTAATTGTAGAACTGATAAAACTTTTGAAACCTCAAAAATATGAAGTATTTTTATGAGCAATTCAACACAAATGAGATTATAGTAAGGACTTTTGAATCATTGTACACTCTGTTCATTAACCATGTCTCGTCAAATTTTCGACAATGTATTGGCAGTAGAAGCTTTGTCTTGTGAGAAAGATGTCACAAAGTGAGAATGAAGTGTGATAGGCTGTGTGTTTGTTGTTTTGCTCTGTCATAGACTTCGGTCAAGGCATACAGTAATGCTCTAAATAATCGACTCCTTAACCACAGCAGAATTATGGGTAACTTTTCAGGATTTAGTCGGAAATATGGCTTGTTGCCATTCATCGGAAAGCTCTCGGGGAGAGCTTTCCGATGAATGGCAACAAGCCATATTTCCGACTAAATCCTGAAAAGTTACCCATAATTCTGCTGTTTTGAAGGAGTCGATTATTTAGAGTATTACTGTAGCATTGTATAAATGATTACATTATATCATCCTTCCATACATATGAGTGCTGTTATTCATGGAGATATGTGATGAGTAAATGAGCATGCTCCTCTTTCATTATAACATTATTTTGTTGATCTATTTCACAGATATGAATCACATGCCCTCAATTTGAAGAAAAAAAGTGTATTTTGAAAAATATACAAAAAGAATGGCATAATTTACTCTAATGGTCACAGTAATTTCATGGTCACTATTTTTTTTATTGGAATTTTTGGTAGGAATATTAGAAAAAAACTGAGTACTTTGGCACAAATGGGGTACCAATATTTCTGGAATAAAATTGTTTATATATACTCACTGCCTTATAATAGCTGTGTCATGTTCCATTATGAGAAATTACATTGTTTTTTCTGTATATTTTTCTAAATCCAGTTTTTTTTTATCAAGTTGAGACCATGTGACTCCTGACTGTGTTTGGGACTGAGCGTTCAATACATCGGTTTTTAACTCATCATCATGGAAAGCTATCTTAGACATTGTTAATATTTAACCCTTCCATGAGTGGAGCTTCCTAGCATTTTGTGAAAACATTGTGCCAATGCATTGACTTATTATATATGCGAGTCTCCCATAGGGAGTCTCGCATATATAAGAGAATACATTGGCCTAACAAATTTTACCTTGACCTTGTAAGCCATTGCATTCGCTTATATATGCGAGGCTCCATATAGGAGACTCGCATATAAAAGAATGCACTGGCACAGGTTCTTTAATGCTGCACCAGCGTAGCTCCCATCATGAAAGGGTTTATTACTGAATGGATTCTCTTAGTCAGTTCTAAATTATGCATCAGTGAGTAAGGTATTAACTAGTATTTATATGGGCATCATTTCAGTCTTATGTTAGATTGTCGTATTTTTGATAGTTAAAGATCTGCTGTAACATTTCCATATTAATTTAAAATTTTAAAATACAGAACAACTCAATCAAATACAGGTGTTCAAACATTGTTATATATAACTGCATTGATTCAGTAATTGAACTAGTGTTTTTCAAATTCTGTGACAGGTACAATAATGCATCCTTAGCTGCATGACCTTACATATATTATATTGTTAAATAGGGTGCTACATGCACCTCGACCACCAATTAAATTATTTTGACTTATTTTAAATTCCATAGCCTAAATATTATACTTAAAACGTCTCTTGAATTTACCTAAAAATAAAAAATATGTGTTCTCAGACACCTCTGTCATATTTTGAAGAGGGTCTCATTGAAGTTTTTATCTCTAATTTAAATATACATGTAATAGAAATCTTTCCAATTGCTCAAACCTTGAGTTTCTAATTACATGTACAGTAATGCTCTAATTAATCGACTCCTTAACCACAGCAGAATTATGGGTAACTTTTCAGGATTTAGTCGGAAATATGGCTTGTTGCCATTCATCGGAAAGCTCTCGGTGATTTATGTAGTTGCTGACTGGATAATCGATGTAGTGCACTTGACAGTTCTGGGTAAACCCAACTCGAATAGCTACGCAATACTTTGTCTGGAGAAAATGCCCATGTCTCCTATTACCAAATAGCTCTTGTGTCGATATAAATAACTTCTTATGCGATCCGTGCGGTGTGATGCCACAGCATATACATGTACATAGCTTTACCAATGACAGATATCGCCTGTATAATTATTATCCGACGCTTCAAACTCGCGCTATTTATAGTTTATATAAATCTGCGACTGTATAGAGATTCCAACACTTGCCCGAATGGCTACATCGCTTTGTTGATACTAAGTTGTGATTGGTTGCGACTGACGTAATGCTTGCTTGTGCTAATAGGGATCCCCCAAATACTCCAGACTCAGTAAAGCGTTATAGCTGTCGATTCTGTTAACCAGAACTGTGTACTTGAGTGTTGCATTGGTTGTATGTTGAGTCTATTATTTGAACAATCCCTGAAAATGAATAGGTATAACTTGCTGGTAGAATCCATTCAGTAATGATAGGGTGAAGTTAGATGATATGTTAATGCTCTAAATAATTGACTCCTTAACCACAGCAGAATTATGGGTAATTTTTCAGGATTTAGTCGGAAATATGGCTTGTTGCCATTAATCAGTGAGAGCTTTCCGATGAATGGCAACAAGCCATATTTCCGACTAAATCATGAAAAATTACCCATAATTCTGCTGTGGTTAAGGAGTCGATTATTTAGAGCATTACTGTATGTTTAAAAGGTTGCTGCAGGACAGCTATCAAATAAATTAAAAGTATAGGCTTTATACCTTCATATTGACACTCTTCCATAATGTATTACAAACATTGAAAAGCAACCCTATGTTTCATACTTTACTTGTATAATTGGCTGAGAACACATACGTTTATTTTAGTAGACTTATATGGACATTGCTAAAGGAAATTTTTATCATAATGTTCGATTTTAAACCATTTCTGTGCCAAGGAGTCTTGGTTGCTGAATTAGGACTCTGTAATGACTTGATGGTGAGTAGATATACAGTTTATCCCTTTTTACAATTGTCTTCTATTGTTTTCTGTCATCCCTCATCTTATGAAAAAATGTTGAAATTGATTGGATCATAATCATAATGAACATTATAGTCAAAACTTTGTTGCTGATATACAATAATGTTACTAAATGCTGTTTCATGATTTTGTGAACCAATTTATTGAACTTGTTATGTCTCTGAGATGTAAAAAAAAATGTATATATGAAAATGTATTATTTTTTATGAGAAATAAAATCTCGAACTGAACTTTCATTTCAGCTCAATGGCTCCTATACTCTGTTGTGCAGCAGGTTGTCATTAGTCCAAATTTCCTTCACAGTAAACCAGCTAGTAAAATCAGTATCATACTAAAAGCCGACCGTACCGCCCCCATGTGTCCGAGCGAGTCGGGACATGCACTATTGAGCAGAATAGACTATGTAACAAAGTTCAAACCCAAGTTGATAGCTCGAGCGGAAATGGCACTGTTAACCCATAATTTGCACGGGTAATAAAAAATTAAAAAAGGCACTGACCACATCTCTCCAATATAGATGTTTGTCCCATACACATGGTCGAGTCAGTTATGCACGTACACAAAAACACAGAGAATAACACCAGCTGAATGAGATGGTTCATGCACTATCGTGCAGAATAGACCTCTATAATCTGCAAACATGCCAACCCCAAGTTGATAGCTCAATCGGAAACGACACGGTTGACCCCCAACTTGCAGCCGATTCCGCAGGTATGCAAAATAAAAAATGACACCGACCGCACCTCTTCTGGCTGTCTGACCATGGAAAGGGATATTATTTCATGCAGCGAATACCCTTCTTCATAAATGTGTGAATATATTAACACATATGCTACGGTGAATACCCCTCTGCATCCATGGGCGATCTGACAAGTTGCCAGCTAAGGCGGAAGTGAATATATTAACCCATGCGCTATGGTCGAATTTGCTATGCATGTATGCAAAACACAGAGAATATCACCCAGGTGTTTTAAGATATATTTTTCTATGCAAGAAAATTCTTTTCGCAGTGTACGGGAAAGACCTTGTTTGTTTTTGTGTACACATACTTACAGATCCCGGTAATATAAAGGAAAATATATCTCCAACATAAACTAACATCTCATTGGAACGTTGTACATGTCTATTATGCACCATAATGCATGCCCCATCTCGTTCGTATCCCTTTCCGTGGTCAAACAACTAGTGGAGCTATAGTCGTCACTCCTTGTCCGTCGTCCGTCCATCCGTCAACAATTCTTTAAACCTCTTCTTCTTTGGAACCATAAGACTGAATGGGTTCATATTTGGTGTGGATGTTCCCTAGGTGACTCACATTCAGATTTGTTCAAATGAGGTCACTGGGTCAAATAGTTGCGAAAGCAGGGCCATAACTCTATTCCTCCATAGTAATTCTTTGAATGACTTCTCAAGAACTATTTGGCCGATTTAGCTTATATTTGGTATGGAGGGTCCTTGGGTAACTGGGGTTCAGATTTGTTCAAATAGGGGCAGAGCCAGGGACACAATTCTTAAACAAAACAAAACAAAAAACCTAAAAAATTTGATTTGAAAAAAAAACACCATTCAAATTAATTTTTAGCTCACCTATAGTCATCACTTCTCGTCCGTCCGTCCATCAACAATTCTTTGAACATCTTCTTTGGAACCGTAATGCCGAATTGGTTCATATTTGGTGTGGATGTTCCCTAGGTCACTCATATTCAGATTTGTTCAAATGAGGTCACCAAGTCAAATAGTTTTGATGTCAGGACCATAACTATTTTTCCACATAGTAATTCTTAAAACGACTTCTTTTCTGAAGTCGTCGGGCCGAATGGGTTCATATTTGGTGTGAGGGTACCTCGAGTGACTGTGGTTCAGATTTGTTCAAACGAGGTCACTGGGTCAAATGCGGGGTGGGGCTATGGACATAAATCTGAAGAATTTTTTAGATTTAACTTATTGCTCAATTTAACCCAATTTTTTTTTATATATTTCATTTTTAATAAATAATTTTTTTTTATTAAATAAAATATTTTTTATTTAAATAAAATAAAAAACATTTAATAAAAAATTTGAAGAACTTATGACATTACATCTTCGGGGGGAGGGGGTGGGGGGGGGGGGGTAGGTACCTCTAGTCACCCAACTAAATTTGGTTGAAACAGGGGATTGGGAGAAAACATGAACAGACAGATGTACAAAAATGTTCAGTAAGTTCCTTTTAATATCCTTGCATCCCCACTAATACAAGCCATCTCTGCTCTGAACCTGAGACCAGGCTGAGAATTGATAGACAAGACACATGTTGTTTATCAAACAGTGCCAGATAGATAGATAACAGAACTTTTGTGGCTATAGGCAGAGTCCCAAGGGAGTGTATTCATGTCATTCATAATTTAAATGAGATTAATAGCCTTTAACATTTGTTTTCTAAAGTTGTCAATGTAGCACCATCATTGTTTACAATAGACTGGTCATTAATATCAGATTAAATTCCTTTTCTCCCAGTGTTTCTCCAAGATTTAATTAAGTGTGTCTGGCATTTGTAGAATGAGGTTCCCAGAGGGTGAATTAATTATGCTACTCTGCATGACAGGCTAGCATCGCCAAATACACCCCATTCTGCTTAGGCCTCATCTTCTGTGAAGTATCTAGAGTCTCAAATTGACATTTTTAGCAGCTTTTTTCCCTTCTGTTCAGATTCTAAAATGCATAATTGAGGTGTCAAATGGGTGCGCATACTGTCATACATCACCAACTTCAGCTGGAGAACTTCTGTCTGTCCCTAGGTCTCACATAGCAGTTGAGGACTAAGTAAAATTGGGTTCCCAGATGGTGAATTTGGTGATGCTCGCCCACCTTACAGAATAGCATCACTACATTCACCCTTTTGGGACCTCAGACACTAAATTCACGCTTGGCTCTTCCAATATTATTTTCTTAACCACTTATCTATGTGAACTCATTATACCTTATTATGGACAAAAAAGTGAGGGGTATATTGGATTAAAACTGTTGGTTTGTCAGAGTGTCCTTCCATCCATTGTTCTGTCCATCCACCCATCAACAATTGTTTTCTTCTCGAGATGTATATGAATTCCCTACCTGTATGTGACTCACATTCAGATTTGTTCAAATAAGTTCATCAGGTCAAATAGGAGGGATGCCAGGGCCATATCGTTTTCCCTCCATAGTAATTCTAACAACTATTACTTCTCAAGAACCATCAAGTTTATTTAGCTTATATTTGTGTATGCAGGGTCCTTGTGTGGCATGTTTAGATCTGTTCCAATGGGGTCCTTTTTGGAAAATCAATTAACTTCAACTCTTAAAAGCGAATGTTTAAAAATTATTAGATGAATAGATATCAAGAGATGGGGATTCATGTTTGTTCAAATAGGGGCAGAGGTAAGAGATTTAGCTCTGCCCCACCCACACTACCTGTGTCTATGCTGTACGCTACTGGTATAATAAGATAATGTCATTCTTGCAGGGATGTCACCACAGTGTTGGGGGGGGGGGGGCATCCATCTGTCAATTCTTTGAACATCTTCTGTAGATCATAAGACTGAATGGGTTCATATTTGGTGTGGATGTTCCCTAGGTCACTCACATTCAGATTTGTTCAAATGAGGTCACTCTGTCAAACGACTTCTTCTCATGTACCATCAGGTTTTGTGTGACCCACATTATGTGAGTAAAGGGGCGATGCCCTATAGCAGAAGAGTCCACAATTAGAGGTACCATGTCTTAGCTTTGTGTGACCCACATTATGTGAGTAAAGGGGGGATGCCCAATAGCAGAAGAGTCCACATATAGAGGTACCATGTCTTGCCCACCGGAAGCTGACATAAGCTAATGATAGGCAGAGCACCCTGCTGTAACGGCAGTTTCTGATATACAGTCTCAAAGATTTGGAACAGAAAAGATAGCAGAAACCCATAGAACACACACAAACTCTGTGTTATGATTTATGTTTCATGATAACAATTGATTAAGGCTTTGTATGACCCACATGCGTAATATAAGGTAAGTGCGAAAGCCCCATACATATTATCTGGTATATCAGGTACCGAGCACCTAATATATATCGTATCTAAATTAAAGTTATACACGCGTTTATAGATATGTTATCCATTCCCCCTAATGTTATTGTTGCTGTCCCGTAGGTAAAGTCGAAATCAAGTTATTTTGCGCAGATAGGATATGTGTAAATTCGCGCAGATAGGATATGTGTAAATTTGCATGATAGATCAGCGCATTAGCTGCTGGATACCAAATTCCAAGCGGATTTAATGCAACCGTTCAAATTATACGTTTATGTTTATTTTAATATGGGATTTATTATGCCAGGATTATTTATTTATGTGTCTCTGATATTTTAATATGGGATTTATTATGTAAGGATTCACACACTATCATAAAAGGTTATATTGTTGGTGCGAATTTGGGAGGTGTCGTTGTTATTGCGACACTGATACGTGGGAGAATATAAAATGTCACATACAATAATACCGAATTATAGGTACGCGTATTTGTAGTTAAAGTGGTGTGAAACACCCCGGCAGGGCGATAAACATAAATTGAGAATGTTGGTCAAAGTAGTTATTTATCATGTATATTAAACACAATTGACAACATAATTGGCTGCTATACTTATATATTAATTAAATGTAATGACTCTTGATGGCGAAATCATTTGTGTTATTTTATCGCCGATATTTGTGTCCCGAATCGAGATGCAAATATTTACAATTGTGAGTATTTCAGACGATGTTTTCTGTGGAGTGGTGTGGTCGATTTCTTTGAAATTTTCGGCGATGTTAGTTGAATGGGTTCATATTTGGTATGAAGGGTCCTTGGGTGACTGGAGTTCAGATTTGTTCAAATGGGGTCACTTGTTTTAAATGGGGTTTCAAATTTATTCAGATGGGGTCACCAGATTAAATAGGGTGGGACCAGGGACATAACTGTATGTGTCAATAGTAATACTTAAATTGTCTTCTCAAGAGAGGTTGGACTATTTAGCTTACATATAGTATGGAGGATCCTTTAGTGACTGAGATTCAGATTTGTTAACATGAGGCAACCTGTTAGAAATGACAGGGCTATGGGGACTTAGCACTTTTGTGTATAATAAAATCATTAAAATACAAAATTCATTAAAACATCTTCCTTGGAACTACCTGACTGATTAATCTGACATATATATATGGTGTTTTTGGGTCCATGGATAATTGGGCTTCAAACATGTCTAAATAGTTTTATAAAAAGGCGCTTGTGAGATTGGAAATTTCCAACAATTGAGAAAGTTTGAGATGTCGGTTGTGAAATTCCAACCTAAGACTTGGGAGTCTGGAGGGGACATGAGCTGGAGGATGGGGGGGGGGGGGTGATCAGTAGTGTACAGTTGGTAATTTAAAAGTAGATATTCACCGATCTACATACATGAAGCCTCTCGATCCACATATCCTGTTTAGATCTACTCCTTTTAAAGCGATTATGAAAAGTTCTGACTGTTATGGTCTCCAGAGTCCCAGTCTTATCAGTCTTTGCAGTCTGTTGAGCAACCCCACAGTCTTTGACTGTCTTGTTTTTATTTTAATTGATATTAAATTCCGGCTCAATTTAAAAAATAAATAACACCATTATAACATCCACCAGGGTGACTCAACCAAATTTGGTTTAAATCAGTCTAAAATCAAGAACATGCAAACAGCTAGCAGATACTCAGAGCTCTATGAGATATGAGGAAGGTGTCTGCAATCACAGAATGTTTACTTAACACCATATATAAGTCACATTGATTATAAAGTAATAAATGAAATGGCAGTGTTAACAAAATCTAATTGGAATGACAGCTCCTTTGATTAATAGCCTAAATTTCTCTGCCTGTTAAAGAGTTTATAAATGACCCATAGCTTATGATAACAAACTCCCAAGGGCAAGTGTGAATGATGAATCTGACAGTTAGGCCAGTAAAACTAAATACCTGTTTTCTCAGGTAAATACATATGGGAAACAGGATGAGAAAGAAGGAGGTATTTTTCTTAGCTTACCTGAAATGAAGAATTGAGACATATTTTGTGTGAATGGTCCCTAGGTGGCTGGGATTCAGTTCTGTTCAAATGGGGGTCACATGGTCAAAAAAGTGACATAGTTAGGGACATAACTCTTTCCATCCATAGTTATTCTTAAAATATCTTCTCAAGAATCATCGGGGCTATTTAACTTGTAATGGTATGGAAGGTCCTTGTGTGACAGGGATACAGATGTGTTAAAATGAGGTCACCTGGGCAAATAAGGGCGGAGCCAGGGACATAACTTGTCCATCCATTGTAATTCTTAAAATGTCTTCCTATCAAGAACCATCAGGTCTATTCAGCTTATATTTGGAATGGGTGAGAAGGATTCAGATTTGATTCAGAATTGGATCACTGGGTCAAATAGGGTCAGAGCCACGGACATAATTCTTCCCCTCATTAATTATTTTTAAAACATCTTCTCAAGAACCATTTGGCATATTTAGCATACATTTTGGTATAGAGAGTCCTTGGGTGACTGGTATTCAGATCTGTTGAAATGGGTTCACCAGGTCAAAAAGGGGTGCGACCAGGGACATAACTCTTCCCCCATAGTAATTCTTAAAATGGCTCCTCCTGAAGAGCGATCAGTCCTATTTAGCTTACTAGTATATGTAGTAACTAGTATGGAGGGTCCTTGTGTTACTTGGGACTGGGTTACACGATTTGTTAAAATGGGTTCGACCAATCAAGAAATGGCATTTTGTGTATATTGCCTATGGAGAGTTGGGATTAAAATTTGTTTGTATGGGGTCCACCATTAAAAAATGGGGGCATGTCAGGTTGTAACTTTGCCACAGTTAGGAAAGCTTGAAGTATCAGTTGTAAAATTCCAATATGTGCAAAGGAATTTTATGAACTTGGGAGTGTGCTTGCTTCAGTTGGGAGGGAGCAGACTATGGACTATGTGGGGTGGGGGGGGGGGGGATTTGGACCATATTTCAACGTGGACACCCCACTGCTCAACAGAGACCCTCTAGACTACGTCCCTCTTTATGACTACTTGTTTTTGAGTGACTTTGACAAGTACTAACTCTTATGGTCTTCCGAGTCTCAGTCTTTACAGTCTGATGAGCGACCCCACAGTCATTTTTGTTACATGGTGGAACCGGTCGTATTATAAGTTAAGGATTAACAGTGTCGTTTCTGCTCGAGTTATCGACTTGAGGGTTGGATTTTTGGTACATGCAGATTTATTCAGCATGATAGTACATGCCCCATCTCGTTCTGTCCCCTGGGAGTGTTACTGTCTGTGTTTTTGCGTACATGTATGTTGCGGATTGCAGAGGGGTATTCACTGCATGATAGTATATCCCTTACCATGGTCAGGCAGCTAGATCGAGAGGTGTGGTCGGTCTTTTTTATTTTGTGTAACTGCGGAAAGGCCGTTTCCGCTCGAGCTATCGACTTGGGGTTGGAACTTTAGTACATACAGGTCTAGTCTGCACGATATAGCATGCCCCAATTCGCTCGGACCCCTGCTGCGGTATAGTCAGGTGCGGTCGGCTTTTAGTAGGACCCATCCGGACAGAAATACTGGTTATTAAATTCCTCCGAATATTTTCAGGCGACAATAAACGCAAAGACATAAATAAGCATCATGAGGGTGGAAATACAGTAATGCCCTAAATAATCGACTCCTTAACCACAGCAGAATTTATGGGTAACTTTTCAGGATTTACTCGGAAATATGGCTTGTTGCCATTCATCAGAAAGCTCTCACAGAGCCTTCTGATGAATGGCAACAAGCCATATTTCCGACAAAATCCTGAAAAGTTACCCATAATTCTGCTGTGGTTAAGGAGTTGATTATTTAGGACATTACTGTAGTGCGAAACGTGCATGCAGGTTCAATTGGAATACAAAAATTACGCATTTATTTTGTGGCAATACCATATATAACAGAATACAATTTAAATATTCCCCTGTGTGTGTACTCGATGCTGACGTCGGCAAATCCTGTATGTTCTATCCTGCTCTGAGTGTCTCTTATTATCCTACAACCAAAGAACATTATAATCCAGAGTGGGTTGAAGCATCTCGCAATGAAGTACGACAATGTTCTCTTCGCTGGTGCCACATGTTCTATGAAATAAAATCTTCCACCCTGAAAAAAGAGGCGAAAACACAAATATTAGGGAGGTTTATATTGAAAATTCTAACTTCACTGGTCAAGAAATATCAGACTATACCAATAAAACAATAAGCTAACTGTCCGGGCACTCTAAATCGTGTTGGGTTAATTTTTACCCAAATTGGGTGAATTTTTTACCCAACACAATCGTACATATTGTACTATTCGGTAAGGGCCCATGCAATTTATAATTTCCAATGTACCCACCCCTTAAACCAGACTCAACATTCCCAAGTTGCAGAAGTTCGGGAAAAGTATCACAATGAATGCTCTGTGTTGCTCCACACTGAAGAGCTGGACGGAATGTTTCTATATTATATGAACTGAATAAGTTTTATGTGGTCTATAAAAGTCCACACAAGAGCATTTAGCATATTTATCGACCTAGTTCGATCCCAGGAACAAAAACAGGATATAAACAAGCTTTAAGCCGCCAAAACTTAACAGTAAACTGTTGTATCAAAATGAGTGAAATTCATTTAGAAGTCTTCAACTTTCCGGACCAAATATCTGTATTATTACCTCATCGAGATAAAATCAAACAAAAAATAATACATAAAGACAAAATAAAAAAACGCTCTTTATTTTTGTAAATAGAAGAGAGGAAACAAAATACTAAGGTGATAATCTATATAACAAAAAGTCATTCCTGTTCTTCTGATGCATATATGTGCAATCGACATATATGTTATTATATTTGTACTAGTTAGTATCAGAGACATTGCAACGGGGGGGGGGGGGGGTTGACTAGTATTATTATGAATAACTGCTTGCTCTCTGAATTAACAAAGCAAAAACTTGAGTATAGGGCTATCGGTATTTTACCTCAACGATACATTCCTCATGTGCGACGCATACCCCGCCCCCAATCCATGTAAATGTAATTATCACATTAAAAATGGTGTTCTTGCACTCATTTCACCACATTTAATATCTGTTCAAAAATTATATTTACATATTTTGATGACAATAACTATATTGTTTACATTAACAGCATAATGCATTTATCTAATGCACGCGTTGTTCATATAGCGTTGGCCGTTAATTTCTTTCGCGCTCGGTTCCACTTGAATAGACCTTTACTCGACTAATTAACATTATTATATCAGCGACTTTAATTGAATACTAATTTTTGAAACTCAACCATCAAATCTGGTATAAAAATGTCGTATTACTTCAATGCCAGATCGTTTCAATGGTTACAGGTTAACTGGGGTTAATGTGACTACTCTATTTTTTATCCCTAAAGAACCGGATTAAGTTTTAATAGTATCTAACATGGTATTTATATGAACTCTGGTTAATTGATCACTGTCGTATAACAAAAACTGGTCCTAGGATTAACCGGTTAATCGTTTCTTGTGATATGTTAAGCTGCATAGCGCAATCATAATGAAGATGTATACTTATAATTCCATATAATTAAGCTTACTGGTTTTAGAATCCGGTGTATTTCTTTAAGAGCAACATCTGGATTGTAGACTGTACATAGAACGAAAGTCACAACAACAACATCGCATGAGGCATCTGGAATATCTTCTCTCAAATCTTCCGCAAAGGCCACAATGAATTTCTTGAAGTTCAAATGTCTATTTGCCGTTAGGTTTTCTTTAAGATACTTCTCGAAATATGGGTTTGGGTCCACACATATGACGTCAGCGCCACGTGGGTAATATTTGAAATTAGATCCTGATCCACATCCGATTTCCACTATACGTGATGCAGACGACGATTTCCGGAGAGATTCGAATAATTCGTCTTTTCTGTTTCCCACCAATCCGTGAACACGTTGCATAAGTTTGTCGATTGCGTATGCACCGAACAAATCATAAAACTTCCAAAGGGAATTTCTACAGATATATAATGCACCAATTATCACAACAAGAGGTAGAAGTCTCTCCCATATAATATCCTGTACAAAAACATCCACATTCGCCATTTTTATATTTCCAGAAATATGTGAAGAGACATATGTGACATATATGTGGTGAATTATTTGTCCTCAATAATGCGCTCTTATCTATACGTATATGAACCACCGCTTTGAATTGTGCTGTTTAATGACAGCGCGTTATCAGTTAAAAAAATATCATTACTGTTATTTATAGCTCGCTGTCTAATCACTATAGGACGGAAACAATATGTTAACTCTTTATATACTGAATGTATCCTCCCATTCAGTTATATACTATTAACACTGAAGTGTTAAACGCTACACTTGACAAGTGTTAAAACCAACTGACACTTGTGATTGTTTATTTAACATTCCAAGTGTTACAATTCTAGCACTCTGCCAAGTGTCCTGACAGTTTGAGTACACTTACCAAGTGTTCTACCCGTTTTACCCCTGTAAGTGTTTAACACTTCGGGTGTTACAATTCTAGAACTTCACCACATGTGTTGCAATTTCTTGTCCCACAAAGCAATGATTAATATTTGTTCAACACTTACTTATTATCAATTCTGAAGGTTATCGGTGTGGGCAAGATCATGGCCTGCGCCTGGGGGGGGGGGGGCTAGTGCTGCACATATTGCAATTGTTGTTAAAATATGCCTGTTATTTTGCAATTATCAATTCTGAAGGGTATCAGGGTGTGGCAAGATTCTGGCCTGGGTCTGGGGATGCTGCCCAAATTTCAGCTGTTGTTGACCCAATATGACAGTTTTTTTTGTGTGTGTTCATCTTTCGCCCGGCGCAGATTGTTACCAATGTTAACTGGCCGACGCCCTAATACAATATTGATGAGTGATTTACTCAACGACGACAATGTAACACATCTCCGCAAGTTGTGCGAATTTAATAAGCTTGTAAATCGAGAAATGACCGAATAACTCAGCTAGACAATAAGTCGAACAAGCATTATCATAATTTGTGCAAGAACAGTACCATATACGCATACACATAGTTATTGATATATAATTATAAATATGTATATGTAGGCATATACAATAAATTTATTTAGTTGTATATGCTTATATATATTTACAATATTCATATACATGTTACAGTATTATACATCTATGTAGCGATGAAGGTTATGTAATATAATCCATGTATACAACATTTGTCACCCGGATGCTCACATGTTTATGTATATATTTAAATTGTCATTATCTCCATACCTATGTATAGGTTATTAGGTTTATGAGAAATAAACTGATTGATTGATTGATTGGGAGAAGTTATAATCATGTCCCCAAAGCTTGTGACCAGGCCGATGCTATACGCTGGTGATGGGTGTGTGCAAGTTGGAAGGAAATCCACAAGTTAGGGTGTATGGGAGGCCCTTTTCACATTTATTATTTATTTGCGCTTGAGCGCAAATATTTGCGCTGAAACGTAAATCATTTGCGCTTAAGCGCAAATATATTTCCATCAATTTATTTGCGCTTAAGCGCAAATACCTAACACTCCCTTACTTCCCTCTGATTGTGAATGATTGAGTCCATCGCATAGTATATTATCATGGGCCCATAGTAGTAGCCCCATACAGACTCGAAAGTTGAAGAAAAAACATATTTCCATATGCATATCAGCATCTCTGTCCCTGATATCCCAATAATTGGTGCCTCATTCCCAGCGCTCTAGTATATGTTATTAAAGGGACATCTCCTGCACAGATATATACCATTTTCATGGCCATAAATATGGAATTAGGGGTTACTTGGGGCTTGCTTCCCTCATATGGTGTACTTATTGACTTAAAATAGGAGAAAATCCCCTATTTTCATAGTTCATATAAACCAAATAAAGCCCCATGCGACGATGAAATAACTTTCGGCATCATTAAACAAGGACCCGTGACTCTACTTAATAGACTAGAGAGAATTTACAATAACCCTAAACAACTGGAATTCAGAATTCAAAAACAACTTAAAGATCTCGAAAGATGGTGCTGAAAGTACATGATGCAAAAAAACAAAAACAAACAAACAAACAACACAATTAATAGTATTCAGCAGAAGGAAAACAATCGAAATCAAACTTTCTATTTTTGGGATATATTATATGTTATGTTACAGGTGTATTTTATGGTATTATATTTACATAACCCGTGTTACACCAAATAATGTTCATTGATTGGTCAACTGTCAAATGTGTCATGCGTTTAATATCTCAATAAAACACCCCACAAAAAAAGACGTCATATATTGTTGACCCGAATAACTGTGTGTGGCTGGTAAAATAACTGACCGTATTTGTTAAGTTCGCGGCCATAGACTAATCCTGGAATACGCCAACCCAGCTTGGGGCTGTGCGCCTGATTCTACATTGAAGAAACTAGATGACCTCCAATATGGCGCTGCCCGACTTGTCTCTTAATTGGAGCACTCGTTCAACGCCAAGAGAGCGTCTTCTAAAGTTATGACTTGGGGTGGTAAGCCGCAAACGAACAAATGGTTATTGGCGCCCAGAGATACATTTCCAAATCGAAACGTTTTACTTGTACTTAGTCATTGTAAATATAGTCCAATAACCCTTTACCCAACAGAAGGGCCCTGTGCCAATGCATTCTCTTATATATGCGAGTCGACCATAGGTCGCCTCGCATATATAAGAAAATGCATTGGCTTAACACATTAAAAATCATAAAATTGTTAAAGAATGTAAGAAAAAATGGTAAAAAGTGTTAAAAAAAAGATTTTTTTTAGGCCAATGCATTCTCTTATATATATGCGAGGCGACCTATGGTCGACTCGCATATATAAGAGAATGCATTGGCACAGGGCATAACTGTAACTATCACAATGTGGTCAAGGAGCCGGTTCCAATGATATCCATATTTGTATGGTTCTGTTGAGACAGATCGAAGATATTTTAGGCTGTTGAAGCTTTATTTGGCCGGTTTTGGCCGGTTTGTTGGGTAAAGGGATAAACGCATGCAGGTGTAGTAGTTGCGTTGTGTCAGCTTCCTTTCCCCTCACAGTTCCTCATAAAGGTCTCATCACATTTGTTGCATCCTATATGCTAGTCTCTCATTGAAGCTATAATGTACTATTGTATTACCGCATCAATTCATTACTTAATTATTGCCAAATTGTGAGGAGCGGGGCAAATATGTAGTTAGCACTTGTCTCCCAATACCTGCATGTCTGTCATATATACTTTTGTACTGGCAATTAAATATATTTAACTAAATAGACTAATCCATCGATCATACAGCGTTCACTAGCTGGTTTACGTCGAAGTAAACTTGGATCAGGATTAACAATGCATGGCAAAGGTGAATTGCATTCCCCAGTCCACCCTGTTTTGACTGTCCATCAACCAAATTAGAAGAACTTTGAATTTACAATCCAGATTTGTTCAAGTTGGGTTGGGTTGACAAAAGGGACAGGACTTTTTAAGTTTAACAATAAAGTTTAATAAACCATTTGATAGTAATGAATGTTCATACCAACAGTATACATTCTGATTAAATATGTGAAATAAGCGAGGTCACTGGGTCGCGGCCATATTGGGATTCATCCAGCTCCGTTCCGTGGTTTCAGAGATTCTTCCAGCCCCGGTTCCGTGGTTTTAATGCTACTGGCCAAAGTTTTTGAGTAGCATTTCCATATATGGAGCTTTTGAATTATTCATGACTTCCGTATATGGAATGCTACTACAAGACTTTGACCTGTAGCACTAAAACCATGGAACCGGACCCGATGGATCCAATATGGCCGCGAGTTAGTGACAGGGCGTATTGATATTTTGGTATCTCGACTCTATTTCACACGGCTCAAAGACACAAGCAGCCCAGATAAAAAAAACATCCAGTGTTGTCCAGTCCAGCACAGACTGTTAATGCACAATTGTAAAATATTAGGTTAAACATATTTATTGGATAAATAATAAGGATATGGACACCAGTGCTATAGCCACCTAAGTTTACCCCGCTCCGATTCTAAAAACATTTTGGAAATTATAAAACATGACAGTATATATAATATAATTGAATGAGTACTAATTAGTTGTCAAAAGATAACAGAATATTAATCTAAATTTTTAAATGTCCAATGATAACAAAAGTAAAGTAAAATGTTATTTTACTTTGGCAACAGGTAAAAATAAAGCAGACTTGTATATTTATCAGATCAAATTTGTTTTGTTTTTTTTCAAACAAAAAACGCAAAATGATTGAAAGTACAATCGAGGTTTGGGTCAGTTTTCAATCATTACACAGCCATTGTTAAGCTGTTTCAGACATATTTGTAACTTAATACGCCATGCAGAAAATGTCAGCGTCTTGAATAGTTAAATTGATTCAAGTGGGTTCAGGCTTAGTAACAAAAATATGCATATATAAGTTTGTCATTAAAAAATACATTTATAAAAACAGTTACTACGAAGACCTCGAAAATGACAATTTATGATGATGCACAAAATGCCATATTCCTTGCTAGGACGAATACATATATACCATCAATGAATATGTCAACGAGCACTCAGATGAACAGAAAGAGACTAACAGAGGAGAAGGAAAAGAGAAAAACACAAAACCTTTCTGAAGATTCATGAAAGCTAAAAGACAACATAACATCGGCATACCTCCGCTAAAGAGAGGAACAAGATTAACCACAAACTTCATTGAGAAAGCAGAACTACTCATAAATCAGTTCCGGTTAGTTTACCGTCCAGGCAAGGACCCAGATAAAGTACGAACTACCAGACCTACCTAAAAGGTACTGGGAATAGATAAACCAGGAATAGTTAAAGCTATACTAAAAGACACAATAACATTCAAAGCTCCTGGCCCCGAAAATTTCCAAACACAGCCCTGAACGTATGTGTTGATGCATGCACAACCTGAGGATAGATGTTATAAGAAACACAAACAGATGGCATACGAATCAACAGTCAGATCGACCATCGAACACGCAGATGAGGTATGTGACCCATATCTGGAGAAAGACACAAATGATGTAGAAAGAATCCACAAGTAAAGAGATGGGTTCATCAAAAACGACGACCACACAATGCGGTGGAGCCATTACACGCCCACCAGAGTCAGACGAGAGTATGCCATTTTAAGAATCGAGATATACTATATAGTTATACAAATAAGTTCATATATAGCGTATATGGTAATTAAAGGTCGTGGCAAGTAGTGCTGTGCATCAAATAAATCCTACATGGACTTATTTGTTTATATAAATAAGCTCACATACGATTGTTTTGATCATGCACCATTTAGGTTTATAATTTCATATCCAGCGTACTTCATTTTAAAATAAAGTCTTTGGGCTTATTTGTGTACTTTGAAATAAGTTCTATATGAGCGTAATTCAGATTCAAATAATGCCTATATGGGCTTATTTGTGTGTTTTGAAACAAGTTTTATATGAGCTTATTTTCGGGAGAACAGGCTGATTCAGTAATGGATGGATGGGTTGGTGTCGGCTATTTATCAGAGGACACACTAAGACCTATAAAAAGAACGGAAAGAAATTGAAGGCGAAAACATGCACAGGCTTCGAAACAACAAATTTTGTCTAAGAGGAAAAGTTATCAACTCCAATTCAATCGAAAGAATATTCGAACTAATTTAGCACAAGATGGACACTCGTTCTTTGTTCGAACTATTGCGAAATGGAACAGCCTGGGCCTGCCTGGCAGATAGTGAATGCGAAGATCGGCTGATATAACGACATATTCCCTACACGGCGTATACACAATCGAAAGCTCCGATACCGAGGACCATGCATACAGATACATATATTTATAACAGGTTACATAACCCACTTCCCCCGAAAAGAGGTGGCTTTTTTTTGTGGCGTTGTCTTTTTTTAAGATCAAAGAAGTGATATTCTGGCAAACAATGTATTCCAGCTTGACGATGACTGTGTGTCCTCAAATGTGAACTATGGAAAACTATGAATCGACTCATGGGCCCTGACTAGATACATTCGTTATCACACGCGAAGAAATATATAAATCACTGAAAAGTGTTCAAACGGCAAAATCCAGTGGCCCTGACGGAATTAGTCCAAGAATATTGAAACTTTGTGCATCCTCCCTAGCTGGTCCACTAGAATTTGCTTTCAAGAAATTTCTTGAAAAATCTTTCTTCCCGCCTGAATGGAAAGTGGCAAATGTATGTCCCATATACAAAAAAGACGACCCCACCGACCCAAGTAATTATCGCCCAGTTTCTCTTCTCTGTTGCCTGTCCAAAATTTTCGAAAAGTGTATATACCTTCACATGAATGAATATTTAAGAGATAATATGCTTCTAACAAACCTTCAATCGGGATTCACTCCGCAAGATAGCACAGTATTTCAGTTAACAGACGTTTACCATTATATAATATCTTCTCTTGATAATGGCAACGAAATTAGGTGCCTTTTCTGTGATATCAGCAAGGCATTCGATAAGGTGTGGCATCGGGGCTTACTATTTAAGTTGAAAAGAATGGGAATTGTCGGCCCAACATATGGCCTATTACAAAATTATTTGGACAATCGGCACCAGCAGTAATCGTTTCAAACTCGAACTCCTGCTGGAGCTGTGTCTCAGCTGGTGTGCCCCAGGGATCCATACTCGGCCCTCTTCTTTTTTTAATTTACATTAATGATATTGTAGACATTGTTACGTGCAATGTAAGGCTTTTTGCTGATGATACCTCTTTATTTCTATCCATTGAAGACCCAGTTATTTCCGCAGAGGTAATCAACAACGATATTAGTCTGATTTTCGAATTGTCTCAAAAATGGCTAGTGAAATTTAATCCCATGAAAACAGAATCACTTTAAGTATCATGGAAAAATAACATAATCGTCCACCCTCCCCTTCAGATGTCGGACAAGGATATTGTAGAAGTCGAAACTCACAAACATTTAGGTCTTACTTTTAACAGAGACGGTACGTGGAAAGATCATGTCACTGATATTGAAAATCGAGCCGCAAGTCGAATGTATATACTGAGGAAATATAAATTCATTCTGGACAGGAGAACCCTTGAGCGTATATACTTGTCATACATCCGTCCAGTGTTGGAATATGCCTCCTCGGTATGGGGTAATTGCTCAGTTGAAAATTCAACCTCTCTGGAAGATATCCAATACGAGGCTGCTAGATTAGTCACGGGAGCAACTAGAAGCTGCAGCAAACAATCACTATTACGGGAAACCGGTTGTGACTCACTATCTAGCAGGAGAGAAAAAACTAAACTTGTGCAATTTTTTAAAATGATTAGGAGAACCACGCCTCCTCACTTATATACTCTAGTTCCTATTGAATCTGGAAGTCTAACCAATTATAATTTCAGACAAAAGGGTCTCAGGACTCCCAGAGTTTACGCGACAAGATACGAAAATTCATTTCTTCCAGCTACCGTCAAATAATGGAACAACCTTCCGCCAAAGGCGAAAGAATGTGAATCTGTCTCTGACTTTAAGAATTTTCTTTTAACCGATCGAATTATCATACCGTCATATTATTATATAGCGTACCGAAGACCAAGCCAAATCTACCACTGTCGCCTGCGAACAAACTGCAGTAACCTGAAATATGACCTGTTTTGCAATCATTTGAATAATAGTCCATTTTGCGACTGTGGAGAATTAGAAACTGCTGAGCACTTTTTACTCCATTGCCGTCCAAAAGTTCATCGACGATACCAAACGATTTAACTGACATAATATGGTTATGAACTGTAAAGCGTGAACCAAAAGCCTACATAAAACAAAAATATTGTGCTCTCGTATACCCAAGCATGCCAGAGGTGTGATTGTGTGTGAGGGGTGGACTCGAAGCAATTGGCAACGGGATAGGTTGTGGGTGCTTGTGGAACAGGCAGTTAATCATTGAGACCCAATCAAACCATGATGCAATATATATACTAAGGAAATGGCCCCCTATAAGCCTCTGGCTTACTGCCAAATCCCTTTCTCTAATGTTAAATTGTTATCGTCCTTATATTATGTATTATATGTGCTATTCTTGAGAATAAAATATTGTTTACACTAAATGTGAACTACATACCAGATATAAAGATATTATTTTAATGTTGTTTATATTATACCAAAGATATTATTTCTTAGTCTAAAAAAAGGCGCATAACTTCGTCAAAATCATTGGACCGTGAGCGAGTTCAAACTTGACCTGTGTTTTCTGAACTGTAAACCATTTACTAAATATCAAGAAATTCCGTTAAACATGGTTCAAGTTATCATCTGGACAACTGAAAAATAAACCATTTCTGAGTCGTGACCTGCGTTTTCACTAATGCGAACCACATACCTAACATGAAGAAATTCTGTTGAAAATTGCTCAACTTATCATGTGGAAAACACAAACTATTAGATATCTAAGTCAAAAAAATTGCTATACCGCTGCCAAAAATCAACGGACCATAGTCAAAATCGAACTTAAATTGTGTCTCCTCACATGTGAAAAGTATATACGTACCGCAACCTTATGTTGAGTATTGCTCACGTTATCACGCGGACAATCGACGTATATTAAATATACTATATATATTATATATGCGCGGACAACCCAGATTTTTTTTTATTTCTAAGGGTCATTACTCCGTCAAATACCACTGACCCATGACAAAATTCGAAATTCAAAGTTCAAATATCAACAGTACATACAAACTCCCATTGAAGTCTGATTAATATTGTCAAAGTTATGATACGGACACACGGACGGACACATGGACAGAAATGCTGATTATTATAGCACCTCCGAAACAAATTTCGGGAGACAATAATTTTTTTGCGAGGACACAAATAAGCATCGTGTAGGGTGGAAATGGTTCACGAAATGTGCATGCAGGTTTAATTGGAACACAAAGTTACTTTGTAGCAATCCCATATATAACAGAAAACAAATTAAATCTTCCTCGATGTGTGTGTTCGATGCTAACGTCCGCAAATCCTGTTCGTTCTATCCTGCTCTGAGTGTCTCGTATTATCTCGCAACCAAAGACCATTATAAACCAGAGTGGGTTGAAGCATCTCGCGATGAAGTACGACAATGTTCTCTTCGCTGGTGCCACGTGTTCTATGAAATAAAATCTTCCTCCCTGAAAAAAAAGAGGAGAAAACACAAATATTAGGGGGGTTTAGATCGAAAAACGTCTAACTTCGCCGGTCAAGTGATAATAGACTACCCAAATTGGGTAAATTGTTTACCCAACACAATTCTGCGTTGGGCGATTGTTTTGAATTGGGTGAATAATTACATAGTTATTGGGCCAAATCAGCTAATTTTGGTGGAATGATTAGTATCAAATTACCTCTGTGTGTCGATTTTCCCCACACATCTTCTGAACTGATAATAAAAGCTCTTCATTTACCATCTATGTTAATATACAGATAACATGATTTTGAATGGCGTTATGGTTAATTTACGGGCCGACAGGAATGATTAACCGCCAGCGGATCTATTAGCGACCCGAGACGCAATCGATGGCCACTAATAGGCCAGAGGGATGTTACTCAACCCTGGAAGGTCGTTAATAAACGCTCGACAAAATCATGTTATTACTATTATTACCACTCCGTCCTCACGTGATCACTCTGATCGGTAACCTAACCATAGATGAAGGAAGGACTTAACCAGAAGCGGGCACCGGAAGTTAACGAAAACGAAGGTTCATTAACGCCCGCTTGCGGCCAACTTCGCCACCATGTTTAAATTGTTTGACATGGTGCGTTATCTATCATATTCCTATCTGGCCACAATAACTTTGTATTATTACCGCCACGAAGTGGGTGGACACTGGTGTACAGATTTGTATAGACTCATGGTCGTATGGAGGAATGTATTCTTGTTTCGTACTAGAGTATAAATCGTACCGATAATTACGATAGTACGACAAAGATTAGCACATGTGTTTACGTCACCGTGTAATTGTGGGAACATGTTTCTATTATGAAGATTTGCTATCCCGAAGGTCCGCTATTCCGAAGGTTCTCTATTCCGAAGGTTTTTGTTATTTTTAGGTTAATTCTATATTCTAAAGTATTGAGACTAATTTGAGAGGGTTCATTTTCACAAAGATTCTTTTTATGGAGTGTGCGCTCACATCCAAACTGATCCTGCGCGCACACCGATACAGATACAGGTAGTCCAGGCACATTAGGTTTCACTAGGGAAAAAAATCGGAGAAAGCTGATTTTTTCAGGGAATGTCGAGTACATGTCACTGAACGATTAGACAAAAGTCCCCTAAAATCCGAGTTGAGCTTTAAGGAGGAAATAACTTAACTTAGAACATTAAATGTGATTTTGTTTTGTTTTCGCGGGTTTTCTTGAGATTTAATGTCATTACGTGGGCCCATACCGTTGAATTCTTGGCATATAATATAGGTAATGAATGTTGTGGTATATATGGACCCTCCCGCAATGGGACATGACACAGGTACAGTTGACTTAAGTGATGTTCTGTGTGGGCTCCAATTTGGAGTTCAATATTTTAAGGGCCAAGTTTATAATTGTATGGGTCCATAGCTTTGAACTCTGGGCATATAATATGAATATTGGGGGGCATGTCTCTATTCCGAAGGTTCACTATCCCGAAGGTCCACTATTCCGAAATTTCTCTGAATGTTCGCTATTCCGAAGGTTCACCAATCCGAAGGTTCGTTATTCCGAAGGTTCTGTGTTCCGAAGATTTTTGTTATTTTAAGGTTAATTCTATATTCTAAAGTATATCACGAAGATTCTTTTTATGAAGGAAATAACTTAAAACATTAAATGTGATTTTGTTTTGTTTTCGCAGGTTTTCTTGAATTTAATGTCATTACGTATGACCTTATTTCTCATTACATATTCACGCCAAGCAGCCCACACAATTGCTATGTTTCCATGCGATTTAATGTGATTACGTGTGACCTAATATCTCAATAATCTGAGGCAAGAGTACGCCTGCTAAAGGCGAATTATAACAGTTGGGGCTATAACAAACTGCGCAGCAGAATATCGCTGAATGGACGAGTATGAGATGAGCCTAACTGCAATTGTGACTTTGTTTAAAGGCCCACTTAACTTTCGATTCATTCATTTTTTATAGTTTATACGGTTTTAATAACATTTTATGCCTGAAATTTGAATAAAACACTATAATTCATCACCATTTGAAACGCAGAATACTTCTATCTCCTAGTTTGAAACACCTTTAAAATACAGCGTCGTATATCTAGCAATTAGCAACCAACATGTCCTCCTCGGCTTTTCATAGATCTCAGCGTAATTTGATACTTATGGGTATTATGTCCGGGAAGTGTTTTGGACGGGTCAAATCGTGACCCCGACTTGACCTTTAAAACTGTCAATGCATGGTCAATTTGGGTAAAACGGACAAATTTCGGCGAAATTTGATACCTAGGGACACTTTTGTCCGGGGAAAGTTTTGAACGGGTCAAATCGTGACCTCGGCCTGACCTTGACCTTCAATGTGGTAAATCAAAGGTCAAATCGGACAAAACGGATGGATTTCGACGAAATTTGATACCTATGGGTACTTTTGTCGGGGGAGTGTTTTGGACGGGTCAAATCATGACTCCGACCTTACCTTGACCTTCAAAATTGTTCATTAAAGGTCAAGTGGGGTAAAACGGACGGATTTCGACGAAATTTGATACCTAGGGGTACTTTTCTCCGGGTGGGGGTGTTTTGGACTGGTCAAATCATGACCCTGACCTGACCTTGACTTTCGAAATAGTCAATTGTAGGTCAAATCGCGCCTTTCACCGGAAATCAGATGGGAAACAGCCCGGGCGAAGTCGGGCCCATCAGCTTGTGTAATAAAGAAGACAGTTTGAAGAAAGTAACATATGACACGAGAAACGGGAAAACTTGAAATATGGAAGTATGCAAATTTCCCGCATCAAATTTGAAAGCTAGTTTATAGAATAATTGTATTATAATTTATATTTATGGCTAATAATATGATATTGGTGGCGTTACCATTTCTGACTATGGTTTTCTTGTTGTAACACTGACCGGGGGATATTAAAATAATCCCCAGTGATTATTAAGATATCACCAGCTATTGTAAGCGTTTTTCCTCACCTCGATCGTAGCTAACAGTAACACGCTTCGAAAGAGGTTATATAATACAGTATGAAGAACACAATTATATGACACCAGTCAGCGGATTTAATTTGGTATACCAGGGGCATTGACTGTGTCACGTCATTAATATGACTCAAGCGTTGCATGTAAATCTACACAACATTTCATAAGTAATGCGTCTAAAACGATCACAAAAGCTCATACAGTTATTACCTGAGGACACTCTTTATTACCTACCGCTTTTTATGCGACTGAAAGAGTGACGCTCTGTACAAAAAACGATTATTGGATTTTGCTAGGCTGACAACAATTCAAAACATGTTAAAACTTCCTATTTCCAAAGTCGACAACAGCGGTCATCGAAACCTCATTAACGGGTTCTTTGGTGCGTGCGATGTAATTATTTATGGTATAGAAAACGTACAGATGTTGGCTCCGTGGTGTCATAATAACTTCGGACATGTCATCGTTAAAACACAAAACATCTCAATTCTGGGAAAATTTGAGCCCGTTCCTTTTGGAATACCAATTGTACACTGAATACCATGCATAAATTAAATTATATCAGCATAGAATATATTAAGTATTTAATATTTAGTGTTTGGAATTTCTAACTGTTGTTTATTCAATTGGGAAAGTTCTAACAAATGGACGTGTTCACCAAAGTCAGGGGAGGTAGGTTTTAGGGAAGGGGTTGTGTCCCCCAACTTTTTTTCCAAGTTGGAAATTCCATGGCTAATACAACATGAGCGAAATACCACGCCAAAACTATGTTGAATTTGTTGGCTAATCTACATGTATATATATAAAAGAATAGGATATGTCTGTCTGTCCGTCTGTCTGTTCGGATTTTTCTCCCAGATCCCTAGACCGATTTCAACTAAATTTGCTGTGGTAACTCGGGGTATCCCGATGGAGGTTATAACGGCGTTAGGTTGAACAATTCAAAAAGCTGGAAATCTTGAGGTACAAGATGGACTCTGGGGTGGGGTGGGTCAACAGGTGCAGGTGGATACCACCAACGGAGGACCATATAGCTACGTTCTTGAATGCACTCGAATTATATTCCCCGTTTTTGGTTTGCAAAAAAGTGACTGAATTGGTACTTCTATGCGAGTATCGGAAGCAAAAGCTATACTGTTGAAAATTCCTAGCAAAACTTGGGGTCTCCTAATCATTAATATTACACGAAGATGGGGAGGGGAGGGTGGTGCACACCATGTATGTATACCAAAATCATCACAATCACTAATTTGGGGGGGGGGTGAAATATTCCATCTCCAGCTGTATAAATGGATCGATTATAATTCAAGAAAAATCCAGCGTATGTATGAAACATTCATGCACATGTATATTTTAGAATTTACGTAATTTACCATTGAAGATGATATAGATAAATACATATAGGACATACATATATACATGCTGTATACTCCGAAAACAAATATAGAAATTTCCAGTTGTTTTGTTGAACATATTCAGGTAAACGCTCTTTATCTTTCCCAAATCCGGAAAAGAACAACAATCAACGCTCTCTATTGCTCCACATTGAAGAGCAAGACCCGATGTTTCTAAATCTTCAACTTTCTGCACAAACTATCCTTATTGTTAAACTCATCGAGATAAAATGAAACAACAAATACTACATCAAGATAAAACAAAACACGGTCTTTATTTGTGCCCATAGAGGAGAGGGAACAATTTATTTCTAATGTGATAATCTATATCACCATAACAAGTCTTCTCGACTCTTCCGATGTATATACAGTCCACATATACGTTAGTATATGTGTATTATATAGCCATTTGCTCTCTGAATAAAAAAAAGAAGCTTAAGTAAGCCTACCGATGTTTTACCTCAACGATGCATTCCTCTCAGGTGCGACGCCTACCTCTCCCCATCAATGCAATTAACACATGGTTATTGCATTCATTTTATAAAAGTAATATTTACATATTTTGAATATAACTATTGCTTACATTAACAGCCTAATGCCTTTATCTCACTCACGAGTTGTCTCAATTTAGTGTTTCGTTAAAGGTACGGTTGGCCTTGGCGGTGGGTATCCTGTGAAAATATTTCCACCCGTCAAAAACCGCCACAAACAGAAAGAACATAAAAATGTAGACAGACTTTGTCCGTATACAAATAAGAAATATCGCATAAACAGTATGTTATTGTCAAATGTGTGACCATTGTTATGTAAACAAAAGCATAAAAAGTTACTTTTCTGGTGTTTGTTTATATTATGATGGTAAACATAAAGAGCGTTCTTTGTTGGTGAATTCCTGATATGGAACTAATAAAGAGCGTTTATGCCATTTGTGTGCGATTAGCCAGTAGCATTGTGCTGTCTTCTGTAACCCAACCAGGCTCTTGTTTAGGTAAAATATAGTAGGTCTTTGTGATAACATGCTGTTTGCGCGATGGTCATGGTTATATATGAACGAAACTGTATGCGTTTTAATGTTTTTCTGTTAACGGTGATTGGAACAAATATGAATATTTTCGACAACTAAGGCCTCACGTGCCTTTAAGCGTTAACCGGTTAAGTTTGTATTTATTTCTCGCTCGTTTCCACTTAAGGCCCCGTGTGGGCTCGGGGTAGAATATGCCTACCGCCCCACTGCGAGGGGTACAAATCCCCCAAAGTGGCACCCTGTTGGTCGTCGGGTGCACCCCGTGAGGTGTGGTGTAGGAGTCCTGGAGGTACTAGGGCGGTCGCGTATCACATGAGGCATTATGTTTGAAACCCAACCATCTAATCTGGTATATAAATGTCGTACTGCTTCAATGCCGGATCGGTTCAAGGGTTAGCCGGGGTTAGTGTGACTGTTCTATTTTATCCCTAAATGGTCATGCGCATGATATCTTAATCGGGTTAAATTTTAAGTATATCTTAATCGGGTTAAATTTTAAGTGTACCTAGCATGGTATTTATGTGAAATCTGGTTAATTGATCACGTTCGTATAAAAAGTTGGTGTTATAAGATTAACCGGCTACGACAAGGATGGCCTTGTGGTAGATTTAAATTTAGAAATGAAAGTTACCAAATTATAAAAAAAATTCCTCAAGTATATCAGTACTAATAGTATAACGAGAGTATGAATACGATATTATCCACAAAACACACTTGTGTGAGCCGAGCGTTTGTTTATATACATCACACAAATCAATATACGTGTAACCGAGGACATTTACTTCTCACGTCGTTAGCTTTTGTAAATATGCAATTTGTATGCATCTTGTCGTTCATATTCTGGCACAAAAGGGTTTTTTAAATGAGAAAATGCCAGTAAAATTGTCGAGCAAACTGGGCAGTGTATGAACCAAAAACTCCAAATATGTGACTGCATTAGGCCACATGTACACATTCCGTTAGTTTATTATGTTGACTCAACACCGTGGTGATTGTTTGGGGGGGGGGTTGATTCACCGTGACCCATTCAACGGATTTAACGGATATGCTTAACAGCAATACCCACCTCGAAGGCAAACCGTATCTTTAATATATAGTTTCTTGTGATATGTTAAGCGTATATACTATATAGCGTAGTTATAATAAAGATATACACCAGCGTTATTCATGGAGGCATGGACTCAGTATGAGTGCTAATTGCTTAGTATGTGCTTAATTGAGTGCATGGGCGTGAACACATTCTCATTTCTTATCGAAATGAGATGTATCGATCGGAATACCACATTGAAATGTCCCTCAACTCAGATCAAGCTTGAAAATTCCACATATGCTTACTGATTTTAGAATCCGGTGTATTTCTTTAAGAGCAACATCTGGATTGCAGACTGTACAAAGAGCGAAAGTCACAACAACAACATCGCACGATGCATCTGGAATATCTTCTCTCAAATCTTCCGCAAATGCCACAATGAATTTCTTGAAGTTCAAATGACTATTTGCCGTTATGTTTTCTTTAAGATACTTCTCGAAATATGGATTTGGGTCCACACATATGACGTCAGCGCCACGTGGGTAATATTTGAAATTAGGTCCTGATCCACATCCGATATCGACTATACGTAGTGCAGACGACGATTTCCGGAGAGATTCGAATAATTCGTCTCTTTTGTTTCCTACCTTTCCGTGAACGCGTTGCATAATTTTGTCGGTTGCGTATGCACAGAACAAACCATACAACTTCCAAAGGGAATTTCTACAGATATACAATGCACCGATTACCACAACAAGAGGTAGAAGTCTCTTCCATATAATATCCTGCACAAAAACATCCACATTCGCCATTTTTATATTTCCAGAACTGTGTGAAGAGACATATAGGTAGCGAATTATTGGTCCTCAATAATGTTCTTTTATTTACTTATACCGACAACACAATTGAACTCCGCTATGAATAACGACAGGCGCGTTGGCGCAGTTAAAAATGTTTTCATTACTGTTATTTATAGTTCTATGCTAATCGATATATATAGGACGGAAACGACACGTTAATTATGGCGCGTCCACATATAGCTGCCAGAAAATATCTGCAAGAAAATATTAGGTACAATTGTACCCTGATATTTTCTTGCTGCAATGATTACGCCCACGAGAACGCGGCGGTTAAGATGGCGTTGATTGAGCTCAATCAGACTAGTATTAGTGGTGTTGGTTCACGTGAATTGCATCCAGTAAACAACCTATATATAGTCCACATTGGCAATTCATAACAAAATGAAATTTCCAACTATTATGTATTATCGTAGTCGGGTAGGATGAGGCACCCACAAAATAGGTGCACGCCTATGTTATAATTTCATAGTACATGCATATGTGGGGTGACAAAAGTTATTATGGTTGTGTGGCAAATCGGATGACCCCACCCCATTGAGACCCCATATGAAGCTTATTTTATGACAATAAATAATGAAAAAGCCATATAGATATCATAACAAAATAAAATATGCACAAACAAAATTAATTTCTTAAATATCAACTAAAAGGCCCACACGACCATGTAATTCAGGGTACCGGTACGTTCATGCTCTCACGCATTTACCAAGCAAACGTTTGGAGGCATTTCGGTATAGAAACATACAGTGTGCCAGAAACCCAATGCAAAAGTGTTATAAAATGCATCTGTGCCGCAGTTAATTACATGGGAAGTAAAACCTATGTAGCTCCACTATAGTTGTTTGCACATATTTATTGTGACCCACAAATACATGGAATAATTTACTAACAGAATATATGGGTGATGTTGTGGGTGCACAGGGGATCGGAGCACAAGTTACGAAACTTAGTGAAGCTCCTCTCCTCTGGCGTTCAGATGCTGATGAATTCAAGTCGATGGTGTTGCAGGAATGAAAGTTTTCTTGTTATTTGTGTGGGGGACGGTGTCCCATGTGATCGGCTATGTATACATAGGGGAACCGGCTCCCAATCAAAAACATGTAGGTTGTTGTTGTGGCTATGGCAGTGGCAGTGGGCGGAGTCAATGGAATAATGATTACTGAAAACGGTCTGTGGATATGATGAACGATTGTACTGTCTCGAATAATCGCCTGTTCAAGGTGTCGCTATTTTCGGGTATACATGTGCCAAAGAGAATATCTTTAATACTGGTGCTGACCACTTTATGCTCATCTAGTCGTGTCCACATACGGTTCCTTGCTTCTGTGTAGATAGGACATTCGAAGAAAAAATGGCTTGCGTCTTCACATTGGTTATACCACAGGAGCAACACGGGCTTGAGGATATGTAATTTTTAAATTTATCGAAGTTGAGATCACTGCAGTTGTTTCGGAGCCTACATTGCAAAATATTTGATGTTCTCCGCCCGACATTGTATAGTAAGAAGGGGGTCTTATTGAGTGTCTCTTCAATGCGTAAATTATTATACATATTAGCAAGTATTTCGTCCTTAGTTGGTTCTGATGTGGGGTCTGTGAGTTTTTTTTGCATCAGTTGTTATTTTGCACGATACATTTCATTCAGCAATCATAGTTCGGAGGAAACTTGATTTAAAGTGAGTTGTGTTCGTGGAATATAGTTGACGTATCGTAACGGATTTCTAATTGGGTATCTACATTAACATTAACATTAACATTAACATTTTTATTGACATAATACACCCACGCGGGGCAGTTGTCATAATACAGATAATTTAAACACAAGTCAAGACAATTTCATATAAATATATATAACATGTATTTGTAACTCAACACTATATTCTCAATTATTTGCGGAAAACTGCCGAACCATGTTACAGATCAGATTGCATATATGCTCGGGTGTTCAGCCTTCATGAGGAATATGAACTTTTCTATTTCATCAAAGTTTATGAAAATTGGTTGGTGAACTCCTATTTCAGTGAAAAATCTCTTCCGCAAATGCATGTTATGTTTTTCACATCTCATTATAAAGTTTCAATTTCATGATTCCCCAATTTCATGATTCCCCAACGGTGAGAGGCAAAAGTTTCGTTATGTAAGGAGGGGCCTTATTGTCCAATATTTTATGCCACATGCGCGTTTTATGTAATTTACATCTTTCGTTGAGGGGATGCCATCCAAGTTCACCCAGTACTCTCCCTTCTGAGGCAGATCGAGTCAGGCCATTTATTATTCTACCACCGTCGATATATAGACGGTCGAGCTTTTGGCGTAGGCAATCAGGTGCGTTATCCCAAATTATGTCACCATATTCCATTATTGGGAGTATATATGTTTTGAACATTATCTCGATGGTCTGTCGGTTTACTTGGAATTTAATCTTCCTGAGTTGTGACAATCTGCTGGCAACTCTTTTGCAAATAGTATTTATTTGGGTGTCCCATTGTAGATTTGATTGGATAGAAACGCCAAGATGGGTGTGAAGAGTTACTTGTTGAATCGCATCGTTGTCGAGATCTAAATCGAGGGAATCGTCAGACGGGGTCAGTGAAAATACCATAGACTTTGTTTTTTCTGCATTAAAGGTTACCATCCATTGTTTTGACCACCGATTCACTCTTTCAATGTTATCATAGAGTTCGCGAGCACGGTCCTACTAAAACCCGACCGCCCCCGACCGCACCCGACCGCACCGCCCCCAGGGGTCCGAGCGAGATGGGGTTTGCACTATCGTGTACAATGGACATGAATGTACCAAAGTTACAATCCCCAAGTCGACAGCTCAAGCGGACACGGCACTGTTAACCCCTAACTTGCGGCCGTTTCCGCCAAGTAAGGGAAATTCAAAGAGGCACCGACCGCACCTCCCCTGACTGCCTGACCACGGAAATGGACATTATATCATGAAGTGAATAACCATATGCATCCATGGGCGATAGGACATGTCGCTAGCTGCAGCGGAAGTGAATAAATTAACCCATACGCTGCTGCCGAATTCGCTATAAAAGTACGCAAAATCGCCGAAATTAACACCCGCCGACCGGACCGCCCCTAGGGGTCCGAGCGAGATGGGGTTTGCACTATCTTGTAGAATGGACCCGAATGTACCAAAGTTCCAATACCCAAGTCGATAGCTCGAGCGGACAAGGCACTGTTAACCCCTGACTTGCGGCCGTTTCCGCCAGGTACGGGAAATCCGATAAGGCCACGACCGCACCTCCCCTGACTGCCTGACCACGGAAATGGACATTACATCATGAGGTGAATACCCATATGTATCCATGGGCGTTCGGACAAGTCACTAGCTGCAGCGGAAGTGAATAAATTAACCCATACGCTGCTGTCGCATTCGCTATAAATGTACGCAAAAACGCCGAAATTAACACCCGCCGACCGGACCGCCCCTAGGGGTCCAAGCGAGATGATGTCTGCACTATCGTGTAGAATGGACCCGAATGTACCAAAGTTCAAATCCCAAGTCGACAGCGCGAGCGGACACGGCACTGTTAACCCCTAACTTGCGGCCGTTTCCGCCAGGTAAGGGAAATCCAAAGAGGCGCCTGACCGCACCTCCACTGACGGCCTGACCACGGAAATGGACATTATATCATGAAGTGAATAAGCATATGCATCCATGGGCGATCGGACATGTCGCTAGATGCAGCGGAAGTGAATAAATTAACCCATACGCTGCTGCCGAATTCGCTATAAATGTACGCAAAAACGCCGAAATTAACACCCGCCGACCGGACCGCCCTAGGGGTCCGAGCGAGATGATGTCTGCACTATCGTGTAGAATGGACCGGAATGTACAAAAAGTTCAAATCCCAAGTCGACAGCGCGAGCGGACACGGCACTGTTAACCCCTAACTTGCGGCCGTTTCCGCCAGGTAAGGGAAATCCAAAGAGGTGCCTGACCGCACCTCCACTGACTGCCTGACCACGGAAATGGACATTATATCATGAAGTGAATAAGCATATGCATCCATGGGCGATCGGACATGTCGCTAGCTGCAGCGGAAGTGAATAAATTAACCCATACGCTGCTGCCGAATTCGCTATAAATGTACGCAAAATCGCAGAAATTAACACCCGCCGACCGGACCGCCCCTATGGGTCCGAGCGAGATGGGGTTTGCACTATCTTGTAGAATGGTCCCGAATGTACCAAAGTTCCAATCCCCAAGTCGATAGCTCGAGCGGACACGACACTGTTAACCCCTGACTTGCGGCCGTTTCCGCCAGGTACGGGAAATCCGATAAGGCGCCGATCGCACCTGCCCTGACTGCCTGACCACGGAAATGGACATTATATCATGAAGTGAATACCCATATGCATCCATGGGCGATCTGACAAGTCGATAGCTGCAGCGAAGTGAATAAATTAACCCATACGCTGCTGCCGAATTCGCTATAAATGTACGCAAAAACGCCGAAATTAACACCCGCCGACCGGACCGCCCCTAGGGGTCCGAGCGAGATGGTGTCTGCACTATCGTGTAGAATGGACAATATTTATTTCTGAACTACATATTTACTCTCCAGTAGCCAACTAAATTTTGTATTGACGACTGGCATGCCGATATCAATAACTCGAAACTATACGAAATATATTGACCGAGTGCAATAAATTCCATTTAAAGTCGATATTTAGCTAGCGAGGCTCGAATCGAATTTAGTGGACGAGGTTAATTAATAAATTGCGTATTGAATTGCGACGAATTTGATATCCATCTTTATCACTTAATCACATTGTAGCTTGGGGAAACGACCCAAAGACGGCTGGGGTTAAACAATTATAATTATTTCTTTATCACAACCAAAGAGGAAGTAAAGACATGTGCATTAAAGAAAAAATAACTCAACTCAACTCATTCAATTATGCAATATCATTATTATATTCCAATTAGCACATGACAGTTACATATATGATGGCTGTTACGGCGCACTATGTTCAGTTCAACGTGTGTGTGTGTGTGTGTGGGGGGGGGGGGGTGTGCTTAGAAAACAATATTTGTTCCACGCCAACATTCGGGGTTAGGGGTTAACAGTGCCGTGTCCGCTCGAGCTATTCATAGCGAATTCGGCAGCAGCGTATGTGTTAATTTATTCACTTCCGCTGCAGCTAGCGACTTGTCCGATCCCCCATGGATGCATATGGTTATTCACTTCATGATATAATGTCCATTTCCGTGGTCAGGCAGTCAGGAGAGGTGCGGTCGGCACCTTATCGGATTTCCCGTACCTGGCGGAAACGGCCGCAAGGCAGGGGTTAACAGTGCCGTGTCCGCTCTAGCTATCGACTTGGGGATTGGAACTTTGGTACATTCGGGTCCATTCTATATTCGGCAGCAGCCGATAGTGCATACCCCATCTCGGTCGGACCCCTGGGGCGGTCCTGTCGGCGGGTGTTAATTTCGGTGTTTTTGCGTACATTTATAGCGAATTCGACACCAGCGTATGGGTTAATTTATTCACTTACGCTGCAGCTAGCGACTTTTCAGATCGCCCATGGATGCATGTGAGTATTCACTTCATGATATAATGTTCATTTCCGTGGTCAGGCAGTCAGGGGAGGTGCGGTCGGCACCTTATCGGATTTCCCATACCTGGCGGAAACGGCCGCAAGTCAGGGGTTAACAGTGCCGTATCCGCTCTAGCTATCGACTTGGGGATTGGAACTTTGGTACATTCGGGTCCATTCTACACGATAGTGCAAACCCCATCTCGCTCAGACCCCTGGGGGCGGTCCGGTCTGCGGGTGTTAATTTCGGCGTTTTTGCGTACATTTATAGCGAATTCGGCAGCAGCGTATGGGTTAATTTATTCACTTCCGCTGCAGCTTGCGACTTGTCAGATCGCACATGGACGCATATGGGTATTCACTTCATGATATAATGTTCATTTCCGTGGTCAGGCAGTCAGGGGAGGTGCGGTCGGCGCCTTATCGGATTTCCCGTACCTGGCGGAAACGGCCGCAAGTCAGGGGTTAACAGTGCCGTGTCCGCTCGAGCTATCGACTTGAGGATTGGAACTTTGGTACATTCGGGTCCATTGTACACGATAGTGCAGATAATATCTCGCTCGGACCCCTAGGGGCGGTCCGGTCGGCGGGTGTTAATTTCGGCGTTTTTGCGTACATTTATAGCGATTCGGCACCAGCGTATTGGTTAATTTATTCACTTCCGCTGCAGCTAGTGACTTGTCCGATCGCCCATGGATACATATGGGTATTCACCTCATGATATAATGTCCATTTCCGTGGTCAGGCAGTCAGGGGAGGTGCGGTCGGCGCCTTATCGGATTTCCCGTACCTGGCGGAAACTGCCGCAAGTCAGGGGTTAACCGTGCCGTGTCCGCTCGAGCTATCGACTTGGGGATTGGAACTTTGGTACATTCGGGTCCATTCTACATGATAGTGCAGACACCATCTCGCTCGGACCCCTAGGGGCGGTCCGGTCGGCGGGTGTTAATTTCGGCGTTTTTGCGTACATTTATAGCGAATTCGGCACCAGCGTATGGGTTAATTTATTCACTTCCGCTGCAGCTAGTGACTTGTCCGATCGCCCATGGATACATATGGGTATTCACCTCATGATATAATGTCCATTTCCGTGATCAGGCAGTCAGGGGAGGTGCGGTCGGCGCCTTATCGGATTTCCCGTACCTGGCGGAAATGGCCCTAAGTCAGGGGTTAACATTGCCGTGTCCGCTCGAGCTATCGACTTGGGGATTGGAACTTTGGTACATTCGGGTCCATTCTACACGATGGTACAGACACCATCTCGCTCGGACCCCTAGGGGCGGTCCGGTCGGCGGGTGTTAATTTCGGCGTTTTTGCGTACATTTATAGCGAATTCGGCACCAGCGTATGGGTTAATTTATTCACTTCCGCTGCAGCTAGTGACTTGTCCGATCGCCCATGGATACATATGGGTATTCACCTCATGATATAATGTCCATGTCCGTGGTCAGGCAGTCAGGGGAGGTGCGGTCGGCGCCTTATCGGATTTCCCGTACCTGGCGGAAACGGCCGCAAGTCAGGGGTTAACAGTGCCGTGTCCGCTCGAGCTATCGACTTGGGGATTGGAACTTTGATACATTCTGGTCCATTCTACAAAATAGTGAAACCCCCATCTCGCTCGGACCCATAGGGGCGTTCCGGTCGGCGGGTGTTAATTTCGGCGATTTTGCTACATTTATAGCGAATTCGGCAGCAGCGTATGGGTTAATTTATTCACTTCCGCTGCAGCTAGCGACATGTCCGATCGCCCATGGATGCATATGGTTATTCACTTCATGATATAATGTCCATTTCCGTGGTCAGGCAGTCAGTGGAGGTGCGGTCAGCGCCTCTTTGGATTTCCCTTACCTGGCGGAAACGGCCGCAAGTTAGGGGTTAACAGTGCCGTGTCCGCTCGAGCTGTCGACTTGGGGATTGGAACTTTGGTACATTCAGGTCCATTGTACACGATAGTGCAAACCCCATCTCGCTCGGACCCCTGGGGGCGGTCCGATCGGGTCCGGTCGGGTCCGGTCGGGTGCGGTCGGGTGCGGTCGGGGTTTCGAGTGAGTGATTGGATCGTTGTTGCGAGGTCGTTAATGTAAGTCAAAAATAGAAAGGGACAGAGGGATAGATCCTTGCGGAACACCTGCCGATATCGTCTGATAGTCAGAGAATGTAATTCCTATTTGAACGCGCTGTGATCTATTAGAGAGATAACTGTGTATCCATCTGTGTATATTCCCGGTTACTCCGTTTTGCTCCAACTTGAATAACAACCCCATGTGCCAGACTCTCTCAAATGCTTTGGAAATATCGCAAAAAATTGCAGACGTATTTAACTTCTCATCGAGTGCCTGGCACAGGGTGTGGTATATCTCAAGTAGCTGAAAAGTGGTGCTGTGGCCTGATACAAATCCTGATTGGTATTGGAATAGTATATTGTTCTTACTGAAATAAGCGATAAATATTTCAGTACTATTTTCTCCAGGAGCATGCTGACGCATGGAAGTAGAGATATTGGGCGATAGTTTTTGCAGTTGGATCTGTCGTTTTTCTTATAAATAGGAATGACATTTGCTTGTTTCCATTTATTAGGAAATGCGCACGATTCAAGAGATTTCTTAAATAGAATTCTGAGAGGAATGGCAATAGCTGGGCTTGTTTTCTGCAGCATTCTAACTGTGATGCCGTCATGGCCTGACGCTTTGTTTCGTTTCATACTCGCAATTGCCGAAGTGATGTCGTCAAGAGTGAAGTCAATTTCAGTTATCGTATCATTACATTTTTGTGTGAACACCGGTAGATTGCACGAGGAATCGTCGAGGATTGAGTTAGCAATGAAGGCATTATTAAGCATCGATGCTTTGGTTTGATCGTCAGTTTCAAGATTGCCATCATAATCGATGAGAGGGGGGATAGCGTCTTTATGTTGTTTTGCATAATTTCGTTGATGCTATGCCAAAAATATTTTGGGGAAGGTTGATCTTTGACAGTATTCTGGAGATGTTCCTCGTATTGGGCCCTTGCGTCCTTTTTCATATTGTTGACCGTGTTTCGAACTTTTTTGAATTTCGCCCAGTCTATGTCCTTTTTGGTTTTTATCGCAATCTTACGTAGCCTGTCTCTTCTTCGAAACATCGATCGTAATTCTGATGTGAACCAATGTTTGTCTTTGGGCCTGATCAATATTTTAGATTGAGGAACAGTTTGATCCATAATTTCAAGGAATTTCGAAGTAAAAATTTCAGTCGCTGTGTCAATATCAGGAGCTATTTCAATTGAGCAACTATAGTTGCGAGACTGTCGAAATTTGCCTGTAAATAGAATGCAATTATTTCGCAAGAATCAATCATACAGGTATTTTAAGGTGTTTGTAGCACCGTTACATGTGGAACTACCGAAACTTTACTTCTCATGTCGTTAGCTTTTGAGACATCCAACCCAACAATGTTGCCATATATATCCACTTCCTGAAATACAAAATTCGAAGCATTTAATTTATAAATAAATTAAGAGGTCACTGGTATGTGATTTTATGTTATGATATTTCACGAGTAGTAGCACACCGGTAAATTGGTAAACCATGTAATGTTCATACCTTTTTTTTCCTTCAAAATGGCACCAATACGCTTCCATACGGAAGTCAATTAGTCTGGTCGGGTGGACGAATAGCGTACACATCATCTGTAGTTATTCGTCCGGTCGATGTTTTGCGCATGGTTGACACGTCTAGTCTAGACATTATAATTAACATTTTAATCATGCCCACCAGGGACGTGGTGACAGGGGCTGACAGGGGGGGGGGTGATAAACTTTGCTCCATTTTGGTTAAAAATTTCCAAGAGTTGAAAATTGCATACCTGACACAACACGAGTTGGAAATTTCGCACCATCAATAGGTTGAATTGTTCCTGTAGTTCCATTTTCCAACAATTTATTAGGGGGGGGGGAATTAATTTTGTTTTTAGACCAACATTTGCATATTTTCCCAGTTTTTGTAAAAAATTTGGACTGAAATGGGCATCAGTTGGGAAATTTCCAACATGGAAAGCCTAAGGCCAATATAGGTGCTAGGATGTTGCAATTTTCATGTTCAGATTTCAAAATTTAATTTCGTTTTGAACGTCGTTACTATAATAATTTCATTCATGTGAAATTGACAAAACTAGAATACAAAATCTCCTATTATTTACCACAAAAATACTGTTTCAAACTGCAAATAACTTACCTTTCTTACTCCCCGACGGACATCCCGTGAAAAGGTGAAATTCCGATAACTCATGTTGATAGATTTTCAATTCATTCGGATGCACTGGACGGCCGATCTTCCTCTTTTTATTGCGATGGGAAAACACTGTCTTGATTAGAAGTCCCATGTCGGAACGCCTTATTGATTGGCCGATCAACTCCGCCCAAGTGTTTGTTTGTTTATTTGTTTATTGGGGATTTGGGATATAACCCTGGAGGATTCGGAAGGGGCGGGCCCCTCCCCTACAACTCACTTTGAGATTATGTAGGGTCGTGGGAATGATATAACATTACACGTGAGATTGACGAAATGATGGGTGGAAATGATCTAGCCATTGGTTTTCTTTTTCTTTTTTGGGTTTTTGGTTCTTCTGTTTTCTGTTGTTGTTGTTGTTGTTGTTGACGACATAGCCATAGCATCAAGTCGTTGTTTTCTTTAGTTGTTTGTCACTGGCTTCTCTGTTCGCTTTTGATCTGGCTATGTCGTCTTGTGGACTTCTGATAATGTCCTGAATATACACCACCAAGAGTACGGAGCCGGTGCTGCTGTTGTTGTTGGTACTGGTGGAGATGGAGGACACCGGGATGTGGTGGTACTCCGGTGTCCTTGGTGGTAGCGTGTCCATCTCCACAAAGTCGGCGACAGGGACGTCCGGGTGGCATCGGCGTCCTTGTCTCCGCTGGCGTCGATGACGACGACAGGGACCTCCGGGGTGATATCGGCGTCCCTGCTACTGCTGGTGCATGATATCGTCCTGTGCAAGTGTGCTGTCTGGTGTTCTTATATGTAGTCTATGACAGCGCGCAATGCATTTTAACGCGTCAACGCACAGTTGATTACTGGCCTCCGGAATTGTAGCAATACATTTTATTCAGGGACGTGGCGACAGGAGGTTGGGCTGTTTTCAACAGTTGGCAGTATCATGCCCGAGTAGTGACACGACATCAATTGGAAATTTCGTTTGAACAAAATAGTTTGAAATTTTTCTCACATAGTATAGATTTTCCAACCCGTATTTAGTGGCTAATTATTTGTTTTAGCACTATTCTCTTATTTTCCTACTTTTGATAAAACTTTTGACAGAAATGGCTGAAATGTTCCAACCTAAGTGGCAAATGAAATTATGCGAACTTGTATTGTATTGGGAGTTTGGTCTGGTTCAACGGGTGCTATTTTAAGGGTAGATTATCTGATATCACTTAATTTTCTGACACTAGATTTCTAGGCATATACTCTTACTTGTTATTCTACGTATCGGATTACATCACACGTATACGCCAAATGTATCCCATGTATATAACTGAAACATCCATGATTTACTGGGAATAGAAATGTCCCACATTTACACTGACCAATAACATACATGAGATTATGAGGCAACATACAGATAAAAATTGGTTCCACGGGAAACGTATTTGCATGGTTACGTGGTTTGTCCCAGTAGGACAACCACAACGAAGAACACAACAAACATGCTTTGGTTCTTCACGAAGAACAAAAATAAAGAACCGAAACGAAGAACCAATCATACATGCTTCGGTTCTTCACGAATAACCAACAAAAAGAACCAAATGATGTACATAACAGACATTCGGATTCCACATGGAACCAAACTTGTTTCTAAACTTTGTCCTGTGGGTTGAACCAATCTGAGCTGCTTTGGTTCTCTATCTGATTCTCCGGAAGAACCAAATGGTTCCTTTTGGTTCCCCAGTTTAGGAAACAATTATGAGTGACTATGGAAACACTGTGCTGTGACAATATATGCTACATCTATAAGCACGTTTGATGTATCTTTGTTTCTGAATGTTCTATTAGTTCGTAAATACGTTAACCCTTTACCCAACAAAACGGCCAAATAAAGCTTCAACAGCCTAAAATATCTTCGGTCTGTCTCAATAACACCATACAAATATGGATATCATTGGAACCGGTTCATTGACCACATTGTGATGGTTACAGTTATGCCCTGTGCCAATGCATTCTCTTATATATGCGAGTCGACCATAGGTCGCCTCGCATATATAAGAGAATGCATTGGCCTAAAAAAGTTCTTTTTTTTACCACTTTTTACCATTTTTTCTTACATTCTTTAACAATTTTATAATTTTTTCTTACATTTTTTAACAATTTTTATAATATTTTTCTACATTCTTTGACAATTTTATCATTTTTAATATGTGTTAAGCCAATGCATTCTCTTATATATGCGAGGCGACCTATGGTCGACTCGCATATATAAGAGAATGCATTGGCACAGGGCCGTTCTGTTGGGTAAAGGGTTAAACTGTTTAAAATTGATATATCATTTGAATGGTATGTTATCATCTGGAGGGCTTGTCTGAAAAAATAAGCAGACGATAGATAATAACAGTGCAGATGGAGACCAGTTTATTGGAGGGAAATGTTCAGAAAATTAGTTCAACACACGACATATATATATGGTCGTTTGTTGAACTTAATACATGAGCATTTTCTGAGTGGTAACTTCTCACAAATGGGTAATTACTACAGTTAGCACAGAAAGGGTTTATCTTTATACACAATAATAAACAAAAATCCACCACAGAGTCCCCACAAACGGCAACATAATGACTTTCGATGTAACAGCTTATGCACCGTTGTTACGTGTGAGATTTTAAGCGTATAACCGTCGTAATAAGGGTGGTTATATATCTACTTACTGGTTTCAGAATCCGGTGTATTTCTTTAAGAGCATCATCTGGATTGAAGACTGTACATAGAGCAAAAGTCACAACAACAACATCGCACGATGCATCTGGAATATCTTCTCTCAAATCTTCCGCAAATGCCACAATGAATTTCTTGAAGTTCAAATTCTTGTTTGCCGTTAGGTTTTCTTTAAGATATTTCTCGAAATATGGATTTGGGTCCACACATATGACGTCAGAGCCACGTGGGTAATATTTGAAATTAGATCCTGATCCACATCCTATTTCGACTGTACGTGGCGCAGATGAAGATCTCTGAAGAGATTCGAAGAATTCGTCTTTTCTGTTTGCTACCTTTCCGTGAATAAACCGCATAAGTTTGTCGGTTGCATATGCAACGAACAATTCATACAGCTTCCAAACAGCATTTCGACAGATATATAATGCACCGATGATCACAACAAGAGGTAGAAGTCTCTCCCATATAATGGTCTCCACAAAAGCATCCACAATCGCCATTTAATAGAGTTCAAATAATATTAATACAAATGAAAATGATAATTCACACCGCGGCAATCTGCCACGGAATGATTGTTTAATTGCTTACAGTACTGTAGTGCTACGACTGAAAATACAAGATCACAGTTATTGCCAGAGGCCTGGTATCCAATAACCGTAAGATGTTAGGTGTTGATGCAATAAGCAGATCTCAATGCAAAGAACCCCGCTATTTAACGACATGCGCGTTGCCGCGGTTAAAAAAATGTTTCTTTACTTCTGAGAATTTAGACCAATTTCACGGCTGCTTTTCCCCGTCAAATTTATGTGATTTCGATATTATTCGATTTCACAGACGATAGCTCGTGCTGAGAAGTTGCGGTTAAATAGTTTTATACAGTAATGCCCTAAGTAATCGACCCCTTATCCACAGCAGAATTATGGGTAACTTTTCAGGATATAGTCGGAAATATGGCTTGGAGAGCTTTCCGATGAATGGCAACAAGCCATATTTCCGACTAAATTCTTAGAAGTTACCCATAATTCTGCTTAAGGGGTCGATTACTTAGGGTATTACTGAATTTGATTATCTTTTGTTTTCCGGCGCTGATAATACCCGGACGTGTCTAACTTTATATATAAGCCAATTATGTCTTACGAAATATTAAACGTGTTCGATTATAAATCATCTCTAAATTATCTCCAATACATCAATACAATTTTCCAAACTAACAGGCAGAGTTCAGTCCCCTCCCTTTGCTGTTCTGACCGCTGACATCACGTATATTTTCGGAATTAAATCTATAAGCTAAGAGTTTTGCCAGTTAGAGTAAGCAATCATAAGTTGCAGGTAGAGGTTGGGCGACACGCTCAGCCAAAAATACCTTACGAGAAACGCATATGTAAAAAATGTGAAGCAAATGAAATTGAAACGGAAGAACACTTTATAATGAGATGTGAAAAACATAACCATTTGCGGAAGAGATTTTTCACTGAAATAGGAGTTCACCAACCAATTTTCGTAAACTTTGATGAAATAGAAAAGTTCATATTCCTCATGAAGGCTGAACACCCGAGTATATGCAATCTGATCTGTAACATGGTTCGGCAGTTTTCCGCAAATAAATGAGAATATAGTGTTGAGTTACAAATACATGTTATATATATATTTTATATGAAATTGTCTTGACTTGTGTTTAAATTATCTGTATTATGACAACTGCCCCGCGTGGGTGTATTATGTCAATAAAAATGTTATGTTATGTTATGTTTTGGTTTGTTCTAGCCAATTTCCAAAAGAATATGGACATTAATTCGGTTTCTCATAATAATGCAGAATGAAGTCTAACCGAGCAAAGTCGCTTGGACTTTTTTCTCTTACGGGGCATGTTACAGCTAATCCGGGGGGCAAACCCCGGAATCGGAAAAAAACGTGTTACATGCACATAGATGAACAATGAACTCTTCAAAAATCGGCAACTGTCTTGAAGTAAGATATTAGTTATATGGTTAACTGATATGGTTGTGATTTTTAGTTCTTCTGACAGTTTTAAGCGATCCATAGCGGAGAATGTCAACACATTTAAAGCAGAATATTTGCCAAAAACTTGCTATCCGAAACATAACACAACCCGAAACACAACAACTGCCATGTCAAATACACTATCTCGATCAGTTGGTTGGATAACTCACGTTATATATCGATAACAATTTTATATTGAATTAAAAACCATCTCCGATACTTATATTTATTAGCAATTGCATGCCAGGGGAGAGGAGCTCCGATAAGTTCGGCAACTTGTGTTCCGATCCTCTGTGCCCACACACGTATCATCATTGTTATATATCACCTGTGTAATATATATTGTATATACATTGTGGGTTAAAATATATATGTTCAAATCAAAACAATTGTATAACATTTAGCTATATATATACATGTCCAACAAAAGCAGCGTAGTTGCAATAAACCTGCCGCCGGCTAATCCCGAAACTATAACAACTGCTTTGTCGAAGAAACTATCTGAAGCAGTTGGTGGGAGATACCACATTGTAAACAACCGATAAATAATTGCATGTTCCTCTGCACGTCAAGATTATGAGGGAGATGATCCAGACATTTTCCGTCATGATTCCTATTGTAGCCGGACTGCATGAAATACTATAGCACCACTGTAGCTTCCGTCATTTGTAACGGTAGGACTGCACGGGATGGCAATATAATTGTCCCCGGTAAAATTTATTTAAAGAGCTCTTTAAAATTGGATTTTCCGTGCACCCCAAAAGTCATGCAAACAAAAGATCGCACCTCACAAGTACCCTCTTTAAAATTGGATTTTCCGTGCACCCCAATAGTCATGCAAACAAAAGATCGCACCTCACAAGTACCCTCTTTAAAATTGGATTTTCCGTGCACCCCAAAAGTGAAGAAATTAAAAAAAAATTTGAAATCTTATAAGTCGAAAGGGTTAATAATTCCGTAACAAAAAAACAAAATCCGTTATCTATATACATGTTGCACATTTCCAATCTGTGTGTTAGAATACTCTGAAGTTTCAAATATCTACGATCAAAACTGTAGGAGGAGTTGATTACACCATGAAGGTACCCTCATACAGAAAACTATAACAAAAAACAAAAGGCCGCTCTTTAAAATTGGATTTTCCGTGCACCCCAAAAGTCATGCAAACAAAAGATCGCACCTCACAAGTACCCTCTTTAAAATTGGATTTTCCGTGCACCCCAAAAGTCATGCAAACAAAAGATCGCACCTCACAAGTACCCTGTCGTGCGTATATATAGCCGTGTGTCCGTCCGGAGTTATAACTCCAGTAATGATCATCCGATTTGATTGAAACTTGGTATGTAGGTGTCTCATGTGCTCTGCAATTCTGGGTTTGATCCGATGTTCTTTTATGGAGTTATTTCCCTTTTTGCAACTTTTTTTTTTACTTAGAAAATTTCTCACTTTTTCGGTTTCCGGATGATATCTCAAGTTTGGATCCTTTAATTGCGAATATCGATACAGGTTGAGTTCGAATTTGAGTTTGATCCGATTATTTTTCCTTGAGTTATGGACTTTTTCTTCTTTTTTCTTTGGTTTCCGGATGATAACTCAAATTTGGATTGTTTAATTGGAAATTCTTTTTTTGTGTGGGTCGTTGATATCAAAATACAGGTCAAGTTTGAATTTGAATTTGATCCGATCATTTTTCTCAGAGTTATGGGCTTTTCGACTTAGAAAATTAAATTTTGTCTTGTTTTTTCTTTGGTTTCCGGATGATAACTCAAGTTTGGATTGTTTAATTGGAAATTCTTTTTTTGTGTGGGTCGTTGATATCAAAATACAGGTCAAGTTCGAATTTGAGTTTGATCCAATGATTTTCCCCAGAGTTATGGGCCTTTCGACTTTGAATTTTGTTTTTTTTATAGTTTTCTGTATGAGGGTACCTTCATGGTGTAATCAACTCCTCCTACAGTTTTGATCGTAGATATTTGAAACTTCAGAGTATTGTAACCCACAGATTGGAAATGTGCAACATGTATATAGATGACGGATTTTTTTTTTTTTACGGAATTATTAACCCTTTCGACTTATAAGATTTCAGCATTTTTTTTAATTTCTTTAACAAAGCGGCATCGACTTGCCACGTTGTCGGGGGACACTGTGGTCGACCGACCTTTTATTGTAATGGTAATGTGGTGTCATTATGCATTACTGCAATCTGTGAAAGTGTGGACCTCAGTCTCCGTGCGTGCGGGAAACAAATGACAGCTAATGGTGAATCGAATCGGATGCACAATCTCACATGCTTCAGGAACACAAAGACGGACTGAAGGCGACATTCGCCGCCGATTGATTGGGCATGTGCACATGGAATTGTGATAGATTCGATGGACCCGAAAAACTTTACGAGATAGTGAATATCGCCAGGATAAAGATTGCTGCCGCTACTAGGAATACGAGTGATGCAATATCCCTTGGTCGGCGACAAATGAGTGAGTTCAAGAAAATATTACAGAATGATACGCTATGAATAGGAGGCTGTGACAACGTACTCTGTAAACAATATATCAATTTGAGTGACACTCGGGTATTTAATATGAACCCAATTCGTTCGCGAGTTGTGTGACTACAATCGAGTTTGCAACGATTTGGTGCCTTGATGTATTTGTGTTGCAAGGAAGTATTATTTTGGTACATGTCTTATTGGACACACACTTCAAAGTAGCGTCATATCCAATCACATATACTTAAGGAAATTTATGGCAATTTCATTAAAATTACGAATTACGATTTTCGAGATTAAGCGGCCATCTTGGTGGCCATTTTTGAAACCATTGAGCTCAGTGCTTCATAGTTTAATCAAACAAGCATACCATTTGTGGCAACGTCGTGTTTTTTTTTATCAGTTTCCCCATCGCTTGGGGCTTAAACCCTTTTCCGTGTGACAATAATTTCGCCAATGCATTATGACAACCATCCTTGTTTTAACCAGATTCCGGTAGATTATTTAGACGAAACCTTTCACCATTCCGGTGAGTAGACCGGAAGATCATGTGCGCGCATGCGTTGAACAAATGTTGGAAGGCGTGTTTTATAATATGGCACTCGTACATTAACATATGCATCACCAGCTTATATGCGTGCGCATCCATTCACTGAAAGATTTAACTTTTTACTTTTGTTATTTACCAGTATGCATGTTTTCTCCCGATTAGCATCTGAGTTGAGGAGCATCTCGATCGAAACATGGATGTCCATGATAAATAATATATTCTCATAAAATCAATATGTGTAAGATAATGGCATTTAAACTCTGGCATGTACGCATCACTATTCTAGGTTATGTACACGGCGCTCGTGCATACATTTAAATTCGATAGATGTCGAAAAACTAAAAGTGACAATCCGAAGCGAAGATAATTTACGAACATCACAACAACACTACCCTCCCCCAAATAATAATACATGAAAATAGATTTAAAACCATTTTGCCGTAATTGAGGAAATATCTCACACGTGGGTCATATGGTCTCGAGGAACGCTAAAAGTATAAGCAATTTCATTTGGGAACCAAAATTATGCAGGCCTGCAGATAATCTGCATAGTAAAATATGTAATTTTAGCGAGAATACAGGACCAAATGCTGATAGCGACATGGGCACTGCAGTCACATTAATTTAAAAAAATATGCAGGGTTTCAGGCCAAATTTTACGAAACCTTCTTTACATTTAGCTATATATTCTCGTTTGGAATGAGACATGCTATACAATATATTGTATGATGTTGATTTTTTTGTATCCATTTATACCATAAAGTGTTGGATTTTAGAGGGACTGCAATAATTAGTTTTGTTAAGTTTGGATTAACAAAATGCCTTCCGTTTATGTAATATATATAAATCAAGTTCATAAAATTCAAAATACATGGTATAGTGACACAACGCGAAAGTGGTAAAATATATTGTTGTAACTGGAGGTTTGGAACCATGGATGCATTTTAACTGTAATACTACATTCACTGCCACGAACCACACAACGAACACAAGGTTTGAAATAGATAAAAACACGACACAGTTGCCGTGCGCTGAAGAGACAAAAGATAAGTGACAACTATGAGCTTCCACGCGTCCGTTGAGTGACACCAGATTGGCCTTTTTAACTGCAACCAGGTAGCAAATAAATCGATAAAATTGATTCCGTACCACGTGTTTGGTGGGTTTGAATTCGTTTCTGTGGGTTGTCGATTAAGGAAACGTTAAATATTATCAAATGGAATTGTAGTAGGGACAAGAGGTCCTACTAAAAGTCGACCGCACCCCAGGAGTTCGAGCGAAATGGCGCATACACTATCGTGCAGAATAGACCTGTATGTACCAAAGTTACAACCCCCCAGTCGATATAGCTTGAGTGGAAACGGCACTGTTAACCCATAACTTGCGATCTCCCCTGGCCGCCTGACCACGGAAATCGACATAATATCATGCAGAAAATACTCCTCTGCATCCATGGGCGATCTGGCAAGTCGCTAGCTGTAGCGGAAGTGAATATATTAACCCATACGCTGCTGTCGAATTCGCAAACACGCCGAAAAATAACACTCGCCGACCGCACCGCCATCAAGGGACTGAGCGAGATGGGGCATGTATTGTCGTGCAGAATAGACATGTATGTACCAAAGTTCCAATCCCCAAGTCGATAGCTCGAGCAGAAACGGCACTGTTAACCCATACCTTGCGCTTGGTTTCGTCAGGTACGCAAAATCCAAAAACAGGCACCGTGGTCAGGCAGTAAAATTGCCTTTTTGGATTTTGGGTACCTGACGGAAGCAGCCGCAAGTTAGGGGTTAACAATGACGCTTCCGCTCAAGCTATCGACTTGGGGATTGGAACGTTTGTACATACATGTCTATTCTGCGACGATAGTGTATATGCCCCATCTCGCGCTCGGACCCCTGGTGGAGGTGCGGACGGCTTTTAGTGGGACCGGGGACACGTTATTGTTTTGGGTAAAATGGGGTTTTGCGTTGTTTGTGTACGAATGCCAAAGGCTACTTTCGAAGACAATGTTTTTCTCCACTTAGCAAATATTTACCCGGAAAAGTGCCACTGGCCTCTGATACTCCAAACCTAGACCTACATTTTGATATACAATTTTTGTCTGATCAGCTTTCGTCGAAAACGGGTCTCCGACCCTAACCTACTCTAATCGGCGAGGTATATCCTAACCCAGAGCGTTATCCCGCCTTAACCATTACGTTGATTTGAATTAATATTCAAGTTTTATTCACATGTTAAAGGCACGTGCGGCCTTAGTTGTCGAAAATATTCATATTTGTTCCAATCACCGTAAACAGAAAAAAACATTAAAACGCATACAGTTTCGTTCATATATACCATGACCATCGCGTAAACAGCATGTTATCATAAAGATTTACTATATTTTACCTAAGCAAGAGCCTGATTGTGTTACAGAAGTCAGCACAGTGCTGCTGGCTAATCACACACAAATGGCATAAACGCTCTTTATTCGTTCCATATCAGGAATTCACCAACAAAGAACGCTCTTTATGTTTACCATCATAATATAAACAAACACCAGAAAAGTAACTTTTTATGCTTTTGTTTACATAACAATGGTCAAAGATATGACAATAACATACTGTTTATGCGATATTTCTTATTTGTATACGGACAAAGTCTGTCTACATTTTGTTGTTCTTTCTGTTTGTGGGGGTTTTTGACGGGTGGAAATATTTTTACAGGATACCCACCGCCAAGGCCAACCGTACCTTTAAGAACAGATGTTTTCACTACTTTCGTGTCAAACCGGGTGGAAAATCTTTCAACTAAACAAAGATTTCAAGAAAGCTGTTCAATGTTTTTTTTTTCTCATCAAAGTTTACATGTTTTAATATATAATGCTGATATAAGGAAACAAAATCACACTGCAATCGTATATATATATACATGAATATATGATTAGTCTTCGCGGTGAACATATAATAAATATAGAATAAATTACGGACGAAATACAATAATAATTTTTTTCACAGTCGTTTTGCTGCCGTGGACGTAATTTTTTGTATGACCAGTGGTCTATTACATCTAAATGACAAACAGTTTTCAAGGACGGTATCATAACACATATTAAAGGAACATAATGCACTCGCAGAGGGTAAATATGAACAATCATATAGTTTATAAAATTCTGTAAAACAACTATCATCAACAAGTACATGTATATATGTATAGTTTATTCTTACACCAATTGATAATGGTGCGAAGAAAGAATGCAAGTAGCATGATAACAAATCACACAATGACACAATAATACATGTAAAATAGATGGAGTTTATTCATATTTTCATTATTAAAGGCACGTGAGGCCTTAGTTGTCGAAAATATTCATATTTGTTCCAATCACCGTTAACAGAAAAACATTAAAATGCATACAGTTTCGTTCATATATACCATGACCATCGCGTAAAAAGCATGTTATCACAAAGACCTACTATATTTTACCTAAGCAAGGGCCTGGTTGTGTTACAGAAGACAGCACAATGCTACTGGCTAATCGCACACAAATGGCATAAACGCTCTTTATTAGTTCCATATCAGGAATTCACAAAAAAAGAACGCTCTTTATGTTTACCATCATAATATAAACAAACACCAGAAAAGTAACTTTTTATGCTTTTGCTTACATAACAATGGTCAAACATTTGACAATAACATACTGTTTATGCGATATTTCTTATTTGTATACGGACAAAGTCTGTCTACATTTTTATGTTCTTTCTGTTTGTGGCGGTTTTTGACGGGTGGAAATATTTTCACAGGATACCCACCGCCAAGGCCAATCGTACTTTTAATAACTCCAATACGTGATTTCGCATATCGAAACCATTGTTATGTATAAAATTACTGTTACAATGACATTACTTATCAAAGTCTAATGTAACACCAAAGTTTGATCAAACTTGAAGGTAAACATTGGAAAAGTTCAAAGCATTGAACAATATTCTGATAATCATGTGTAGATTAAAATATTTGAAATTCCTACGCGATTAGCAATATTGGTTACAAATAATTATAACAGTTTTGTTTACATAAGAATGGTTTCAACACACGATATTTCGGAGAACTATTAATACTAGATATAAGAACAACGCTTATCTATTCTCTGTGTTCTTCTTGCATGATGAACCCATCCTTGCTGTGATTTACATGTTATAACATTGGAAGGAGTTTCAACCGAGGCGATGATTTTGCAGACTTTTATATGTTTTGCACATGTTCCCACTGCGAGTACATTGGGTCACTTTATAGCGTGGAGATCTCAAAAGCAACTCTTGTGGTGGTGCATAGGCAGTTTCACATCAAAGGTTACGTTCACACACTCATAAATTTGTCCCGCATTCTTTTGCAGACAATTCGGTATAGAAAGCTACAATGTCCCAGAAACCGAACGCAACAAACTTATAAAATGCATCTGTACCGCAGCGAGCTAACTATATATAGGCGAGAAGTAAAAACCATGCATGTAGTTCCACTCATAGCGATGCTATCGATATTTGCCTGTAAATATCATGCATATAGCTCACAAGAAGCAATTATACAGATAATTTAAAGGCACGGGCGGCGTTCGTTGCAGAAATATTCATATTTATTCAAATCGCCATCAACAGAAGGAATATTAAAAAATATATAATTTTGTTCATATGTCAAACATAATCAGCGCGTAAATAGTATATTGTCGTCAAGACGTACGATGGTGTACGTAAACACGAGCCTGCTCGTGTTACAGCAGTTGTGCTTCTGTTTACATAACACAGCGCAATTCTATTGGTTAATCACACAAAACTGATATAAACGCTCTTTATTATTTCCATATGGGGAAAACGGTAACAAATAACGCTCTTTATGTTTATCATATCCGGATCTAAACAAAAGCCAGGTAACGTAACGTCTTTTGCTTTTGTTTACACAACAAAGGAAAAAAAATGGACAATAACATACTGTTTATTCCATATTTCTGATTGGTATAAGAACAATGTCTGTCTATATTTTACTACTCTTTCTGTTTATGGCGGTTTTTGACGGAGGTGAATATTTTAACAGCTTACCCACCGCCAACGCCGCCCGTATATATAAGGAAGGGGGTTGGTATCACCGTTACATGTGGAACTACCGAAATTTTACTTCTCGTGTCATTAGCTTTGGTAAATATGCATTTATAAGCTTGTTACCGTTCATATCACGGCACAATAGGGATTCCTATGAGAAAATGCCGTGCAAACTTGCCAGTGAATGAATGTGCACTAAGCGATAAGTAATGAGATCACACATGTGAGCGATCAAGAGTCGCGTGGGCTCTTGTAGAAATATAAAACTTTGATTGGTAACTTTCGTAACAATGCTAGAGAAAACTGCCGGATATTTCTACACAGTTGGAATATAATCGGATTCGGTATGTAATTGGTCGTCAAGGTAACATTACAGATGGTATATCTACTCCAGTCAGAGAGAACAGACAACAGGACCTTCTGTCGCTAACAAATACTGTAATATTCTAGAATTAATATATTTTCTGTCCCGGTTTACTGTAATATTCTAGAATTAATATATTTTCTATGAACCGGGACAGAAAATATATTAATTCTAGAATATTACAATATTTTTTTTTATAAAGTAATTATCTTTTAAATCACATTTAAGTGAAAAAGTGTGCAACAGCAGATTCAAAAATACACCTAATAATATTATAGCTTATGAATTTTTCCAGGTATCGAAATAGGTCGATAAATACTTTTAACTATCTTTATACAAGCATTATGTCAGAGAAAGACTCATTGTAGTAATACATATACAACTTTGAACACGATGTTTGGGTCCCAGAACAAACAACAGCCATTTGCACGGTATGGAACAGAAAAGGGCGTTCCGTGCTAGTCTATTCCAGAGTTGGTAGAAATAAAGAGCATTTGTTTCATTTCTGTGCAAAAAATTTAAAACAGCTGAAAATTGGCTGTGACTACAGATTACCATGGAACGTATTTTCCAGACCATATGAAGCTTGTATATCAATATTTCGTGTATTTGTCAACCTATCTTATATATCCTTCCAAATTACGTAGACATAAATCAAATTTTGTTGTTGGAGTTACTTCCTGGAAGCGATAGAGCATCTTTAATGTGACATAGGCCTTCATAAGATTTTATTCTGTCCATTTTTCAGCATCGGCCAATTTTATTTCAACTGAAGATCACGCGATTCCTGGTCGTAATAAACCGTGCTATAGAAATAGATTCCACATCGACAACCGCGCTAATCACATGTGTTGTTATTATTTTGACACAAGAGAACCTGCATGTCTTGTCCCCGACACGGTGGAATGTCTCCGGACAGTAAACACTTGCGTGATCTCCACCTGATACCGATTCCACAGGTCTTCGAACAAGATGTCCACTCGTCCCAAGCGGCCCACGACCCGTCACCGTTCTTGGTCACGTTTGTCGTATTGAATGTAACGACTAGCCGCGGAGCCTGGAAGAAATAAAGAAAACATATTCTAAAGCTAATTTTCACCAACTCATTGAAGAAGGTATACATGATATTGGCATTCAAATATTAGAATCAACAGAACCCTCAGCATATCCAACTCGATGAGAAATTCATTCTGCATCCAATTACTGAAACTGACATGTTAGGGAATATGGAATCTCAAATGTCGAAAATGTCTAAAAAAATGTAAATAATATTTTTTTTTAGCTGCATCCAAGTGTGCCTACCTGCTAAACAAGTTAGATACAACGTCATAATTGATACATTTGGCACCCGAAATTACCAAACAATCGCAATTTTAAGATTTTGAAATATCATATTTCCTCAGATTCAATGTAAACATGTGTCACAAATACACAATAAAACATCTCATGGATATCTCACAACCAGACCAGATGGTAGGCAGATCACAACACATGGATTATTTTGATTAGATTAGTCTGTCTGACACAGGCCACCGACCACCCCTCTGATTGGATTAGGTGACTAGGAAAGCATGCATGTCCACTAGAAGTTATCTCTTCACAACAATATGATACACACTTGTGGGCATGGCTCTCTCAGCCTCTCTGACTGGGCTGACTCTTTTCAATCATTGTTGACACATTTGGAAATCGAGATCACATAATTCTTAAAGTTACTATTATATGTATTGCAACTTTCGCAATTTTTGACCAAAAACCAGTCGACCAACAAGAGACATTGGGTGTTCACCAACAGACGACACACTAGACGGTAATGTTCATTCACTAAGCGTTTGTATCCATTTTGATAGGGAAGTTTATTGTTCAACTGTGATTTAATATCCGTGATGTACGAAGCAAGAACACTGTTGACGATTTCCGTACTATAGACTGGTTCCTGTCCCAAATTGAACAATAACCATAGTAGCCTGTGCCTATCAGCTTTACTGGATTTATTTGACGTTCCCCTCAGTGTGAATGTGGACTAGAACCGCAATGTGGCATTGTATACAAAAGATACATTTCCATGATATTAAATGATCTATATTTATAACACAATTAGCCTCTAAATCCGGCCTCATATTTTTTAGTAAGACACACGTGTATTACGGCAGTGACGTAAGAGCTTAAAGCAATTATATCGATGGCAATATGCACCGTGACTTTAGTATTATGTTAAAGACACGGTTGGCCTTGGCGGTGGGTACCCTGTGAAAATATATCCACCCGTCAAAAACCGCCACAAACAGAAAGAACATCAAAATGTAGATAGACTCTGTACGTATACAAATAAGAAATATCGCATAAACAGTATGTTATGGTCATATGTTTGACCATTGTTATGGTGTTTGTTTATATTATGATGGTAAACATAAAGAGCGTTCTTTGTTGGTGAATACCTGATATGGAACTAATAAAGAGCGTTTATGCCATTTGTGTGTGATTAGCCAGTAGCATTGTGCTGTCTTCTGTAACACAACCAGGCTCTTGCTTAGGTAAAATATAGTAGGTCTTTATGATACCATGCTGTTTACGCGATGGTCATGGTATATATGAACGGAACTGTATGCGTTTTAATGTTTTCCTGTTTACGGTGTTTGGAACAAATATGAATATTTTCGACAATTAAGGCCGCACGTGCCTTTAATTAGAATATAATTATGATATTCAATTTGTGTTGGGTTATTTAGTGTTGACTGTGAGATAAACATGGATGATAAGGGTGGTTGAACAAATTTAGTTCTTGGTGGTATGATTGCGACAATATTGAAATTCTGGCAAGTTATGGGTTAATATCGGCACTTCTGTGCGGCCGCGGCCCCCGTCCGTGCATGGGTGGGTTTTCAGGTGAACTCATCCCAATGTTTTGGTCACTAAAATCACACCAGACGACCAATGGGCGGTCCTGGCTGGTTAGCTTCATCGCGACAAACATATTGTGATGTCGACATTTTGAGTGTTAATTGCCTGCCATGGCTTTGGCTGGTGATTCCCACTTGTTTCTATGCGAATGTAGTAGATGGTACTTCCGCTACATATATGTGTGGCGTTCTTAGCGGTACGATGGCGACATGGGGGTCCAGCCTGCAAGTAATGTCAATGCAGATACCATATTGGAATTCTGGCAAGTTATGTAGGGGTTAATATCACCACTTCTGCGTGCCTGCGGCCCAAACAGTGCGTGTATGTGTTTTCATGAGATCCCGCACTACTCTTGTATCTAAAATCCCACCTAAACACAATGTGGCCGGTCTGGGTTGATCCCGATCCTAGCTGCTCTGTGCGGGTTTTCGTCATGGCACCATGTCAATATATTTGGGCTGGTATTATGCGATTCGGGGCTGGATTAATACGATTCCATATGATAACAAAGAAAAGCAATATTATTTCGGGCTAACATTTACTCCGCGATGCCCATGTGAAATCTATTGACACATTAAAAAACAAAGTTTTACGGTATTATTAAATCACCCGTTTGGCGAAAAAACCAACCGACCTCAAGGGATCGACTCGTTAAATCTCGTACCATAATTTCGACATGAGGATTGAATTACCCAAATGTTTTGATGTAAAAATTACAGAATAAAACCTTTCCGATAAAAGTATGAACTTAAAAGTTGAAAAATTAGTGTTCACTAAATATATGCAAATTAGCACGTGGCAGGCCTAGAACCAATCAGAAGCGGGTAAAATGGAGAGGAGGGTAACAATACACAGTTGTCGCCCGCGCTTGAGTTAGACACGCGGATTTGCCGCTCGCTCGAGACTAGACCAAGTATTCTCTGTCCACAAAAGCTTGGGATATCGGTCACCCCAACCGATATATCAGGTAATCAAACATTCAAGTTTTGGGTCGATAAACACATTCATAATCATTGTTGTCAGATGGTAGGAATCTGTTCACAGGAAAAAAAAGGAAAGCAATTTCGAAGTAGAGTATCCATGCGACGAAATGTCTGATTTAGGTTGAACAGAGTGCAGGCGTGTCGATTCCAAGAACGTTAACATGTGCCTGTCATTTACAGAATGAGGTCCCGGAGGGTGAATTCACACTCTGGGGACCTCATTCTGCTTAGGCATCACCTTCTCTGGAAAGTTTCTTTATTAACAAATTTCAATAGAAACTTCTTCACATATATTCTATTTCTTGTTTAGTTTCTCTATATATCCCCAAATTGACAGGCGACACATTGCATAATCGAGGTTCCCAATGGGTTTACATGACAATATTCACCATTTGGGAACTTCAATCTGAGTCTATGTCTCCCATGGCATATGAGGCCATGCAGATTGAGGTCCACAGGGGATGAATTTGGTTATGCTAGCCCGCTGTGCCGGATAGCGTCACCACATTCACCCTCTGGGGACCTCATTCTGCAAATGACAGGTAAACATGTAGTTTATTTTCATGTCATAATTATTGAAATTTATTTCAATGGCAATTTTTTTCACTTTCATGACCCCCTTAACATGTGAACCGAACAAGTTTTGGTTGCGGACGAAATGGACAACATACTGTTCTGCGATAATAATAGTAATCAGATTCTTGTGAAGTAGGGGGATATATGTAGCGGAAAGGATAATTATCAAAACAGAATAGCGTGGCTATTTGGACTTCAGCGTTTACTAACAAGAAACGCATGTTGTGCGTTTGTCAGCGGTAGAGTTATTATAGCTGCATAATAATGCTCTTAATAATAGCCTATTATACAGATGCCTGGTCCACAGTGTTCATATATAAAAATACACATTAAGAAGCTTAATTACGACATAGAACTGATTTACGTCGGCTGTAACACTATTTATGCACAACGCATTTGTTATTGCAAATTAAAAACAAAAAATATGCAAATGCATGCAATTTGCGACTGTTATGAAAGGTTGGAGTTTATAACAGAATGTTGTCAGAAAACATTTAGGGGGTGAGGTAAGTACTTCTTATTACAGTGCGGACTGAATCGCAGTTTTATTGTATTCTGATTTTAACATCAGGTCAATGTATAAAACAGGTTGCGAATAGACGTACTTAAGAATATCGAGGACATACGGAATAAATTTCGAATAATCGCATATTGTAAAGCTTTAGCTGAAATTCATGATTAGGCCTCCATTATACAAAGCTCCACGTGAACATTGTGGTATTTATTTTGTAAAATTATGTATAATTTATATACTTAGTTGTATCGGAACTGAGCATGACTGCCAGGGCAACAATTGTCGAAATGTTACCCTCGATGGTGACAAGTGATTTCCAGCCCGCCATGTTACCAATCAGAAGAGAGGAGAATGGGACGAAGGACAACCATGTCAAATTATCACCCTATGATGATTTCGGTCAATATAGCACCAAATATTCATGCAGTAAGGTTATTCATGTTATACTTTCACTTCGAGAAAAGTATTTTGTCACTTTTAAGTGGATCATCTATATCATGTGGTTTATGTTACATTATACACAAAACAGACATGTTGGTGAGTTGAGTCCGGTAAAGGTATTGGTGTTATTTTAAAACGAGGTTTGGAAGCCTGTACGGATCATGAACCATTTGGTAACTGAATATCTCTGATGAATATTTACTTGATTTCCATTGGTTCATTTGTAGGATTGTTTAACAAACTTCAATAAAGATCCGAATATGGACAAAATTATCCGCATAGTGTTTCTCTGCCTATCGTCTGTCTATATTATGCGAACATTTCTGGACCATTCCATACTTTACGTTTATAAAGAAAGGTTCCATTCAGTAACTAAAGTGTTAAGATTACACTACTCGTCTACGACTAACTATTTTTTTAACCAACCGTAAAAATTCCCAACAGCAGCACGAGAATAACCACTGCAGCACCCGCTGTTTCCATATCTTTAATAGCGTCAGTCTATATTATTCTGATTCGCCTGAAATGTGAAGATCCATTTGTATCACCGTTTCAACTCGGCGAAATAATTGCAAATACTATAACTACCGTAGCCGGCCGTGTAGTTTTGTGACTAAGGAAAACAAAGAGGAAAAAAAGTCTATAAATCTTACCAGGCCAATGTCTCATGGCGGTCAAACTAAATTTCTAAGGATGCCCATGTATCACATGCATTGCATAAAGACATGGTTATGTAAGCCTGGATTTACATATTTTAGTTATATTCAACCACATGTTATTAGTTAAATTTGACATCCCATTGCACATTCACATCGCACTCTTAACAATACTGAAGTCAATGGACATTATCCAGATCAAATTCGTGTTGCAATCTTGTGTGCCAGCGTATTTTATGTAATAGTCTCGCAAGTATATTAATAGTCCACCTTTCTACATGACATTAACCTGGATACTCAATAGCTCATCAATGCCAATGTTTAGACAAATTGAAAGTTGATTGACTTCCGTATTTTGGGCCTTCGTGATCAAACATTCGTAAGGATCTAAACATGTTATTCGTCACAAAAACGAACATCGTACCGATTTAATACGAAACTGTTTTTTTTGTGTGAATAATTTTAGTGAAATATGATATTGGGTTATGCCTCTTGTATCGAATTCACAAACCGATTATGTCTATACCCATATTATATTTGAACATAACTATAATAGGTAAATCCTAGATCATGACATGAATCTCTACTCTGGCTAACGCCCGTAGAGATCCTATTCCACCAACTTTTAAAATTTTGACAGGGAACCGTATAAAGTCGAAAACATAATGCGGGGTACACATTTCTTAGTTATTACCTGTTCATTAATAGTGTACTTCACTGTAGGTGAAGATCCCAACTCAAAATCGCACAATTTAAGTGACTTTGTGAGCGATTTTGCTTTGCGTCGTTAACAATTATGGAATTTCTCCTGGGTAAATAATTCAATGCTTATAGAAAAAAATTAAAACAGCTAGGAAATGGATGTGACCATGGCAGGTATTTTTTCAGAGCACATGAAGCCGGTATATATATATATATCAATATTTCGTTTATTTGTAAACCTATCTTATACCTCCTTCCAAATTACGTAGACGCTCGAATGAGCCATGTCCGTTTAAGGAACAGGTATTAACTAAGAAATATACAATACCTGGGTTATTTTTAATGTTATATTGTTCTCCGTCAAAACATTAAAACGTTGAGCAACTTCTTTCTCAGATCGAATCATGCGGACCAGTGATATCGGGAATACTTTTCTGATTGGGGTTTTTCATTGAGGATCTATATTTATCATATAATTATATCAGTTTGTATTGATAAACTCTTCTGAAATTAATTCCCTATATCGAACGCAAATAATGACACATTTCAAATGATTGATTGATTTATTTATTGCAAACTCACATTTTAACAGTGAAACAAGCAAACGTTTATACACTATGTACAACAAATTTGGATATCACGTTCATATCATAGGTCATTTCACATACGTAAAAATATGCATGAGTATTATTATACATCCGTAATTAAATTAGATGAAACAGTAACAGGTGATAAACTTAACATTTATGATAAGTAAACGTGTTCACACATAACAATAAATATATATTTTTTATTCGGCTCATATCGAATATAGGACATATTCTTAAGGACTTTGTGCTAACCCAATTTCCCCCAAATTTGATGGAGTCAAAATAAAGGATTATGTTCACTTTTATTAGTAACCACAGTAACCAAACTCATTGATGCAAAATTTTAAGAGTATAATTGATGGTGGATTATGTTAGAAATACTAAATGTCAAATTTATAGATGTTTTTAAAATCTATTTTTTTCGAACCCAAATTCAACAAACACAAAGTCCATATCTGAGAAAAAAATATGGCAATGTGTAATGAACACTGATCCAATTGTTTACATATGATAGAATAGCTTGCATAACACTGCTTGTTGGGAGGTGACAGTTAAGTGTTAATATCTGTGGACAATGGTGTATTGTGAATCTCTTGACAAAAGAATTGTGTAATCCTCAATCTGGGGATACCCTGTAGCCCAGAAACTAGACCACAAATCAGGAGATAATATTAACTTGACCCATCAAATTCAGTTCCCAAATAGCATTACTGAGCAATGAAATCTACCATTTTTAAACTGAAGAAATGTGAGTATATCTTTATTGTTCATCATTATTCAGTGTTCACTACACATACCCATATTTTTCTTAGATATGGACTTTGTGTTTGTTGAATTTGGGTTCGAAAAAATAGATTTTAAAAGCATCTATAAATTTCACATTTTGTATTTCTAACATAATCTACCACGAATTATACTCTTAAAATGTTGCATCCATGGGTTTGGTTGCTGTGATTACTAATAAAAATGAACAGAAACCATTATGTTGGACTCCATAAAATTTGGGGAAAATTGGGGTTAGCAAAGTCCTTAAAGACATATTATGTAATTGTTTGGGTGCGTGAAACTGATCAGTTAGTATCCAGGCGCTATGCCAACTGGAGGAATGTACCATTCTACTAACATCGCCGAAAATCTGAAGCAAATCGACCGTACCATTCCATAGAAAACATCGTCTGAACTACTCAAATGTAAATATTTACTACTCGATTCGGGACGTATCTATCTGCGATAAACTAACGAAAACTATTTCGCCATCGAGGGTCACTGCATTTAATTAATATATAAGAATGACCGCGTGTGTTGTAAATTTGGATTAATATTCGTAAAAATAACTACTTTGAGCAAGATTATTCTCAATATCTGTTTGGTCACCCAACCGGAGTGTTTCACATCACTTTAAAGGCACACATTAGGAATACACATATGGAAGCTTCTATTTTGAAGGTATAGGTTGATCATGGAATTTCTCTCGTAGGGTTCTTCCAAAAGTATTCGGGGATGTGTTTTCTTATTTCATCCAAATGACTGCAAATAATTACTGGCTGTGGTTCGAATGTTTCGCGTAGTTGATTACTTTGATTTTTCTTTTAGATTGTTTGTTTCGTTGGAGGACAATTTCAAGCAGAATCTAAAACACATATAGCGTACACTATACGGATTATATGAAAGTCAATTCACAATTAAAGCCCAAGTTCTAGTTGCATGCATTCGTCACCTGCATGAATTGTATCTCCACGTATAAAACGCCGTATTTTGGCTGACATCACAGAAAATACCACCGAATTCGGAGCGGGGGGGGGGGGGGCGTGGTTGTGGGGTTGACACCAGATGCTGCAGGTATCACCTTCGTCGGGCAGTAATTGTCGGAAAACACATTGTAACTTTGGTCATATGAAGAGTTTTTGCCAAGGAATATTGCCCGACATAATTCTAATATAGTATGCCTGCAGTAAACCAAAGGTGCACAACTAAGACATATAAGGTTAGAAGGAACTAAATAAGTAGCATTACGTTCCTTTCGTTTTACAGGGTATCTCGAATACGAGGTAAACAAAATTATGCGCGCGATTGGCGTTTAACATGTCAAATACATTTACAAATTAAAGAAACATAATACCCATAGCATGTAAAAACGTGGGCGTTTCCTAGTCTGAAATGCGTTCATGTCCAAACAATGGCGGGATATTGTGGGTGTGTATTGGCTTTCGTCAGACTGTCAAATTTTGTACAAAAAGTGGGGTAGTATGGAAAACGTATGTTGATTTTTGAAAAAGGTATGGCTCGAAATGTACTCATCTGCGAACATGCAGATGCTGAAAGGGGTGGTCTTCACGAAAGCATGCATCGTGCACTTCAGAACTCGAGGATTTAGCGTGGGCGTGGTCAAACGTTCACACTGTGGCCTATGGAAAACATTTATTTCCTCTAACCATAAATACTCTACAATCAATTATAGTCGCGCTTTGGCATGCAGTAAATTTGCTCTATCTGTGTTGCCGAGTTCTAGTGTGGTGAAATTAATAGTAAATATTTCGCAAAATAAACATCGAAACATGAAGAAATGTTTCATATATTAGTACTAGCTTGGAGCCAACGAGTTCGCACTCTGTGGAACCTGATATTTTGGTGCTTTAGCCATACCATTGACACTAATGGAAGTTACCAGTTAGGCACCTCAGGGCTAATAGGTACTCCAGGGTTCCTATATGGATTGTTTTATCTAACATGTATACTGTTATCTAGAACTAGTTCGCTCTAAATAATACACACAATCTTCAGTTGTTTCTATTTTATTCACAGAAAAGAGTATTTGTAGATTTGAGAACATTTTTCTATGACGACAAGTTTGATCGGATCGGATGCAGCAGTTATGAGGAAGATAGAGAAACAGCATAGCTTACCGTAAAATCATGCCGTATATCAAATAGTAAATATCCCGTCAAATCCTTAAATTGTTATGGAACATAGTTGTGCACAAATGAATAAGTGAGGATATCCAGATGCATCTTCCAGTCCATGGTGAAATAAACCATTGCTAGTATTTTTTTCTCGTGTCCGCCCTCCGTTGAAATTGGTGGCTGACGGGCAAATAATTTAACGTCATATAAATGTCTTACGATAATTTGACGACGTCAACTTCCTTGACTGATCGTCAGTCCCAGGCACCAGGAAGTCGTCGAGATGTGCACTTTCTGGCTACGCCCACGTCTAATTTATTCTCTAATTTCAACAAGGCAGCGTCAGTTGTCACTAACGATAATTGCCTTGCACCCAATCGGGTGAAGCTTATGTTTGGAAGGAATGTGCAGGGAAAGGAAATCTGCATTGTTTGTTTTGTGGTTATTTTTCTGGATGCTGTTACTGTACGAAAACTGAAACTTTCCACAACTAGACGAGCAGCCGCCTCGGACTAACCTTACTTTTTTTTTAGAATTTAAGAGCGTATCAAAGCCTGGTATATGGCTGAAGCGGTGACCCCGTTGACTGCTGCATATAACCGCACGCAGTACCTCCAATCAGTGAGACAGGTGTGAACAAAACTAGATTCCATTATTCAACAATCATCAAGACGAAATGCCAAAACAACACCATCAGACGACAGATAGAGAGAGAGAGAGAGAGAGAGAGAGAGAGAGAGAGAGAGAGAGAGAGAGAGAGAGAGAGAGAGAGAGAATACATGAATAAACCGAAAACAAAGCTGCACATATCAGGAAGAAAATACACCAACACTAGCCCCTTGATTGCACATAGTCAACTACAAACAGTCTTGAAGTGATTCTGTACCAAAGTGGACGTTGAACTAATTCGTACACACATGTACTAAGTCACGCGAAACGCCCGCACAAGTACCACAAATTGAGATGCACCCCACGGCAAAGAGGGTGACAAATTAGGCGATTCTTAATCCTCGCAGTGGGGCGACGGACATATTCTATCCCGCGCCTATACGGGGCTCTGATTCATTTACAGATAACTTGAGGTGATATATATTTGGATATCTTTGAAATGACCGATTTTCATTATCTTATTCATACGAATGACAACCCCACATATTGATTATATGTATTGATAGATTTCATTCATGTAGATCTTGAAACTGTGGATGTTTGTGTGTTTAAAATGGTGACATATATATATATATCATCATCACATTTGCGATGACATAATCGGTGTGCTGTCTTAACGTGGTGCAATTATGGTGACAATTGTCCACCATAGTCATGGCATAGCTAGGCATGCAAACATATCCTCGCAGAAATACGCACATAATCGACCTATGGTATGAAATAGGTACATAATGAGATTATGTGATTGTAATATAACATTTTATTCACGAGCTTACCAAACGAACTAACTAGTTGTATGGTCGCTCAGAATTTTACTCGATACGGATATAGATTAATTATACTGCTCATTGAATCGTATGTTGACATGTTCGCGACAATCCTAATTTTATGAAGCGCCCTCTCCGTTATCACTGCGATATATCACTGCCACAAGGATGGTACTTTGTGGACCGATACATCTATTTTTACGTATAGTCGGAACTATATTTAGTCACCTATTATCGCATTTGACCACCAATTAGCAATAATGGTAATAGTTTCGGTACTGATAAGAATAGTATGAACTGAGCCAGATATAGACAATTTTAATCCTGAAACATGAGAACTAAGATCATGTCCGAAATCCTTACCAAATGTCCTTGTGGCAGTGGTATCTCAGCGGGGCGATGAGTGATAACTCTGCCTGCATGGAGTTTGGGCTTCATGCACTCATCGGGCGGGTAGAGGAACATGTGACATACTTAACTTTTCCACAGTATATACGTTGGACAATATTATCACAAACTGCACAACGGTAAAGCATCATACCTGGTGCGACATCGCAACTGTGATGTGTGTGATGTCCGCCAATTACCAGGTTCATATTTCAATTGGAATATTTTGGGCCTTGTAGCTTTTGTAATATGCTGCGGTGTGTAGCCGCATCTTTATATGTGCGAAACTACTTAATATAGTGCATTGTGAATTTTGCACATGGTGTGTATATGTCTAAATATGTGTATTGGAAAAGAGGTTTCACCTCGAGTGCTGGCATACCCCCATGGTGCCAAATTGAAACATGGGCAGGGTGGAACCCATATTTAAAATACACAAAGGTTAAATAACTCTTAAGAAAAAATATGTACTTCCATAATGTACCTTTACCGGCCAAACCAGCGTATATGCAGCAATCATTACTAGAAATACAAAGGACAAACCCAGAACATAAAATGCAAACATCATTTGTGAACGCTTTTGAAAGCACTCCCGAAGTTATCTCATAAGTACCGATATTAACGCCTCCCCCAATTCCACTGAGACTCTGCTATATGTACATAAACTGCACAGGAATATTGAGTGACAAACGCGCCGTGTATAAACGCCTTCCACAATTCAGTAGAAACACTCTCATATACGCGAAGAAACAACATCAATACTGGGCGAAAAAACTCGACCAAATAATTAAACCCACCAAACTAGGTTTTAGTGGTTTTACTTTGATGTTTTTTCAAAGTAGATTTAAAAATGTGTTTTCGAGACGAGACATATGGTACGGATAAATCAGATATAGCTAATCGTCTCCTGAAGATTATGTCGCCAATTCACCACAAACAATTAGCTACATTATCATAACTTTATCACGCCAATAAAACCTAGTATTGAGATCGAATTAAAAAAAAAACTAAAACTGACTTTATCACAAAACTGGGTTTAACTACATTAAGCCTAGTTTTACTCCCGTAAAATCTAGTTTTACTACAGTAAAACCAAGTTTTATTCCTACTAAAAACCTAGTTTAAACTAGAGTAAAACCATATCTAGAATAAAACCTGGTCTAAACCAGAGATGCTGATTGGGACCATAAACACTAATTACCCACTTATCCAACAAACACGCAATTCTATTGAGCGTCAAAGTTGAAGTGTGATATTTGAAAATGGTAAAGTTTCCAATCAAGCGACATTCAGATGGAGGTTAAAAAACCAACGTTACAATTGACTCCCACAATGTACTACCTTTACCAATTTCTCAACACGTGCAAAATTTCAATGCGATCGGGCAAATAACATAGGTGATACAGGGTATTATTGAGGGGGGGGGGGCTTACATTCTTTGATGTGTTTACTCCCATATACGGCTGTTTTAATAACCAGCGTTTTAGACCATATAGAGCGTATTTGAGTTTTTAAATAATGCCAATGTGAGTTGATTTCGCACAATTATAAAATAAGCCCGTACTGTGTTCATTTTCACGAGAACAGGTTGTGAAAGCAATTAAAATGGTGAATTCAAACAGAGCGGAAATACCATGGCTGAGCAATAAGCTCGGACGGACGGACAAACGGTAAGACAAACGGACAAGGTCAATGCAGTATACCTTCAAATTTTCTTCGAAAAGGGGACGTATAATAATAAATAAATAAAAATAAATGGATGTACTCTGTTAAAAGTCATAACATGCTTTGGAACGAATCGAATATGGAACACAGTTTTGCACAGAAAATATCCGGGCGGTGGTATGAACTAATATCTGTCTTGATTTATTGATTGGGGTTTAATGTCGCTTTCAGCAACAAATGCCATTTTACGAAATTACAATATTTAGTGGTGGGGAGATCCGCACACTTACTCTGGGGGGGGGGGCAAAACGGCTTGGAATTATATACTAACCGATTGAGCCACCTACATGTAGGACCCCAATATCTGTCTTACCATCGCCACTCAGACAGGAAATATATACCCAGACGTTTTCACGACAGTTATTAATATTGTCGTCTATGGTAGATTCATATAACGAATTTATAATATACACTTATGGTAACAGGGATACCATCTCACATGCAACCCGCATGAGTGAACAAATGTTAGACGACGCCCAATACACCAATGCGAGTTCACTGTACCACAGTATAAAATAAAATACATGTTTAACTGTCGGGTACGCTGTTTGACGTCTATGGTAGATTCATATAACGAATTTATAATATACACTTATGGTAACAGGGATACCATCTCACATGCAACCCGCATGAGTGAACAAATGTTAGACGACGCCCAATACACCAATGCGAGTTCACTGTACCACAGTATAAAATAAAATACATGTTTAACTGTCGGGTACGCTGTTTGCAGGCACTGAAATGAGATGAACTATTACTAATTTGAATATGGTGACCCGTTTACGTGAAACTAATTATAGTAACAAATAAATCATTAATAAAATCGCCCATAATACGAGCCACTAAGGCTGCATTCACAACTAAGTGGGAAAATCTTTCTGGAAATTGTTCAGGGCATAGATCGCAAAGGCATATAGTGCTAGGACATGAACAAAAATTAAACTACTCATAAAACACAAGGGAACCACCGTTTAACACACACATAGCGAGATCCCTTTAACCCTTTACCCAACAGAACGGCCCTGTGCCAATGCATTCTCTTATATATGCGAGTCGACCATAGGTCGCCTCGCATATATAAGAGAATGCATTGGCTTAACACATATCAAAAATGATAAAATTGTCAAAGAATGTAGAAAAATATTATAAAAAATGTAAGAATTTTTTTTAAAATTGTTAATAATAATAATAAAATATAGACAGACCTTGTTCTTATACCAATCATAAATATGGCATAAACAGTATATTATTGTCAAATGTTTTTCCTTTGTTATGTAAACAAAAGCAAAAAACGTTACAGAACCTGGCTTTTGTTTAGATCAGGATATGGTAAACATAAAGAGCGTCATTTGTTACTGTTTTCCTGATATGGAAATAATAAAGAGCGTTTATATCATTTGTGTGTGATTAACCAATAGAATTGCGCTGTGTTATGTGAACAAGAAAAACTTCTGTAACACGAGCAGGCTCTTGTTTGCGTACACCATCACACGTCTTGAAGGCAATATACTATTTACGCGCTGATAATGTTTGGCATATGAACAAAACTATATATTTTGTAATATGCCTTCTTTTGATGGCGATTTGAACAAATATGAATATTTCTGCAACGAACGCCGCCAGTGTCTTTAAGGGTCACCACAACGAAGAGAACATTCGCCTGGAATATGGAGAGGTGATTGCTGACAAGGTCGTCCATGTCATCACCGACAATGCATCAAACATGACAAAGGCGTTTGACTGTCCATTGCCTGATTTCTAGGATGTCCCGGATGACGATTCTGATACGGAGTGTGACAGTGAAAGTGAGTCTGTTGAGAAGGACAATATCAGTGATATATTCCCAGGTGCACAGTGTGGTTCGTGTTACGCTCACACTCTTCAGCTCATAGTGGAAGATGGTCTCCAAAAAGCAGGTGGACATATTTCAAAGATACCTAAGGTGTCTGTGATTGTAAGAAATATTCGGAAATCGATTCATTCGAATGGACCGTTGGAGGGTGAAATCGAGTACAAGATGCCAACGCTACTAGATGGAACTTTCAGTTAACAAGTATTCGTTCTGTGTTAAAACTTCCCGAGGATATACATGGCAATATATTTCACTATACGACAGGAGAGTTCTCTATAAGTTTTGTAATGTGTTAGAACCATTCGAGGAAAAGAGAGAAATTTGTAAATGGGAGTTTAGCAGCACCTATAACCCGTGGACTGAAACAAAAGCTAAATGGCCTCACACCAGAACATGTAACAAAGATGGTACATGCACTGAAAGCTTCAGGCACCAAACGACTGACCCACTACGAAACCGACACAGACAACCAACTAGCTTCGCGCATTGCCCTAGATCCACACTACAAACTGAAATGGTGCACTCCAACTGAGACAGGCAGACAGCTAGCTACGATGAAGAATTTTTTCTTTTATTCTCTTACCATTTTTTATTATTTTTTTTTACATTCTTTTACAATTATAAAAAATATTATAAATTTGTGATGAGTGAAGGGAGTGGTTTGGGGGGTTAACACCGGGATTGTCGAATAGACCAATACATTCTCTTATATATGCGAGAGGACCTATGGTCGACTCGCATATATAAGAGAATGCATTGCCACAGGGTTTTCACAAAAAAATTCTCAACTACTGGGATGTACACCACACAGAGTACCCTACATTGGCCAGTCTAGCCGAGCGGTACTTGACAATTGCAGTATATTCAGCCCCAGATGAACGACTCTTCAGCGTAACAGGACCGATGTCGACACAAGGACGTACGGTACAATCGAAGACTTCATGATGGTGAAGTGCAATGGCAAAGTTTAAAGAACCTTAACACTTAATGTTGAATGTGTTTATTCCTTGTTTGTTTTATTTGTTCAGCCGTTCCTTGTTTACATGTTATATATTGATGTTTTATTCAATAAAATTGTATATTTTAATTTGATTTATTTCATTATTTATTCCTATGTGACCAAAATGGTTAGACACTAAACTTGTAATCGAAATGCAATCGGTTACTTTTTACTAAAGAAATCGTAATCGATTATATTTGAAATAATGTTATCAATAATCGTATTCAATTACATTGGTATGTAATCGCCCCAAACCTGGACATAACAGCAATCAACAAATTCGAAAGGGGGCATAACTCCATAAAAATTATTATATGACTGAACTCAAATTCTAACTTGGTCGAATTTTCACGTGATGAATACACGTGACTAGTACATTTATAAGCAATCTGATAACTACAACAGAAGTTATCATCCGGACACCGAAATTATCAGCAAATTCTAAGTCGTCAAAAAAAATTCTGACCAGACCTGGGACTTTATAATATGTAGACCATATATCAAATTTCATTAAATTATATCAAATTGTATTCGAGTTATTATTCGGACAACAATCGTTTCGGCCGAACGGACACTGATAATATTTTTCTCTCATTCTCTCCTAAATAGCTCTCTCATATTTTCTCTCTCCTAAATTGCACTCAGAGAGAGAGAGAGAGAGAGAGAGAGAGAGCGAGAGGGACAGAGATAGAGAGAGTGTGTGTGTGTGGTAGTGCATGTTGGTGAAACAAACGTGGACGTAAGCTCTGATAGTGTTCGTTGAGAAACTCAATGTTTGTGAAAGCTGATTATAACATTAAAAGCGACCAGAGGGGGCGACGGATGACTGAACGGTAGTTTCTCCTAAGACTATAAATCTCAATCGTGTAGAACGCTTGCCTTGTCAAAGGCATCTAAAAGTGAAAATTGTGAGAAAGATTGTCTTTTAAAATCGGGTTTAATAGATAAATGTTTTTGAAAGACAATTCGCATATTTTCGATAATGTTCTTCTAGTTTGGGAAGAAGTCTGTAAACCTTTTTGCACTTTTTCTATTATTTGAGTAAATATTAGAACGCTTATTGGTCGCAAGTTCTGGATCCAATGGAAATATCCAGTTTTGCCTGGTTTGCAATTGTCATTTTCATGTATGCTTGGACATCAGAATATTTATATATTGTCGGTGTATCGCGGCGTTCACCATATTCACAAATGTTAAAAGTGTAACTTAACCCTGTCTATACTAAATACAACTTTACGATTAGTTCCCTTAGTAATCTTCAGATAACAAGTTCGTTGAACTTTTTATCTGGAAATTTCCCACAAATCAATACGAACCCTTCCCTACTTCTAATATACTGTGGCTATCTTTCGTCTGCATAAATTTCCCGAACATCCGTCAAAATGAATTACAGACCATTCTAATGCATTCTTTTAACTGATTATGAGAATCGATTAGTAATTAAAGGGTTACTATAATACCATGAAGGGAATGACACACAGACGACATAAACACAATTGTTTTTCAGATCACGTTTACGTGTTTAATAACGAATACTCAGCATCCGGTTGGCATATTCTGTGATTATTGATTTGGCGGTCTAACATTCAGCTGATAGTTTATTTGTAGCCCATTCCTCACCGGAATCTCAATTGCTGCGGAATAAAGTCGGTAAAAAACACGGAATGGTATCCGGAACACTTATAGTATGTATGTCGGAATGGGGGTACATGGTGGAAACATTTAAGCACTGGATTGAAATAAGATTTGTTTACAACACTTGATTGAATTTTGTTATGAAAATAGGACAAGTTTGTTTCGGTAATTTGATTGTCCAACCAGAATTTAGTGTGAAATTTGTTGTTTCAGACCAAGAGACGAATGGTTTTTCTTTGTCTAAAATAGTTAAATGTATTTGGTCTGAAATTTGCCAAGCTCGAGGTACCAGTTGTAAATCTCTTTGGTAAAACACTCAACGTCTTGACCCTTGTTTCGTCTATTTTTTGTCCAATCCACAAGCAATGTTACGGCCCTATTCTAGCAATGCAATCTTCATAAGACCCATGACACAATTAAAGTGATTTTACGTTGATAAAAGTTTAATTTTTTATGCAAACAATTTTGAAATATTCTAATCATAAGACATCCCATTCCGTGTAAACATGCGTAATGAGTATCAACCAAACATTCTGTAATCATACAATGGCGCAATCAAACATTCAATCGTTTTGTGAAATTAAAAGTCGAACAGCTCGCGGAATGATATGAGTTATGAGTAATGCATTGTCAGCAATAAACAAAATGACTCATAAAGTGAATTGGAATAATCTGTTTCTGAGAATGGAGACTCTGATATTGGTGTTTCAGATACAAGCAGTTTTAACCAGAATAGCAGTGGGCCTGCTATCGATAACATTAACGTGCATCTCATTGAGATCGGAATTCCAGAGGGTGCACATATATTTCCACCAAAACCTAATGACACACTGCAACTCCATTTTTCCAGTCGCTGCTTCAAATTATTGGAGATCTATTGGATTATGTTACCGAATATCTTTACCAATCTAAACATTTTGTTGGCAACGACCTCAACCAGTACCACAATTTAGTGTGAAGTTTGTAAAAAATAAGAGCGACGAAAGGAAGACATATTAAATTCTCTTGTTCTCGTGAGTATCAACAGGGGAACTAAATGAGACTATAACAATATAATTGACAGGTAATCAGGCAAGAGTCGTGAGTATTCAAATGACTATTGAATGGATTCTAAGCAAATCGATTCCATTTCATTGAATATGCATTTAGGGTTTCTATTTAAAAATATGTTCAGTCTTCCAGAATGCGACAGGTGTTTGCTGGGATGCACACCGTCTTATATATGAGAATCTATGTACAACGCTAGCTACGTGTAGCTAAACCCACCAATGTATACGATATGTTGGGCACATATGGTCCCCTATGCTAGGATCAAAGATAAAATTCCATTCGACGTCTTTGTCGACCAGTGATCTATCATCTATCATTGGATCAGAAGAGGAAATTAACTTCGAAGAACATAACATAAAGACCGTCGCTTGTTCATACAATTCGGTTAGAAATTTCGATTTTTTGGTCAGTTAATACATTAACTTCAAGTAATTTTTTTGTCGTCAGTTAATAGTGTTTTCAAGCGACTCAGATGGGACCATGGTTTCGGATAACGCATTGTTTTGTTGGTGGATAACAAAAATCTCTTCACCTATATCGGAGGCACCCTCCATCGTGTTGTCCCCAGGTCGCCGCTTCGCGCTCGGATGATGCTGTCCGTCGTGTTCATTCGGCGATTTCAAGCCGTTACCTTTATTAACAGCGTGGTCTGGTGCCAAACAGATCCAGAATGAGTATGCATTTACTCAATTCATATATTGAGGAAGACCCGTCTTCTATTTGTAATACTCCTCGTCTGGGCCAGAGATAGAATATGCCTACCCGCCCCACTGCGAGGGGTAAGAAGCCCCTAATATAGTACCATGTTTACCGTATGTGAATGATGGTGGTATCTCTCGCCTGAATCCGTTTTAGCAACAAAAACTAACTGTTTTGTTCCTAATAAACCCATGGAACTGGAACCGAAACTGTCATATGTTTAGAAAATCTGAACAGTTCAAAACATTCATATGGAGAGATAATACATTTTCTATCTTATAACTCGTCTGATTGGCTCACAACCACACCAATACTTGTTGTTGATATGCCCTAAGTACTAGATTCTATAAAGTTTTATATATGATTATAGTCTGTACGTGTGCGTGGATATGAATGCAAGCATCTATTCTATTATTTATACTGATACTTGATTTAGGGGGTAGCAGGAAGACAGCCCGATAGTGCTAGGCTACCCCCGACAATATATTGCTTTACCTTATTATGTATTTCTGCCATTGTGTAATTCATGTATATTGTAAATAAATTATCCTATCCTATCCTATCCCACGAGGTGTGTTGTGTGAGTCCTGGTGGTACTATGGCGGCCGACCACGTGAGGCATCAATCTGCGGTACGGCTTAGCTCATGGTCCTCTTTGGTCCTACATCTCTTCAAGACGGGTGGTTGAGTTGACCAGGATCAATCAATCGGTTAGTCCCGCCTCTCTACAGTATTTCCGATTCAATTTTTGTTATCTGTTGTATTATTCATCCGATGTTTGAAGTATAGTTTTTGGTTTATATGAGGTATATGTCCTCTCCTGTCTCTTTGGTTTTCGTCCTGATGATTGTTGAATTCCGTATTGTTCGCACCTGTCTCATTGTGGGGCGGTACCGGGAGACTGATACATGCAGTGGCTAAACGGGTCACAGCTATGTACGAGTGTTGGGCCTGATTATAATGCGAAGGGTAGTCCGAGGTGGTTGCGGGGCTATTTGTCGATCATCTGCTTTTCCTATCTCAACTCAAAACAAACAAAAATGTATTGGTCGTAAGAATGATAACTCGCTAAGTTCCACTGGTGCTGGGGTATGTCCTCAATATATGTTTTTTGGCGTTGACCCGCATGTCAACATACCTTCTGTATTTGGTATTGATAAAACGCTACAAAGCATAGCAGGACAAATCTGTCAAATATTGTGCAATTAACATCTATTGCACATAGATCAGTGTTGATTATTCCTCACATGACTTTGAATAGTAGCAGAGCTGTGTTGATAACTCGCGATATGGCTGATTATTCTGAGTCAGATATATTGGCCGAGTTGGCAACACAGGGAGTTACAGATGTCCGTATATTGTCAAGACAGTTGATGGCAAAAACGTTCCTTTAAATAGCTATTGTGAGGAAATGCATTTTTTTTTTACAAATACGTTTCCCAAAGTAAATATTTCCAAACTATATATTCACAAATATCTCGGGAAAAAGTTAATAAAACCCGGTCTTACTTTCACACCTTATTTAAAAGGAATTCCGCTTCAAGTGGTGTTATATATAATAATTTCATATTCAGTAATTGTTTATTTACAAGCGCAAATTATGTTTTGCTTTCTCATGGGTGTCGCCATCTTGACTTAGTTCCGCTTCGTCGTTCGTGGTATCACTTCATCTTGTCCTCACATAATATATGACGCATATTTATCATGGAATACACAAAAATCACTTATGTATCATTTATTGATTTTTGATGACGCTATTGACGTTTTAATTACGACCTATTTCTTCTGCGCAGAAAAATCTCGCAGAAGCTGTTTCATTGGTTCTTAAACTCTGCAGAATTTTCTAGCCTTCTCATTGGCTCAAAAATCTTGCAGAATTTAAAAGGTATATTAACCCTTGAAATTTGACAATCAAGGTTCTGCATCAGTTACAATTTCTTGATCATCTTCCGTATTATTGTTGTGTATTCTTAGGACTTGGACTTTGTGCTTTGTTTTATTCTAGGATTCATTATCTATTCCAAAGTAATAAGCAAATTTTCTAAGTCATTATTTAATAACTTTATCAGCACTTTAACTATTTAAAAAAAAAAGCTTTTCTAATTATTTTTCTATGTGAGCATGTTTTCCAAAATATAAATTTTAGTTAAACCTTTATTGTTGGCTACTAGTATGTTCAAACAGGTATGAATAATCTGGACGCCATGACAAGAGGTGGTACTAAAACAGCCAATGGAGTGGAATTGTCTGAAGTGGCAGATTAAAATAGGACCACCCAAATGAACATGTTTCCATTAGGGGAAACTAAGGCTCAACTTCCATATGAGTGTAACTCTCGAGGACAAATGGCGATAAACAAAGTGGAGACCATTCCAACACCAATATAGAGCAGCTTTGCATGTACCAAAATAGTTGTCATGAGCAAAGTTCTAGTATATATACTATATGGGCCTATTTATCTAATTAATTTGTACCCAATTAAGTAAAATAGTCTTTTCCTGTAAATTTTGGTTTGTCTCCACACTTCTATTTAATTTCATGCTCACATATTTCTAAAAGTTTTATTTCAAAGTAGGCATTATTCGATGCAGAACCCTGGGATGGAACTGATCTTGGTCTGATTAGTTCTGTTCCAGTCACTTCATACATGGGTAAGAAAATATGCACATGATGGCACTAAATATGATTCTATTACCAATTCCACTATGCGTTATGCACATAAAACAGTTATTACATTCTAAGTGAAAAAAGGTATGGAAATAAAATATTCTGCTTCTTGGAATAAATAGCATTTCCTACGTAGCATGTAATATTTGCTTTGTCTAGATTCTTAAGTAACTAAGTTGTGCTTTGGCAGGTAATTGTGCCAATAAAACTAAGTCCAAATTTTGGGAACTCTGCAAAATATTAATTTATATTTAAACCTAAGCTAAATTTCCCACTTAGCGGTAATTTCGGTAGGATCTAAATATTTAGTCACAAAACACTTTGACGCTTGGCGTGTTATATCCAATAAATAATAATTCTATTTTTATAGTAGTTTTATATAAAAAATTATACAAAGCAATTTGGATTTCAAATTGTGCAAGGCAAATGCATTATTTCAAATCTAAATGTTTCATATTACTTTAATGTATTAGCCTGTGTGGGGTAGTAGTGGCCTGTGTGGACTTTAATATTAAGCCTTTTGGGAAAAGTTGGCCTGTGTGGAAGAAGTAACAGTGGTGATTATTTTTATATAAATTATTATTTTAAGGTCTCATATAGACCAAACATTATTTGCAGATATTTAAGGGATCCCATAAAATAATAGAATATGACACATATGATACATGTTTCGTAATTTGTTTGTGATGTCACCTGTTTTGTAATGTTGTAAATATATAGTTATTCAAAAACAACTTAAATTGTTTTCCAGAGTTAATTAATTTTAATTTCAATATTTCATATAACTAAGTGCTTAAACACTTATAACTCATTCACTTATAAAGTATAATATTTAAACTATAAAGTTTTCATCTTTCCATTTGCATTTATATTCATGTCATGGAGTTAATTTAACATATTAAAATATAAATATTCAATCTTATAAAATTTATCCAGTTAATATTTATTTATTTAATTAACAGTATTCAATATTTCTTCATCTTCTAGACATCACAACACAGACTTCGAATGGCCTCATACTCATTTCATATTCATAATATTTTTTATTAAAGTAATTCATAGTCAAATATTCTAGTCACAAAATACGCTCAAAATTACCTCAGTTACATGTTTATCATACATATAATGTTGTTACAAATGTTTTCATAAATTATTACTGTTAAAGTTTAATAATTGCAAAATTTAAAACAAATAAAATTTATACTTTTACAAATAACTCCTTCTTTATTGCAAAGACAGTTATGCTGTCTGTGTTACATCTAATCAGGCTAATAGCCTCCTCACATTATTTTTCTGGGGCTTTTTCATAAATACTACTTGGTTAATCCTGGCTTATGTATCAGCACCTGGTGATAGGCGTGTTCACATGTGACTTCCTTGCATTCGTGATGTGACATGAGACACTCCATGAGGCGTTCCGTTGGAAAGTCTCCTGAAGCTGGTCATCTTGCCAGTCTCGGAGGGTGGGGAAGACCATATGTCGATATGTGGGTGTGCATACCACATGTGCGTTACACTATCTTCTGACCTTCAATTGGTGCGAACATCAACCAACATTGAAGGTTGGGTACATGAAGGTAGATTTAAGTACTTGTGTTCCAAATCCATTACGTTGTTTTAACCCTTTGCCCAACAAAACGGCCAAATAAAGCTTCAACAGCCTAAAATATCTTCCGTCTGTCTCAATAACATCATACAAATATGGATATCATTGGAACCGGTTCATTGACCACATTGTGATGGTTACAGTTATGCCCTGTGCCAATGCATTCTCTTATATATGCGAGTCGACCATAGGTCGCCTCGCATATATAAGAGAATGCATTGGCCTAAAAAAAATTCTTTTTTACCATTTTTTTCTTACATTCTTTAACAAAGTTTATAATTTTTTCTTACATTTTTTATAATATTTTTCTACATTCTTTGACAATTTTATCATTTTTAATATGTGTTAAGCCAATGCATTCTCTTATATATGCGAGGCGACCTATGGTCGACTCGCATATATAAGAGAATGCATTGGCACAGGGCCATTCTGTTGGGTAAAGGGTTAAAGGCACGGGCGGTGTTCGTTGCAGAATTATTCATATTTGTTCAAATCGCCATCAACAGAAGGAATATTAAAATATATATAGTTTTGTTCATATGCCAAACCTAATCAGTATATTGTCGTCAAGACGTACGATGGAGTACGTAAACAATAGCCTGTTCGTGTTACAGAAGTTGTGCTTCTGTTTACAAAACACAGCGCAATTATATTGGTTAATCACACAAAAATGAAATAAACGCTCTTTATTATTTCCATATCAGGAAAACAGTAACAAATAACGCTCTTTATGTTTACCATATCCGGATCTGAACAAAAGCCAGGAAACGTAACGTGTTTTGCTTTTGTTTACATAACAAAGGAAAACAAATTGACAATAACATACTGTTTATGCCATATTTCTGATTGGTATAAGAACAAAGTATGTCTATATTTTACTATTATTTCTGTTTATGGCGGTTTTTAATGGAGGTGCATATTTTAACAGCATACCCGCCACCAAAGCCGCCCGTATCTTTAACTGTCAGCGATGTGGTCGTGGCCATGAACATTGTAAAACCAAAGACCATATATGTACACTTTCTGTTTCTGGACATGATCATAAGGATTGCACAAGCCCCATGCTGTTCAAACATTCAAGGTTCACATGCTGAAATGGATCGTTCGTGTCCCATATGGGGACTATGAATTAAAAATTCAAATGTGTAAAGCTGATAAACATAACCTAGTTCGATGCAAAGCAAATAGTTGGTGCTCGACCATCAACTCAGCCAGTCACATACTCTGATGCCGCTTCTTTAAAAAATTGTGCGTACGCCAGCACTCAGACAGACAACAGCAGGTTCCGCGCTGGACCGAAATTTACTTTTGCCAAATAATTTGCCAAATGAAAATATTTTTTTGCCAAATTCAATTAGAATTTGTCAAATGTTATCCCTGATAGTATAATTTTTTTCAACCTTGATTGAGTTTTATATTTCGACACTCGCGGTTTGAACGACGTTTTATATCAACAGGAAAGCAGTTAGTTGATAACTATACTCGCATATCTATTCTGGTTAATCATACAACAATAAACCAATCACCGAACAATAAAATGGTAGAAATGTTGCTTCATCAGAAGGGAACATCAAAAGAGGATTAGCTATGTAAACACCACCATCACCACACTAAATACTGTAATCCAACCACCAATCGGTAATAATGTTACCAGATTAACTTCATCTTAATGTTAACTTTTCCGAAACCATTAAAACACCACTAATATAATTCTATTTGCGATAGTTTCCTAAAATTAATGGTATTGATTGACCGATATTTTTCAACTTTATTGAGGAATTAAAAAGTGACTTGACAAAACTTTTGCCATATGAAAATATTTTTTGCCAAATGTGAATTATTTTGCCATCGGCAAATTTGGCAAGTGGCAGCGCGAACCCTGGACAACAGTCAGACCAACACCATTCGTTTCGACTCTCAGAAAGAGAGGTTCATATTTGAGATGTCAGTTTGACAAGATGATTGATGGGAAAACTGTTAGATCTAACTGGCACCAAACAGTTTTTTGTGGATTGAGTCTCTCGTTTTGGGTGAAAAATGACACCAGTCTCACCCACCCGAACGCCAACTTGACGCATTGATAAAGGTTCGCGTAGGTTACATCAAATACTATAAATACCTTGTCAATGTAAAATCTGATATATCTGTTTTTATATACAGACTTTGTAATTTCATGCTATGTATTTGCTATTAATTCTGTATTCTTGTACTACATTGATGCGTTTTATATTATGCTTGCACCATATTCAGTTCATGAAGTTATATGTGCATAATGACTTGCCCGTTATTTCGTTAATATTCATAATTGGGAGGTAATATCACGAAATAACGGTCATCTAATTACACATGCGCATCAATTCTTCGCCTAGTGCGGACGAGAATTTAAAAAAAAAATCAGATTTCGTCGCCTTTAGGGGAAGAAACTTAGGTAGACATAAAAATGTCCCCTTAAGTGTTTTCAATTTTTTAAACAAAAGCGACTGTCGCCCTAATATCCAATCTAGGAATATATATATATATATATATATATATATATATATATTTCAAACTCATGATAAGTCATGCCACAGCAGCGTATTTTTTCGCAATCATATCTATAATTCAGATCAATAAGAAATGAAGTAATCGATAGCTGGTGGGAGTGAATTTTGTCCTATAAATGTACTGATTCATCGTGAGCAGGAACAAGTTGTTTTGGGGATCGCCCTGGTCATCTTTAATACTGAAAATCATATTCTGTTTTGTTAAATTCACGACAAATTGGTTGTTTATAGTCCATGTATTAAGCTCTTTGATAAATGTTTGAACGTGTGTTCAATCCCAAAAATGTGTGAATTTTTTTCTTGTGCGTTTTTGGAATCGATTGCAAGTATCATTGGCTCGTCTGATAACGGCTTTAAGAAAAGAAAATATTAATCACATGTTGAAGTTGCTGATAGGAGATTTAGCGGGGAAAATACCAAAAATCTAATCAAAGTTGCAAGAAGTGCATTAATAAAATTTCTTCTTTCTCAACATGTAAACATTTTTGTGTCTAATACACAATTATGTTTTTGTTCTCATAGAATATAGGCCTTAATTCACTTTCATTGTCTTAGATGAGTTTGTCCAGTGAGATATAAAATGTACGCGTTACAATTACTTACCTAAATGCTCAACCTCGCATTGATTCTCCGTTAATAATTTCGAGAAAAGGCGTACCGTAAAAGTGTACCGTTCCTTTTGGCAGTCTGAGATATACTGGTCTCTTCTGGTCAGATGTTTTCGTGGCGGTGATAGTTATTATATAAGTTTAGAGGCTCCACACAGACAACTTATCGGTACTATACGTCGTCCACAACAAATTAATGCCAGTTCCGAACGTCTTATAGACATTTTGTCGCCCAATTATTTTCCATTTCAAGTTTTTCTTTGGGATTAATCAAAAGTGTGCCAAGTTCGCAACAAGGCCCCGTTTTGTTAATTTTAATGACGTCTATCACACTTTATGATATAGTTTCTCGTTAAATTTAGACTTTTATGTACTAACACACAACAGCCGACATTATTCATCCATAAATTGTCCCTTCTACCGTCCCCGCTACTGTCTACCACGCTGGCATAAATAGCATCACATATATCAGAAATAACTCTCAGATACACCGGCAACTGATGGATGATATACATAAGCCACCAGCAAGGTGACCTCGAAGTATTATGTCGTTTACGCTGACAAATTTTACTGACATTGCGAATGCGGAAGAGGCAAAACTCCTGGTGGGTGTTTTAGTGCAAATCTATAACTTAGTACTTTTCCACGCGATTCGATATTTGGTGAACGTAAAAACAAGTTGTAAATAATTCACAAAGTGTCAGATAAAATAGCCTGCGCAAAACAAATTGTCTGCACCAACATAGTTTGCCCTATATTTTATAACCAGACGAGCTGGATCATGCCATGAATCTGTAATATGGCTTACGCCCGCAGAGATCATAATCCACCAGTACAAAACCTTGGACCTTTTTGAAGTTTTGACAGGGAACCTTATAAAATCGAAAAAATAACGAACTCGTTTTAGAGAGTAATTAGCATATTTTTGGAGGGAACGGCACTACGTTGGGCAAGAAAGTAAGCCAGTTGTTTTTCCTCCTGGTCTCGAGTGGTTGGAATTTTAGGTCAGTTAGCATGTTTGTGACCGCACCCTCAAATCTGCTTCTATAATCTTTATTGATGAAACTGGCTTCTCTTCTTTGGATTTTCTCAAGTTTGTCGATGTTTCGTCTTTCGTAGGTACTGATGTTCGTTGACCTCTTCGAGTACGTCATTGTTTAGTGTGTAGTAATAATTGGATCTTTATGTACCTCCTCTGAGTGTTTCCCATCAATCACCATCAATCATTCCGATGTAGTAGGAAGGAGCTCATCTCTAACTGTGTAGCTGTCCTTTGATGCCATAGTGTTGCAGTTTGTGAAGCAATTTATGTTGAGGCACCGTATCAAACGCCTTAGAAAAATCCAAGATGGCAACAACAACTTGTTTGCCATCGTCGAATGGCTGTAGTATGTCGTCGGTTGTTACTGCTAGTTGAGTTAGACAAGATACTTTGACCGAAATCCATGGTTGAGTGAAGTTAGAATATTGTGCTCTTATAGGTGGTTGATGGTGTGGCTGTATATGATGTGTTCTAACAGCTTGCACGGGGCGGAGGTCACCGAGACGGGGCGATAGTTTTCAGCATTATGTTTATCACCTTTCTTATATATGCTGGATATGTTGACTGATCTCCAATCCAGGGGTAGTTTGCCTGTCTTCAATGGGTGGTTGAATTTTATGGTTAATGGATTTGCCAGCTCTGTTGAACATTCTTTGAGAACTCGGTTAGGCAGATTTTCAGCGCCTGGTGCTTTGTGTGTTTTTACCTGTTTACACAGTCTCTCTACCCCTTCCTTATCGATGGTTAGTTCTTCTATGTCATCCGTTGGTTTGGTGTTCATTACCGGCATTTCTTCTCCTGGTAGTTGAAGTTCGTGCGTGAAGACTGATTTGAATTGCTGTAATAATATATTGGCTTTCCCTTCTGATCTGGTTTCTAATTTCCCCTTTATCTTCAGTGGAGCGACGACAACTGAGTCGTTCTTTTTCGACTTGACGTAGCTCCAGAATGGTTTGCTCTAATTGTTGGTTAAGCCGCCAGTGATGTTTATATGATATGTCTCCACTCTTCATGTCTAATTGTCTTTTTGCATTCCTTTTGCATTAATCTGTGGTTTGTCATTTGCCGGTCTTCTTGGTCCTGATATACACTCGCTGTTTCTTCCTCAACATTCGTTTGACTCGATGGTTGCTCCATGGTGCATTCCGATTTTTTCTGATCATTTTGGATGTCATTTTGGATGTCATCCAGAATTTTTCCGTGTCTGCATTATCTTGCGAGTCGGTGGACTGGTGATGGTGTTGTCCATTTGCTTTAGATAAGATTTTATGGCGTCCCAATTTCCTCTATTGAAGTTATAAGATTTTCTGGGTATTGACAGCTGGTATTGCGGTTTGATTTCCATGTCTGTCACCACAATATTATGATACGAGATGCCGGGTATTGTGTCCACGGTCTTCACTAGTTTGGTAGAGCTGTTTTTGGTACAGTAAGAAGTTGTAGTCGTTCTGGGGAATTAGCATTTATTTTCACAATAGGAATATACGGACATTCCGGTATAGCACACAAACAATTGGAGCTCCAGTTATAATATGTGAAATGACTGAATGATGGAGTTCCAAAACATAATGTGCCATATCACAGTTTTACAAATTCTTATATACAAAGCATGAACAGATGTGAATTAACGACGCGAGATTTAGATTAAAGCCGCTCTCACACATGTCCGTTTCTTGGATGCGTTTCCTTGCGTTTCTAATATTTTAACGCATCCGGAAAACGCATCGGTCGAAATAGTGAAGCTAGCCACACATGCTTGTGTATGCTTTTTTTGAAACGCAGGCGAAACGCAGCATTTCAAGTCCGAGTCATGAACAAAAAGAAACGCATCCGGCAAACGCACATGTGTGAAAGACCCAGTGATATTATCACTGTTTTGACCGATGCGTTTTCCGGATGCGTTAAAATATTAGAAACGCAAGGAAACGCATCGGAGAAACGGACATGTGTGAAAGCGGCTTAACAGATTTGCATATAATATATCCGATCACTACAATGGCATTAGCAGTTTGACAAATAAGTTATTATTAAAAGTAAAGCTTAGAATACGTGCGATGAATGGTAATTAATGAGCACATGCTTGGGCAAGAATTAACAAGTTGCATAAGAATATCCCGCTGATTAATACAAATAAATGTTGTAATTTCGCGAAAGCCTAATCTAACAAAGAAACGAACACACCTCTGATAGAGTCAAACAAATGTAGATAAACAATGACATAATTGTCCAAAAATTAGCACTGACATTAAACTCGTGAAGTCCGAAATTAACAATACCATACTTGTGATGGATTTGAAACGAATACACGATCAAGGTTTTTTCTCTCGCGTTGGTTTCATTTGCAATTGGGAGAGATGCTGGTTTGGTGTATTTGTGATGTTGGTGAAGTTGCTGTTGGACTTCTGTGTCGTTGGCATTACTATTGACCGTTAATATTTCCCAGTTGACAGAGGAGCAATTAAATAGCCTGTCAGGATATTCTTGCTCTTGGGAATCTTTTGCAGTGACTCTTCTCGTTGTTTGATGTCATTCATGTTTCTATGGGGCATTTATAAATTCCATATCAGCATGTCTTTTCGTTGGTGCATTTTTATTTTAACCCACTCCAGTTCGCAAGCTGTGATATAATCATCCATTTCTGCCGATGTGATGTCAATTCTCGGACCATTATGAACACTCCGCCGCCTTTTGTACTTCTGTCATTTCTGTAGATCTCATATCCAGATGGAAAAACTTCACTTGATTTGATGGTATTTGGTTGACGTTTCTGGTCGGGTCTTATTCCGCGTAGCCAAGTTCTGTCCCGCAGATGATATCTGGTTTTGTGTAAGTTAGGGCTGCGCTTAGTTCTGATCGTTTATCATATACGCTTCTACAGTTGATGGTCAATATTCGGAGGTTTTCTTTTTCTTGGATATTGAAGCCGTTCGAATTAGTTATGCTGGTGTTTGAAGAAGATTTGTTAGAAGAGCATCTTGAGTTCGTTGTATTTGGACTGCTGCTGGCTTTTAGTGGGCTAAATGACGTGCTATTCAGTGATAATCCAATGGAGATGTGATCTTCTGACAATGTTTCGTGGTTATTTGAGCCGAACAACTAGTAGCCATGGAATGTGAATGATGAGATGTTCGCCGTGTTGCATTTACAACATAGCCATGTGATGTTTGGTTCAGTTATCCGTGAGTAGTTGATCAGTGACGATTTCTAGGCATTCTTTATGATACCAGAGGCTGCATTGATGGCAGCATACACCGCTGGTGCTCCTGGCGACTACTGGGATCTCACAGAAGCCACATGGATAGAGGTCTTGTGGTTTCGTGGGTGGTCTTGGATGAGGGTGGACATCTCCGGATATTAACAGGAGGAGGAATATGATGTTTGTCAGTCTTCTGCTTTTGATGGGGAGGCTGATTGGTCTCCGGCCTGTATATGACATACTGGGCTGCAGCATATTGTGTGTTAATTACTGATTGTACCATGACTTTGATGATGATATGGAATTGACGAAGATGAAGGGGGGAATGGGGTATGGCTCACACTGGAACATTGTAACAAGGATAGCGCAGAAAAACCCCGCACTGACTTGCGCAATATTTCATTCCCTGGCACGTCTTCTATTTCCCCTCCCATCAGTCTGTCTTCATTTTTTAAGTCATCTCTTAAGCCAGTATTTTGCTAGTGTGTTGTTTGGATGGATACCGTTAGTATCCAAGTAGAAGTTGTAGTAACTCCTGTGCAGTTGGGAGTTCTTTTTTGTTACAGTTTAGTGCCTTTTTAGGTCGCTGGTGAACTCCGGGGAGTGTGTTTGGGCACTCAGATTTAATTCCTTTATTTTCCCGTTTAGATAGTAAATTTGTTCAACCAGTTTTTTTTATCTTGTTTTTCAAATTCTGAAGAGTTTTTATGGCGTCTGCTCTTGTTGAATGATGTGATGCAGTAGACAGGCACTTTTAGTATTGTTACTTTCACGGTGTGTAATCACGCGGTTTCGAGGTTGGTGAGTACCACGCATACAAAATGGCCGAGGCCAGTGCAAACACACAAAACATAATATATGAGGAACTGACACAGCACATACCATTTTGACTATTACGAGCATATGCTAGTTAATTTTTGAAACAAGTTGATACCTTACTTGTTCGGAAATACTTTGCGGTTTTCTATAACATTCTGACCAAAGTTGCCAGTCGGAGGTGCGTGGAATACACCAGTCCATACATCTTGGAGATTCCTTCGACTGACAACTTTGGTCAGAATGTTAGAGCAAACAAATGTGAATTTGGATACAAATGAGGTATCAGCTTGTTTGAAAAATAGTATGTGCTCGTAGCTGACAAAATATTATGTAATATGTCATATCTTTGTTTATTACCCTTTTCCCTCGTTTCAGGTCGCGTATTCGAGCTACTCGGCCATTTTGAATACGTGATACTCATCAACTCGAAACCACGTGATTCCCTACCGTGACTTTGTTGCCGCTGCGTCTTTTTGTCGTGCACGCAAGTTTGCGTATTACTCTGTCGGCTGCGGAATTGTCGTACGAGGTAAGAGAGATGTATTTACCTCTTAATTTCGTAAGGTCGCAGGTTCCGAGCCATATCTGTCGGTCAGGTGTTTCTTTGTCAGACTTGACTGGCCTGCATGCGGATATTATTTCTTATCCAGGAAGTTGTATTTCCTGTTTTTCTCCCCTTTTCACACTCCCAGGTGATCGACTTTTGTACTTTGGTTAGTTCGTCCCTGCACGGTAGTTCTTTCTTCAAGTATCTGCCCTTCCTGTCAGATAGCAATACTGGTGTATATAACTGTGATCCTTTGGGTCGTTCCGTTTTCCTTCCAATGCAGACAATCTTGACAAAGTAGTGAGTTATTTTTTACCTTCACCGGTCTGCCCCAAAAAGAAAGCTTTAAGTACTCGCGCAATAAAAGATATCACGGATAATCGCTGATTAAATATAAATAATGTATGGTCCTTTTCTCGATGTTTCTATCACAGTATCTTAGATGTTTGAAGATGTAGATGGTAATTTAGTTCGAGAATCGGTTGATGTTAGAAAAAGCGTCAAGACGCTCGCGTTATAGTGTAGAACAGGATACTTGTGGTTGGGTGGGACATGACGCCGACAGTGCACAACCACTATTATCTAAAAATTAGTATATTCACACTCTGTAATCACATGAATTCGGTGTGGTTCATTTTCGAATGCCCATATCACATTATACACAACATATTCCTTATTATATACCATTTGGAAGAGTAACCAAAATATATGTTCCACCAGAATACGCAACAGCTGTAACCTATGAGTGTCCACCAAGTGATAGAGGTTCTCAGATTCACCCAACGAAATCCCCCGTTATTTACGCCAGAATACATCAGAATTAATTACCAAGAGATAGAGTTATTCCCCTTCCATTGAGAATAATAAACTTGCAGTACAGACCAGATCGAAATTAACTTAATTAAGCACATTATACACATCGGTACCTTGCACAGTTTATTCGGCCGGATAGGTTGATAATACAATATTATCTTTCAAACGGTATATAATATGAAGTGAGTCGTATATAATGTGATCTGGTGATTCGAAAATTAAGTGGGCCTTTAATATTGGCATTAGTATATTTAACGAGACAAAACATAATGGTCTACAAATTGGGGCTCATTTACACACTATGGACACATAACTGCCAGAAAACAGGAGTAGTGAGCGTCATGATGATTTGGCGATTTGTCCATCAAATATATGAACATAAAACATTTAAAATTTTAGCAAACAAGACAGTGATGTGGAGACGCTCGCCAGACTGTAAAGACCGAGAAGACTGGAACTCGGAAGACCATAAGAGTTAGTACTTGTCAAATTCACTTAAAAACAAGTAGTCATAAAGAGGGACGTAGCCTAGAGGGCCTCCGTTGAGCAGTGGGGTGTCTACCTTGAAATTTGGTCCTGATCCCCCCACCCCACAGTCCATAGTCTACCCCCTCCCAACTGAAGAAAACACACTCTCCGACCCTATTATTTGACCCAGTCCTAGTCACCCATTCCAAATATAAGCTGAATAGACCTGATGGTTCTTGATAGGAAGACATTTTAAGAATTACAATGGATGGACAAGTTATGTCCCTGGCTCCGCCCTTATTTGACCCGGTAACCTCATTTTAGCACATCTGTATCCCTGTCACCCAAGGACCTTCGATACCAATTATAAGCTAAATATTCCCGATGATTCTTGAGATGTTTTAAGAATTACTATGGATGGAAAGAGTTAGTTCCCTAGCTATGCCACTTTTTTGACCATGTGACCCACATTTGAAAAGAACTTAATCCCAGCCACCTAGGGACCATGCATACAAAATATGACTCAATTCTACATCTCAGATAAGCTAAGAAAAATGCCTTCTTCTTTCTCATCCAGTTTGGCAGTTTACCATATGTAATTGCCTGAGAAAACAGGTATTTAGTTTTACTGGCCTAACTGTCAGATTCATCATTCACACTTGGCCTTGGGAGTTTGTTATCATAAGCCATAGGTCATTTATATACAAACTCTCTAACAGGCAGAGAGTTTTAGTGTATTAACCAAAGGAGCTGTCACTCCAATCAGATGTTGTTAACACTGCCATTTAATTTATTACTTTATAATCAATGTCACTTCTATGTGGTGTTAAGTAAACATTCTGTGATCGCAGACACCTTCCTCATATCTCACAGAGCTCTGAGTATCTGCTGTTAGCATGTTCTTGATTTTAGACTGATTTAAACCAAATAGTTGGTTGAGTCACCCTGGTGGATGTTATAATGGTGTTACTTAAAAAACAATTTCAAATCAATTTTATTTTTGTTTGTTTGTTTTTAAAGGAGTTCAATCTAAAAAAAAATATTCAGAGTTGAGTCCCTGGCTCTGCCCATATTTGAAACAGTAAACCCATTTGAACAAATCTGAACCCCAGTCACACAAGGACCCTCCATACCAAATATAAGCTAAATCGGCCCAATATTTCTTGAGAAGAAGTCATTCTAAGAATTACTATGGAGAAATAGAGTTATGGCCCTGCTTTCGCAACTATTTGACCCAGTGACCTCATTTGAACAAATCTGAATGTGAGTCACCTAGGGAACATCCACACCAAATATGAACCCATTCGGTCTTATGGTTCCGAAGATGTTTAACAAATTGTTGACGGACGGGCGGACTGACTGACATATGGACTGACGGACGACGGACGAGGAGTGGTGACTATAGCTCCACCGGAGACTTTGTCTCATGTGAACAAAAAAGTACACATTGTAGATCCAAATTCGTCTCGTTTCTTACTATATTCTTGCTATATCATATCGCGATTTTCTTTGCGCGATTTTCATTTTTATTTCAAACTAAATTTCCACGGCGAAGTAAAAGTTTCAACGCTATACTGACTAGTATTCATAAGACAGGTTCCATCGGACTGCAGTTATTGTTCCTCGGTCGGTGTGTGTTAAAGGTACGGTTGGCCTTGGCGGTGGGTATCCTGTAAAAAATATTTCCACCCGTCAAAAACCGCCACAAATAGAAAGAACATCAAAATGTAGACAGACTTTGTCCGTATACAAATAAGAAATATCGCATAAACAGTATGTTATTGTCATTTGTTTGACCATTGTTATGTAAACAAAAGAATAAAAGGTTACTTTTCTGGCGTTTGTTTATATTATGATGGTAAACATAAAGAGCGTTCTTTGTTGGTGAATTCCTGATATGGAACAAATAAAGAGCGTTTATGCCATTTTTGTGTGATTAGCCAGTAGCATTGTGCTGTCTTCTGTACCACAGTCAGGCTCTTGCTTAGGTAAAATGTAGTAGGTCTTTATGATAACATGCTGTTTACGCGATAGTCATGGTATATATGAACGAAACTGTATGCATTTTAATGTTTTTCTGTTTGCGGTGATTGGAACAAATATGAATATTTTCGACAACTAAGGCCTCACGTGCCTTTAAGCGACTTGTCATATGCAGTGTTATTAAAAGGACTAAAGGCCTTCAAATTCACTTCCGGGAAAACGGGGCTACCAGAAAACTGAGCAGACACGTGGTCGGTCAGATTTAGCACACGTGTAAGAAAACTGAAAATTATATGGCAGTTATCGTTGCATTCAATTTAATGCTCTGCGTCTAGATATTGTAGATATCTTTATATCACATGAAACCCCTATTATATCTTTAAAAACCCATTAAATATTTTCTTACCTCTCACATGTGAATAATAAGCTCGGGATTCCCTCCAACTTGGCATCGCGCCAACGAATGACTACATTGAATCATGCGCATTAATACTATTTCGTAAAGCCGCACATGGCAACAACACCAGACAATGTAAAGTGATTGATTTGTTCATTAAAGTTAAATTATTGTCCAATTTAGTTGAACTAACCAAAATAGAAACAAAAACAAAGAGGCAAAATTGTGGGACTATATTTTCCGTCGGCAGCTCGAGCGCGCAATACTGTCGTATACGGTTGTGATTACTTGTGAAGCGTCTCAGCCAACAGTGGAAGTGTGTGCATTTTAAAGCTTCTGTTAAGGATTTTGATTTGTTAAAAAGGCATAAAGCTCTAGTTTGTTTCATGTGATATGTATACACGATCTTCAACTTGTTATGTTGGGATATAAGATTTTATGAAACTCGTTTAATAAATTTGATTTACAACTCGTGTACTACTCGTTGTGAATCCTATTTATCAAACTCGTTTCATAAAATCTTATATCCCAAACATAACGAGTTGGAGATCCTCTATATATACAATCTACGGCCTTGGTTTTTCAAATAACCAATAGTGCAATTTTGTGTTTTCTTGATAAATTTTGCAGTTCGTTAAAATTCGCTAGAATGTGACAAAAGTGAGAAATTATTATGTTAACCCTGTCTACACTAAATTATTATGTTAACCCTGTCTACACTAATTATTATGTTAACCCTGTCTACACTAAGTATTATGTTAACCATGTCTACACTAATTATTATGTTAACCCTGTCTACACTAATTATTATGTTAACCCTGTCTACACTAATTATTATGTTAACCATGTCTACACTAATTATTATGTTAACCCTGCCTACACTAATTATTATATTAACCATGTCTACACTAAAGCATAATTATTATGTTAACCCTGTCTACACTAAAGCATAATTATTATCTTAACCCTGTCTACACTAAAGCATAATTATTATGTTTACCCTGTCTACACTATGTATTATGTTAACCCTGTCTACAATAATATTATGATGTTAACCATGTCTACACTAAATTATGATGTTAACCCTGTCTACATTAATTATTATGTTAACCCTGTCTACACTAATTATTATTTTAACCCTGTCTACACTAATTATTATGTTAATCCTGTCTACACTAATTATTATGTTTACCCTGTCTACACTAAAGCATAATTATTATGTTAACCCTGTCTACACTAAAACATAATTATTATGTTTACCCTGTCTACACTAATTATTATGTTAACCCTGTCTACACTAATTATTATGTTAACCCTGTCTACACTAAAGCATAATTGATAAGTTGAACTTATCATCTAAAAATTTGGAATGCTTTTTAATAACTCAATCGTGAATTAACATGAAATTAGAGATGAATATGAACATATATACACTATTTACAACATAGTCATCGTCATCATCATCTCATCATCACTATAATCGTCATCTGTATTATGCTAATCATCATCATCATCATTATCATCATCATCATCATAATCCTCATCATCATAGTCACCATAATCATAATCATCATTTTCATCTTCGTTGTCATCACCTCCGTCATCATTAAAAGGATTAACGTCCGCATCATCATCATCATCATCGTCGCCGCTATCATCATCCTCAACAGTTAAACTATCATCATCATCAATATCATCGTCGTCATCAGAACCCGCCATCTATATTTGTTTGTGTCAATAAATACTTTTCCTTCTGCGCTTTCATTTATCTGTCGTCTGCTTTTATCAACTTAACATCCCTCCAAATGAATAATATATCATTCCAATGTACACCTTTTAACTGACTGGGAGGGAGAATCCACATAATATAGAACGGAATACTATTAGGCGATTATAGCAGACGCTTCAAAGAGGTGTGCGGCTTTCGCAACGGGTAGATGCGAGAAATCATAAAACTATGCAATCAAACTCCAATAAGAACGTGGGAAAATACATCGAATTTACTCTTATATAAACACCTCAAATAAAGAAAGTCCCCCCTAATATATTCGGTAATATTTTATGAGATATTGGAAGGATTTTGATGAAACTTTCCACAAATTATTTGTGGTACCAAAGACATCAAGTGTGCTAATTACTGTGCCATGAGGTGAGATATGGCTGAGTGAGCACAAATTGAATGGAAGAGGGGCGCTTTTCAAAAGTTGCAAAAACTCAGGTAGAGTGATCACAGGCATTCAGCTGTGCCTTGGTCCCCACTTATCGCACAGGCTTGGAACATCCTTATCTGTTGGTACCTCAATGGACTACATGGTGGGAAACATGGTTTACTGAAAAATGGCTTCAAAGAGACTGATTACAATAACTCTGTGTTCCTCACAGCATGAAACTTCAAGGTGTCATTTCAAAGGAATGGGGTTAGACTGAATGGCCTGGGCATGCAGCAGAAACATTGTGTCCCGAATATGACACGTATGTTATCGTGGACTCATAGTGTCACTTTTAGACCACATTTACAGCCAGTAACAATTTGTGTAAACAGTGGAACAATGGAGTGACTGTCCACTCTACGTCAGTGTTTTGCAAGTTTGCAACTTTGAAAAAGCACCCCTCTTCCATTCAATTCATGCTCAGCCGGTCATAACATAACTCACAGGACGGTGCCTCACACCGGTTGTGTATCAGATACCACTAAACATTTGCGTAAAGTTTCGTCAAAATCCATCCAATATCTCATAATATTACCGAATATATTAGGGGGGACTTTTTTTTTTTTGAGGTGTTTATGTTGACAATGAATTATTCTCCAATAATGATATTTCGCATGGTGAAACTACTGTTATGTAATCGTTACTGTTACAGCGATGTGTCAACACACATAGCTGATTGTGTAACTTATTCCAATATTTATGTCTAAATTTGATTTTCAAAATAATTATTTAATGCTTTCGACTTTTCTTCAAAAGTGTATCTTTACGTTTTGATTAGAAATTAGTATGGTATTGGACTATGTTGGGTAATGTAGAAGTAACTATTAATGTTTACATAACAATGGGTTTGACATGCGAAATTTCGTTACTGGAGAATTATTGATCATTATAATAAGTTGATCAATTTTTACATGTACTTTTCTTTTACATACGTTCTTGACTTTTTCGAACCGTCGTATATATGTATAGGCAGTTAAAGTTAATTCATCAACAAAGCTTATATGTCCGAAACAGTTTTATTTAACTACAAATCATATAAATGAAATAGCTACAATGAACAAAAGGTTAGCGTTTACATGATACCCTGGGTTTTACTATTAACTTAAACAAAATTCTACTTGAGCGTCCATAATGGGAACTTTATCTGTAATCTTCCTTTCTGTAGAAGTAAACCAAATGTTGCTTACTCGTCGTGCATCGCTACATCATCATCTTGACTAAAGGCTGTGTCACGATCACCTGGCAATCAGCGCCATCATATACTTCACCGCCCTGAAAGTATGTAGCGGCCCGATGGTGCACAGGCACACCTTCCGTTGTTGAGTCGTGCTGGGCGCCAACTGAAGGGACATCGTACTTCTTCGGCACATGGGTGTAACCTACCGCGGGGTGCGGTTGTTGTTGTTGTTGTCGTTGTAGTTGTGGATGATTCGCTTATGACAATATGATCGCAGCTTGAAAAAAGAAGAAGAATATTGTGCATGATAATAAGGAATTATAAGACAAAATGGACGACATATAGCTTATTTGATTTTGACATCCCAGATGTAGTTTGAAAGGAGGGATTCAATTACTTTAACAAATACCGAAATGTCTATCTACAGGCATCATGTACTCGAGAGAAAAAAAAAACTTCCAACAATTCTAGCAATTCTCCTCAGCTGTTTCCATTGGTTTCTCGAAGAAGTGAGAATTTTTGTTTTCATCATATCAGGAAGAATAACCAGTAACGGTCTTTATTATTCCACGTTGTAGAATTTGGATTAGTCTTGTGGAGTCATTATACGGCATCATATGCGTTTGTTGGGATTTTAAAATCTCTTATGACTGAACCGGGATGCTGCAGAAGATAGCATAATAAAACCAATGGCAGAAATGGTAACGCGCTCAAGATCATATAGTATATACCCATGGCATGTTTGTAATTATAGAATATAAAATATATTGGTTTCGCTAATGACCAACTCAGAATTCCGTTAAAATAACAATAACAACCAGCACCTAATTAACGAACCGGCGGCCCTCGGCCGTCTCCGACCAAAACCCTCAGTGGGCTGCAGAACGAAAAATGTCTATAAAAGTTGAAATATAAAACTTACAAATTATCTTTTTCATTTTTGTTATTTGTAATTGACATAGCTTGTCACAAACCAAAAATGAACATTATTGACATAATAATGTAAAGGACAATAAACGAAATTAAAATTCCCAACTACACCTTTTACCGGACTCGGCCGCCTGGTCGCGCAGTTCGACTTTTAAATCCGTCCCAAATATTCCCATTTTTCTATAAATAAAACTCCCAGCGTAAACTCCAGCGCCCAGGCGAAACAGGAATTTGTACATTAGTATACACGCGGCGCCCGTAATAATGTCATACTTCAGACCGTCATTGGGCTGGCTTAAATTTTATATCTTGGAGTCATTCAGGGGGAGCTAGTTTACAAATCAACGCAAATTATGTTTATTATTCTTTATTCGACAGAAAAAATTACTCGTTATTAGCTACATGTACATCGGCCTAAACGTTTGGGTCGAACATTTTGAGTATACAAAAATGGGTCGAACAGTGGTCGGAATTATTAAAGTTGTTTGGTCCAAACATGCCGGGAAGGTTTGGGGTTAGTAATACATTATTATCACAGTTGCGAACCACATCATTGTCCACCGTCCAAAGGAAATGTGCCTATCACATTGGGCGATCCATGCATTGGGAAAGTTAGGTCCTTCAGAATGGGGGTTCGATAATAATGACATACTCGAGAGCGTACAGAGAAAATTCCTAAAACATATTCTAGGACTGAGACCATCGACCCCAACTTTTATGATTTATGGTGAAAGTGGCAAACTACCACTTGAAGTAATGATTAAAGTCAGAATGGTTAAATATTTGTGCAAGGTTGTCAATAGTGACGCTGATCGATCCCCCAAAGTTCCACTGAAATTAGCACAATCCATATTCGACGACCCCAAGCTCCAAGATAGCGGTTTACCCTGGTTAAACCGAATACAGGGGTTACTAGATTATTTTAATCAGCCACACATCTGGTGCGCAGGACGTGTAACTGACGTTAACCAATTAATTTCGTATGTGAAATGTGGTTTAATACCCGAATTCAGAGAAACATGGGAGAGAGATATGCACAATAGCAGTCGTGGACTCGTGGTAGAATGTACCGTATATTTAAAAACAGTATATCCTTTGAAAGTTATCTCGACACACTGAATCGGACCAATAGAATTGTACTGTGTGAATTCCGTACGAGTAATCATAAGCTACCAATCGAGACAGGGAGAGGGAATGGCTCTGATCGATGTGATCGTATTTGCCCCTTATGTGACTCTAGGGAAGTAGGAGACGAATTCCACTACCTTTTTAGACGTAAAGACTTAAACATTCCTCGGAATCGTTTGCTTCCCCAACTCATAGGAATACCAGCAAATACCATCTTAATGAGCGAACTCATGAATGAACAAAACACAACGGGTCTTCGAAAATTATGCGATTTCCTCATATTAGTAAACCGCAAAATTTCTGACAAATGTTCACTTTAGATTTATTTCAGCGTTGTTGCTATTATTAATACTATTATTACGTGTTTGATACCCGAGCAGAATGTTCTGAACCCACAATGTAGTTTGGACGTATACATGCATATAATACACCACGTTACACATATATATATATAACAATGGAAATTTGAAATTAATAGTGTGCGCGTATATAAAATATGATATATATAAATGTCCGTATGAGCAAGTGTGGGTATGTATGTATATGTATGTATATATGTATGTATATACATATGTTTATATATGTATATGTGGGCACATGATTGTATACAATAAGATATAGATACATATTGATGTTAAATTAGTTATTCACATCCACGGACTATTGTTTGATTATACTGATTGTATTCCGTATTATAGTAAATATATAGTAATTGAAATTGATCACGGAGAGTCCTCATACTATTGTAAATAATGTATATATTGTAAATTTGTTTCTCCATACCTGTATGCATTAGGTGATGAGAATAAAGAATTGAATTGAATTGGATTATGATTTGTCGCAACGTGGTCAACCGTCCAATGAATTCACGAAACTCCTAAAACATCCGGGAAACCTTCAGGCCGCACGATCTTATTTTGTGTGTGCATAAATGTTCTCTTAAACGGGCATAGCTTGTTCAAACACCAAAATTATGTCTACATACTTTGGTAAGAGTTATCTCAAACATACCTATACGTGGAAGATTTTCGTTCCGAAAAACTCGTTGATATTTTATATAGCTAGCGCTGACAAAAACATTTCTGTTTCTTATATTTTTCGGTAAATTTTAGATCGTTTCGACCTATTTCGATGCTAATCCTAAAGCAAAATAGTATTAGGTGTATTTTTGGGCATGTGACTTTAATTATTTGGTATTCAGAATGGTTCAAATTGGCCTGGCAGTGAAGGTGGGTTAGTATACCTAAAACAATAAACAGGTTCATCAAGACGTACTTGTAAATTGCTAAGTGTGTTTTGAAATATTGCTCTATTGAGATGCATATGGTGGGAAAAGTCACGTGATGATTTCGGACGAGTGAATGAGTCTAATGAGAAAAGCCACATATTAATGTGGAACATGCATGACAACATTATGTAAATTGGTATGGATACTATTTACATCAGAATTCCATGTCCATACATAATAAATTGTATCTAATCCTTATACATGAATATATCATATGTATACACGTGTATAGATGTGTATACAGAAATATGTGCATATAAATTCACATGGATATCTCTATATAGATCAGTGTACTATCTTAGTTGTATTCGTTAAAACATGTTTCAAACAAGTGCTATCGTTTTTCAATATTGATATAATTTCAATAGAAAGGAAGCCATATAACTTTTCTAGTGAAGGGCCGGTTCAACCAGCAATAGTCAGGAATTTATTTTCTTCTGATTGTGACAAAATTGTCGCAGATCAAAAGAATATGATACTCGTCGCATGTTTTCGAACCCCACCATTTTACATAGTCAACTCTCGTGTTTTCGCCATCTTGAAAGCTCTTTTGACAGTCTATGGTTTGCTGTCCTAAATTTCACCAATGCTGATATCAGATGTTGTGGAAGATAAACAAGGTAGCGACTGATACTGGAATGACGCTTTATGTTACTATATAAAGTTCCTATTGATGATTTAGATTCCTTCAGGTCACGAAACATTTTAACCCAGTGTTGTTCAATTAGATGACTAAACACAAACACACATTTATATATGTATAGATACAGCGTGTAATCAATAGTCCGTGGTGTGAAAGGCTATACCCGTTGCGATCGTTAATCGATCGGTATTTGCATTCAATCAAGACAAGTCATTTCGGCAAGGAAAAATCTGTAAAAATTTGTAAGGGCCGCATTGCATTCACAATTCATTGAACATAATCTCGTCAGTTGTTGGAAGATGGATAATTCCTCTTTCCTCATCGCTGCAATCTCCGGGTGCTACGAATCGGACACAAAGATATAAGTCTTCTCAAGTTTAAACCACAAAGTTTAAGATTGAAAATGAAATGGCCGGGATGCCTTTAACCCTTTACCCAACAAAACGGCCAAAAACGCCCAAATAAAGCTTCAACAGCCTAAAATATCTTCGGTCTGTCTCAATAACAACATACAAATATGTATATCATTGGAACCGGTTCATTGACCACATTGTGATGGTTACAGTTATGCCCTGTGCCAATGCATTCTCTTATATATGCGAGTCGACCATAGGTCGCCTCGCATATATAAGAGAATGCATTGGCCTAAAATGCATTTTTACCATTTTTTCTTACATTCTTTAACAATTTTCTAATTTTTTCTTACATTTTTTAACAATTTTTATAATATTTTTCTACATCCTTTTGACAATTTTATCATTTTTAATATGTGTTAAGCCAATGCATTCTCTTATATATGCGAGGCGACCTATGGTCGACTCGCATATATAAGAGAATGCATTGGCACAGGGCCGTTCTGTTGGGTAAAGGGTTAAGTTTGCCACAATAACATTCTTTGTGATATACGATCGTCACCATTTGGATTAGAGACTAACGTCTTAATAATTCGCCCGGTGATCTTAAAGTGATATGAAACACTCTGGTTAAGTGATCAAATAAAATGGACAATAATCTTGCTCAAGGTAGTTATTTTTTACGAATATTAATACAAATATAGAGCACAAATCGTCATTTTTATTTATTAAGTAAATGCAATGAATCTTGGTGGCGAAATCATTTGCGTTAGTTTATCGCCTATTGTTGCGCCCCGAATGAAATGTAAATAATTACAATTAAGCGTAGTTCAGACACTGATTTCTATGGAGTGGCATGGTCGGTTTCTTTGAGTTTTTCGGCGATGTTAGTATAAAGCTACACTCACATAATTGGCATAGCGCCTGGATACTAACTTGTCAGTTCCACGCACCTGAACAAGTCCATAGTATGTCTTTAATTGCTCATAATTGAGAACTATTTTTCTTATATACCGCTTTCTGGGCGACATAATCAGTTACGCTCTTTATAAGACACGATAAATTAGCTAAGCTCAGTGTGATAAACATTCAAAACTTGTTCAAACTTCCTCTGTTGAAAGCCGATACCGGACCATCATATTAGTGGGATAATATAGGTCATTACTAATTATTTTCTGAGGTAAAAAGACGTAAATATTGTGGCTTTATGTCAAAACAGACAGGGCAACTTTAAACTTGAGGTGACGAATCGGACCAAAATATCTTAACCGAATGACAGTGCGCATGAGCGTAGATGCAACGATCAAACGAGTCAAGTGACTTTCTTTGGCAATAGCAACACGTTACTATGTACACGTACGTGTGGCTGCACCCTACACCCGGTAATTACTAACCTGCATGTGTCCTCGTTGTAAACATGCGCTTCATCACATATAACCTGTTCTCTGCACACACAACCGCAGGTGACCAGGTCCAATTGCTTGATGTCTGGACAAGTCACCGAATCCTTGCACACGCATCGGCACTCGTCTTCTTGATATATCTGTTTGAAAGGGTCGCAGTCTGTTACTTGAACGAGGCATTGTGTGCTGCATGCCTGATGTTCTTGAACCTGGAACTTTTTGTATCCGATCTTGTGTAGAGACCCAGTTGCTTCCTCATAGCGCAACGCTAAGACCTGGAAATGGACATCCAACTGTGGTATACCAACTACATTGCTCAAAAATATACTTATACCAGAGAAGACACGACTCAACGACATGATTGGCTGCACGAACTGCTTATAATTATAGGAATCTAAATAGTACATATATCTATTTGCTTCCCCCCTGTTCCATGTTTGTAGGCAGCCTAAGATTAAAGGTACTTAATCCGAGTCGATGGTCCCCATATCATCAGATTCCAACAACAGCAACATTTTTTTAAATGCTGCTTCAGTTATCAGAATCGATTAATTGCCCAAAAATAATGCTAACCGCAGTCAACTATAGTATAAAATTGTCCAAAACCTGTTATTTATCAAAATATTTTGCCGGTTTGTCAAATATCTGACATAAAAAAGCCACTTGATTTTAGAGTTATCCATCTTCATCGTTCATTCTCGTCAAATTTCACGGGTGGGTGGGTTCCTCGACTCGAATACAACATTGTTTACCCCCGAAACCAAGGAAGTAGTAATTTGCGAGCGTTAATTCGGATTATGCATCTTTAAACATAGCCGCAGTAAATGATGCAGTAGAAACTATAAGCTTTCGATGTACGTCTGTGATTTGACAACCATTGCATCATTTTCATGCGACTTTCAAACTTTTGGTTCAGAAGTCCGACTCCCAACCAATGTATTATCTCAAACAACATCATATTGTCGACAGCTAATAACCCCATATATATACAGCCAGCCAATAAGATATAATTTCACTATCTATTATCAGGTATGATCTCTTCTCACATCCCTTGATTCGTGTCTGGCAACGACCCCACTCTTCCAAAACTGCTCACGTCTGACTCAAACCATTCCATATGAAACTACTTTTATTTTGATACACCTATCAAACCGACCCACCACCCCGTGAGAATATACGCGACAAAATGTTAAACACCTAAACTTAAAGATCCCGTCTAATTGGAAACAGTTTGGGCCTGGTCGCAAGTTAAAGTGAAACGACTCGACTACATAAATTTTATACTTGTTTTATGGTATATAAAATTGAAGAATTTGGAATAAATACTGTTTACAACAAACGTTTTGAAATGCACGTGATCCGTCCCTCACATCTATTTCGAATAATGTGAGGTTCCAAGAAGAAAAAAATACAAGCAAGCGAGATGAAAATTCTCACCGCTAACATGTGCGATTGATTTGTAAGAATTGGGAATACATATGGCGCTCAAGTTATTGGTAACATGTCAACACAGACAACGACAAAGTGCTATTTTGGCTGCCACATTCATGAAAGATTAATGCCGCCATAATAAAACACTATACGGCTGAGAAAAGCAAAACTCACAGCCCACACGACCGACCTACATTTTATAGGCTCCACGTGTAAATATGTTAGGCTAACAGACAGCCTTGTAGCCTTTTTTGTTATTGTTAGTGCTATTAGCTCTATATTGTACGGGACATAGCGGACGCCTTTGTTTTCGACATAAGCCTGCTTGTTTATAGCCAATATTAAACTGCTTTAAGTTTGAAGCTATAACCATTTCAAGGTGGGAGCTGCGCTGGTGTAGCATTAAAGATCATGTGCCAGTGCATTCTCTAATTTCTCTTATATATGCGAGTCTCCCACAGGAAACTCGCATATATAAGAGAATGTACTGACTTACACGGTCAAGGTAAATATTGTTTGGTCAATGTATTCTCTTATATAGGCTCATTATGGGAGACTAGCATATATGTAATAATGCACTTGGCACATGGTTTTCGCAAAATTCAGGAAGCTCCAATCATGAAAGTGATAACAGGCGGGGATTCGGGTGTACAGCCACGGACATACCCACCTTCAGCTCCACAGTTTGGTTTTGGGTAGGTCTGCAATCCATTAAGTCGGACGATCCGCAGCCTCCACATTGATTAATCTGTGTGCACCTCGGGAAATATAGCACATTTGGATCGTCATTCTCCGGGAACTCGTAATTCACAAGTCGCGGCGAACAATTGTCGAACTGTGCGAGAGGAACTGTGGATAAACAAAGAATGATTGTCAATGCATTCGGGACCAATATTCAGGAGCTTAAAGTGATCGAGTCTGTATGGTACATAGCGTATTTGACTGCCATAGCCCATCCAGTGATGGCGATGGTTGTTTCAATTCCCGACAAACAAGGATCTGTAATCCATGCAAAGGGAGGATAATTTCGTATATTTATCGGTTGGACGGTTGCGTACCGTGGTCAGTGGTTTATGTGTAAAGCATACTGTGATTTCCATGTGAAATTTATCTTTCAGTGCGATCTTTCCTTTACAAATAAAACAGTCAGCGCCGCTTACTTTTTAGTAACGACATCAGTTTGCTCTACCAACATTATAGCAATTCAGAAGGACCCCCAACATCATAGCAAATTAGTAGAACCACTTGACCTGGGGTGAGACTATGATAAATATTTACATTCGTCATGTGTGTATATGCGTGAATAGTATTCATATTCATATAGCGAGGAAGAATAACTCTATCACTCAGTTTGGACCCGCCGTTCTCATACTGACCTTGGCCGATTGTTCCTGAATATACACCACGACCCGACTCTGTTTCAATATCTGAAACAATAAACGAGTTATTATTAATGCTGTGGGTTTACGTAAATGTTCACCAAGCAAGATATGACAAATAAAATATGACAAATAAATTAACCCTTTACCCAACAAACCGGCCAAAACCGGCCAAATAAAGCTTCAACAGCCTAAAATATCTTCGGTCTGTCTCAATAGAACCATACAAATATGGATATCATTGGAACCGGCTCCTTGACCACATTGTGATAGTTACAGTTAGCCCTGTGCCAATGCATTCTCTTATATATGCGAGTCGACCATAGGTCGCCTCGCATATATAAGAGAATGCATTGGCCTAAAAAAACACTTTTTACCATTTTTTCTTACATTCTTTAACAATTTTATAATTTTTAATGTGTTAAGCCAATGCATTCTCTTGTATATGATCGACTCGCATATATAAGATAATGCATTGGCACAGGGCCCGTCTGTTGGGTAAAGGGTTAAGGCTTAACAAAAGCAGCCGAATATGGCATCCAGGGACATATTTGCCACATTTTAAAATTACAGAAGAGAATCCGAAACGTCACAAAATTTACAGAAAACATATATATCATATGTAGTAAATAACCCTCTACCGGTTGCAGAGATAACAAAACAAACGTATATGGTACTTACTTACCAACCAAAATATGACTTTGTGCGCACGTCACGGGAACTCCATAAGAAATGTTGTGTTTAAACATCCACATTTGATTGTACCAAAACATATTTAATTTCAGTTTCTCAAAGTAACATGAGTTGTGAACCGACATCATCAGAAAGACAACACCATTTCATGATCAAACAATCAAATGTGTGAAGAAAAAAACAATTTGTCACTTGGATTTTTTTTTAAACGAGAGGCCGATCACGATCGGTAGATGTTTAACCCTTACCTTGGCGACAGCGATTAGCTATAACCGATAATTTGTCTAAGATATGATCACAGGAATCCATATATCAGTACCCAACTTGAAATCAAAAGCTCAAATAATTTGTCGAAGCAAAAGTGATAAACCCTTATCTCTGCCACTTTTGACTATATTCAAAATTCATTCACTTCTAAAGAGAAATTATAATTTGTTGACAAGCCAGACTGCTTAAAACAACATACATGTATGGGATTCCATCTCATATCTAAATTATACATTAATTTACCCCCCCCCCCATTCTCCCCAGTTGTTTACCAAACATGGACAGATCAGATCAGATCTGACATGTGTATTACATAAGGAATGCTTATATTGTTAGGTACATGCAAGATTAAGTGTTTCATGACAGGGGTGTATGTTTTCAAATATATATGTAGTTTATACAATTCAAAAGTGTTATCTATATAATGTTATACGGACATTATATGATGAGGATGCTTGTCCGTATGACCCCTAAATCGAAACCGACTACCATAGTTCATATAAAAGAAAGTAAGTAGCCCTCAATAAAATGGCTTCACACATTACAATGTTTTACAAGTAGCTTGGATACTAAAATGCATAACCTTCAATGTTAATCTTCTATGCTCTCTGTGCCCCTAAAATTCAATCAACCATAACAATATGAACAAAAGGGAAAATAAGGTTCCTAGAAATATTAACAACATCTACCATCTTGATTTTCAAAACAAGGCATCACCGGCAATAGTCATGTAGATTTATCTGCCTGTTACCCATTGCATAGATAAATCATATTGGCTATCAGCCATTATTTTAATTGTAAATTGAATGCATGTGTCTGAAGGGAAAATTTGACAGATAACATAAACATTAGCCAGCCACAATTGCTGTTTATCTTTGACTTCATCTAACCATACCCCACAGCTCTGTACCATATGTCATCACTCAATTAAAAACAAGATTTCACTTGGAATGACACCATCTATAAAATGTACTTTCATATACTCTGGATAATGGATGTTCACATGGTAATTTGTTGATATAATTATATATGATGTCGGATAGATATTAATAATACTAACGGCTGATGTCGGAGAGATATTAATAATACTAATGGCTGATGTCGGAGAGATATTAATAATACTAACGGCTGATGTCGGAGAGATATTAATAATACTAACGGCTGATGTCGGAGAGATATTAATAATACTAATGGCTGATGTCGGAGAGATATTAATAATACCAACGGCTGATGTCGGAGAGATATTAATAATACTAACGGCTGATGTCGGAGAGATATTAATAATACTAACGGCTGATGTCGGAGAGATATTAATAATACTAATGGCTGATGTCGGAGAGATATTAATAATACTAACGGCTGATGTCGGAGAGATATTAATAATACTAACGGCTGATGTCGGAGAAATATTAATAATACTAATGGCTGATGTCGGAGAGATATTAATAATACTAACGGCTGATGTCGGAGAGATATCAATAATACTAACGGCTGATGTCGGAGAGATATTAATAATACTAACGGCTGATGTCGGAGATATATTAATAATACTAACGGCTGATGTCGGAGAGATATTAATAATACTAACGGCTGATGTCGGAGAGATATTAATAATACTAATGGCTGATGTCGGAGATATATTAATAATACTAATGGCTGATGTCGGAGAGATATTAACAAGAGATGGACTGTCGTCCGGTGCATACCCCCACATGGCATACCGCCTAGTGTGGGCACATCTATAACTTATGATGGCTATACTCAGACATATGGACCCAGAAATCAGCATTTTCATATAAACAAAGATGAATAACTATAGAACAAAAAACCAAAACAAACATTTGAATGTGCCATTAAATGTCCTCATAGTGGTGAACATCCATACAAAATTTCATTGAGATCCGAGCATTACTGTTCAAGTTATGAGCTGAACAGACATCGGATGGATCAAACAGCCAACATTTCCAGATAAACAAAGATGAAATACTCTAGAATGGAAAAGCAGAACAGAACAATGGAACCCCCTATTGAATGTCCTCATAGTGGTGAACATCTATACCAAATTCCATTGAGATCCCAGCACAACTGTTGAAGTTACGACATGAACAGACACCAGATGGACCAAAAAGCCAACATTTCCAGATGAACAAAGATGAATAACTCTAGAATGGAAAAGCGGAACAAAACGACGGAACCCTCTTTTTAATGTCCTCATAGTAGTGAACATCCATACCAAATCCCATTGAGATCCCAGCACAACTGTCGAAGTTACAATATGAACAGACACCAGACGAACCAAAAAGCCAACATTTCCAGATGAACAAAGATGTATAACTCTAGAATGGAAAATCCGAACAAAACGATGGAACCCTCTATTTAATGTCCTCATAGTTGTGAACATCCACACCAAATTTGGTTGAGATCCCAGCACAACTGTTGAAGTTACGACATGAACAGACACCAGACGGACCAAAAAGCCACTATTTCCAGATAAACAAAGATGAATAACTCTAGAATGGAAAATCCAAACAAAACGATGGAACCCTCTATTTAATGTCCTCATAATAGTGAACATCCATACCTAATTTCATTGAGATCCGAGCACTACTGTTCAAGTTATGACACGAACAGACATCGGACGGACGGACGGACTCACGGACGCACGGACGGACGGACGCACGGACGGACGCACGGACGGACGGACAGGTGCAAAACAGTATACCCCCCTTTTTTTTTTTAAAGGGGGTATAATAATACTAACGGCTGATGTCGGAGAGATATTAATAATACTAACGGCTGATGTCGGAGATATATTAATAATACCAACGGCTGATGTCGGAGAGATATTAATAACACTACCGGCTGATGTCGGAGATATATTAATAATACTAACGGCTGATGTCGGAGAGATTTGTGGCTGTTCCATCAGGGTTCCGGATAAACTTCTCAACTAGTTCATCGAGAGACTGGGCATCCCTCATCTGGTATTTTAGCTCGTCCAAGGACGCTGTCTGAAATACGGGAGTAGATGTCAAATGTGAGTTTTTTTTAGTTAAGCATATTTTATTGCCAATACATGCAACGGTATATGACAGACAGGGGTTGTGGTACAAGTGCTAACCGTTTAGATATGCCCCGCTCCTCACAATTTGACAATAAGTAATGAAATGATGCGGCAATACAATACAACATTAAGGCTTCAATGAGAGTAACATATATAGGATGAAACAAGGAGAGTGAAATCAGAAAGAGGAGCTGACGAGGAGAAAGGAAGGAGAAGCTGACTCCACGAAACTACCACACCTGTATGCGTTTGTTGAACTTTGTTTACAATGAGTCAGTACAAGTGAAGCGTTTTATTTTGGAAATGTATTTTTGGACGGCAATAACAATTTTTTCGCTTGCGGCAAGGCTCAGGCGGGGATTTCCCATTAACATATTCTCCAACGTCACAGGACCATGGCGTCTGAGGCTATTGAACAACTCTGTACGATGGTTGGAATAGAGGGGACATTCGAAGAAATAGTGGTAGGCATCTTCAATGGTATTTCCACATTCGCAATTGTAGTGCTCTGATATATGGTTACTGTATTTATCCCACAATAGGTCGCTACAACCACAATACTTTAGCAATGAGCAATATTCAGGTTCCGGTTCCCAACTAGAAAGTAATTCGGGGGCTGAGGGGGTTTACTGGATATATATTTTTAAAAGAGGTCACTAAAGATTGCGACCTTGTGCCAGGGTCTAGTTTGTTCCATTCATTGGCGCTGGATGGGAAAAAAGACATTTTGAATGATGGCTTTGCACTCAACGGTTCAAAATTCGATCCATATCTTAGATTATGATCAGATTTGGCTGCGACTTTCCGTGGTAATAAATCTATAAGATATTAGTAGGGGGCTTTATGGAGTATCTTTTTTTGGAAAGTGATCATTTTTTTCGAATGTCTTCGGGTTGACAGTGTTTGCCACCCCAAGTCATAAAGAAGACGCTCTCTTGAGTGATGTGAGTTGAAGCAGCACATATATAATATTCAATCCTCAAATTAAACGTTGTAATCACTCGCTTTTGTGGCGATCCCTGTGTGTGTATCCCGTTATTTAGTTAATAAAAATATTTTCTTATTTTAGGATCACATATCAAAATGATATATGATCCTGCGTTCATTGAGCCACGAGTGACCCCTGAGACGAGGATCACATATTATATGATACCCTATCCTACGGAGGATCACATATTGTTTGATATCTACACCCGTGCGCATGGCCTGGTTCACACCACATGTCCCATAACTCAACCGGAAACAACAGAACCAATTCTGATGAAGATTTGTGAGGAGATTCGTGAAGCTCCATGAGAGCTAACCATTCCATGACTGGAGCTTCCTGAAATTTTGCGAGACCCTGTGCCAATGCATTCTCTCTTATATATGTTTGTTTGTGTGTAATCGATGAACTCGAAAACGGCCGACCCGATTTCGATGAAACTTGGTATGTGGGGGTATTTTCGGCCGGGGGGGGGGGGGGGGGGGGGGGGTGACATAGGCCTATTGATTTTCAGATCCGAGGTCAACTTTTCACGTGCCGAGGTGAAATCTGTTTTTACGCTGTATTACGGGACTTTCATTTGAGTTCGGTGCTTACAAATCGATTCGAAACAGCGCGAATAATAAAATGACAGTCATAATAATGACACTGTGAGAATCTTTCGTGTTTCCTATTTCCAACGATATATAATGCGTATGTATCCGTTTTAGTTATCTGCCTCAATTATCAAGCAGAAGTGGTACTATCTTCAATCAGGATAAAAACAATGTGTAACTTATATGACGTCGTTAGAGGTAATAACGTTAGATCACGTTAACGCTTAACCGGCCTTAAACGTCGCCTATATACGATAATGCATTGGCCTAACAATATTGACCTTGTAAACCAGTGCATTGTCTTATACAGCGAGACTTCATGTGGCAGACTTGCATATATAAGAGAATGCACTGGCACACAGTCTTATTGCCCCAGCGCAACTCCCGTCAATAAAGGGTTAAATCTCTAGCTGAGTGGCAGACTATTTATCAAACCGACGCGTGCTGATCTAGGAGGCAGAGGGCGTTTCTGGTTTGAAATTTCGATAAGACAATTGTGGCCAACGATCCCAGAAGGTTAATGTGATTGTCAGGATGTGCTAAAAAAATATGAAGATGGTGCCATGTGAGTTACACATCTACATACATCATTTCATGGTACGTGATCAACAGATCAAAGCATCTCTACGATGCATGGACAGCAGACGCTCCAAGTAAATATCACTATATAACCGACGAATGCACGATTCGACAAGCATGTGCAGATGACTGGTTCGAGCAAGTCATTGTGCCACATGCTAGTCATTTGGCGGAAAAAACATAATACTTGGAGGCAATTCGAAATTTTGAGTAGTCACACATCTGTGCGTATAACGGATGTACCATGATGGTCTGTAAATTTACTCCAAATTCTACACATTTCACGCACCCTTTTGGTGATGCCTTCTATGTCTATGAAGAGCTACTGGAGGCAGATCTTGAATGAGCGGAACATGATGATAGAATGCAGAAGATGTCACGGCTATTCCCATACTGAAATACGTCACGGACAATATCGACACCATCCGATATCTGAAAGTGTGGAACCATGCCATTAGGTCCGAATGAAGTCTTGAAAAGGTTACAGCCGCTGCCTTCGATTGCACTCACAGTCTATTAGTTCAATCGCTAACTTACTGCCGACAATATTAACACATATTTCGTCTAGAAGAATTGAGTGATGTCGTCTGCCAAATCGACGGGCGAATAAATAAAATGTCTATCAGGAAAAAGTTTTTTCAAGGACAATTTCAAAGTACTGAATCAGAGAATGGCAAGCGATATATTTGACATTTAAAGATACGGGCGGCGTTGGCGATGGGTTTGCTGTTAAAATATTCACCTCCGCCAAAAACCGCCATAAACAGAAAGAATAGTAAAATATAAACAGACTTTGTTCTTATATCAATCAGAAATATGGCATAAACAGTACGCTATTATCAACTGTTTTCCTATGTTATGTAAACAAAAGCAAAAAACGTTACAGAACCTGGCTTTTGTTTATATCCGGATATGGTAAACATAAAGAGCGTTTTATTTGTTACTGTTTTCCTGATATGGAAATAATAAAGAGCGTTTATATCATTTGTGTGTGATTAACCAATAGAATTGCGCTGTGGTATGTAAACAGAAGCAAAACTTCTGTAACACGAACATGCTCTTGTTTACGCACACCATGCATCGTATGTCTTGACGACAATATACTATATTTACGCGCTGATTATGTTTGGCATATGAACAAAACTATATATTTTTTAATATTCCTTCTGTTGATGGCGATTTGAACAAATATGAATATTTCTGCAACGAACGCCGCCCGTGCCTTTAAAATGATTGACATGCATAACAATACGAATATTTTCAGGAATGACATTCGTATGTCAATATCGATATACTTTTTTTCGGATTTTGTTTTTGGGATCCACTGGAGGGAGTTGAATTTGAATCGAGTATTTCAGCGTTTGAACAGCCAATGTCGTCACATGTGTGTGAAGTTAGTTCGACATTCGATATTCATTCGATATTCGCGTGAAGTAAGTTCGACATTCATTCGACATTCGTGTGAAGTAAGTTCGACATTTGATATTCATTCGATATTCGTGTGGAATTAGTTCGACTTTGGACTTGTGGTTGGACATGTGCATTTCTCATTTGGAAGCGATTATAATTGTCAAATTTCAGCTCAATCAGTTAGTATAGCCTGCGCTCTCTATATAGCTATCACATGAAAGTGAAAATGTTCCAAGTCCAGCAATGGTCTGGAAAACAGGAACAGCGCGGAATTTCGGACGATATTTTAGTGGGAGAGCACGAATTGGACTCATGGCGCACTCACGTAAATTTGTTTTTTTCTAATTTTCTAAGTGGCGAATATCGAATGAATATCGAACGTCGAACTAACTTCACACGCCTATGTGGTCACACCTTGTAGCGATATGAGTACAATGCCGACACAGATGCGTCCTGGATCTCGAGTAAACTCAACTGGGTCTTGCACGCGGTTCGCATACGCGAATATAGTTATATGACATTGTAGAAATTGTCGTCGCTAAAATGAATGACAGACGTAATTATTCAAGTAGTCATATGTAATGACCCGGAAATTAATTTTGAAGTTCCGAAGACAATGGAGTTATTATTTAATTCATCACATTTAACAGTGTATAATGTATTTTCATCTGTGGCTTTTTTATCGGACAAATGCGGGTACTCCTTGGCCTATATATGTTATAGAACTTGTGTACTCGTGCTGTGAATGGTCCGACCTATTTTGTGCACAACAATAGTCGTTTGTAGCTGTTTGCATCTTCGAATCCCCTACTGTTCCACGTACCATAGAGCGTTGGTTTCCTGTAACTCAGGGGGGGGGGGGGGGCTATAACTAACTAGCTGACAATTGCAGATCTCCCGAGGGGGTGAGGGCTAACCCTCCCCGACAGGGGGCTGTAGCCCACCCCTGACATAACGTCATCACGTTTCGCAATGAACAGGATGAGACTTGGAACAAAGTAACAAACCGTTGAAAACGATTTGGGATAGCGTGGAACCGGCCATTTCTCGAATATCCTACTCGAATGGGTCATTTTAGTGTCAAAAGAAAACTTGATATTCACACCAAACAAATTTATTAACACACTATCCAAAATGAAGACCAAGTTTACATCGCAGGGGTGTACTTTCAAGTTTAAGGGGAAAGGTTTAAGGTTAAGAGGCGGTTGGAAACTGTTTTTGTAAAAAATATCAACTTATTAAGACAACATGTCTAGAAACCTCAAAGTTTCGCGGTATTATCCACTAACCGAAGGGAAGATTATGTTCAAATTTCAGGGACGCAGCTGCTTGTTTAACCCTTTACCCAACAGAAGGGCCCTGTGCCAATGCATTCTCTTATATATGCGAGTCGACCATAGGTCGCCTCGCATATATAAGAGAATGCATTGGCTTAACACATTAAAAATTATAAAATTGTTAAAGAATGTAAGAAAAAATGGTAAAAAGTGTTAAAAAAAGATTTTTTTAGGCCAATGCATTCTCTTATATATGCGAGGCGACCTATGGTCGACTCGCATATATAAGAGAATGCATTGGCACAGGGCATAACTGTAACTATCACAATGTGGTCAAGGAGCCGGTTCCAATGATATCCATATTTGTATGGTTCTATTGAGACAGACCGAAGATATTTTAGGCTGTTGAAGCTTTAGTTGGCCGGTTTTGGCCGTTTTGTTGGGTAAAGGGTTAAGTGGTGGCATTAGGAGGGCGTGAATTATTATTGCACGATATTTCAAGAAATAATGGTCTGGAAAGTTCATATTTTCCAAGGAATAATATGCGATATAGGCTAAACAGGAAGACCATGTTTTCACAAGGGTGGTGCTATAGGAGGGGTGCAAACATGTTTTTGTGATTTATGCCAACAATGGCATTAGCGAAAGACATTCGACCTTTGGTTGTCAGACGGGATCTCAAGGTCATCGAAATGTGAACATTAAACTAGGCCAATTAAATGTCGACCCCTGGGCCACCTCGATCCTGATAAATCACTGCGATGCTGGAGTCCACAGGGGGCAGGAATCTTTTATTATTGATAATTATATAATTCTTGGGAAAGGGACACAGCGTATAAAAATGGTAGCTTCAGGATAAAAAACATGTTTTTGTCGCGCAAATGTGACAGAGTACGCCATTTTGAAAATACTCGCAGTTCTAATGTGTGACATGCGACGTGATTGGCTTATGTTTCAAAGTAAATAAAAAAAACCGAATTTGAGCATGTCAGTCATTGCCAAAGCACAGATTTTATTCATCCAACGTTAGATCTTAGTAAACGAAATGGTGTGTTGAAAAGATGCTTTTATCGTAGCGGAATTGCGGGGGGGGGGGCGAGGTAATCAAATTTCGTCTTTCTGAAATTCTGTTTGTGACAACTTAAGTCTTTCGATGACATTTTTTGGAATTGATCTGGATTTGATGACGAATATCTCTAGAATTATATGTCCGATTGGGACGGTGTTTGTTTATACGTGCGTTGAGTAGCCTCTTGAGCAGTGTTGGATGATGCCAATATATAGTGAATAATATTTGAATTTTGTTAAAGGCAATTTTTATTCTGAAGCTACTATTTTTAGAAGTTGGGTCCCTTTTCCAAGAATATATAATTATCCACAATAAAATATTCCTGCCCCTGTACTCGACTAACTCGAGTCCATGGCACCGAATTACTGCTATCGTTTATCAGTTTCCTCCATCTGTAAAACGGACGTGATATGGTCGAACGACTGAAACGGCGATAAACCCAAAGCAATATATATAGATTTATTGACAGATACGCCCACTATAAACCCAAACCAATATAGGTAGATGGATTTATTGACAGATACGCCCACTCGAGGCCGATGTCAAAACAATTGCATAATAAAATGTGATTATAAGTATAGTAACATAAACATACTAATGCTCAATATTTGGTTATTCACACCGTTTATGTATAGAAAGAGTTGGATCATGTGTTGCAGATGATATTACATATTTTGGGTTCATCATTTCTCAAAATTATTAAGAATTTCTGTTGCCATATTATTAACCCTTTGAGTGCCAGGTCCGATTTTTGTATTGACCCATGTACCCTGTGCCAATGCATTCTCTTATATATGCGAGTCGACCATAGGTCGCCTCGCATATATAAGAGAATGCATTGGCCTAACAATTTTTCATCATTTGTTATTATTTTTTACAATTTTTTACAATTTTAATAATTGTTTGTTATATTCTTTAACAGGCTTATTTTGTAGGTTTAGGGCCAGGGAATCTTACGTTTTTCATGGGCATCATAATTATTACTATGAATACTTGGTGATAGTTTTGAGTTATAACATGCCCTATAGCATGCTTAAGCATACTAAAAAAAAATTCAACCAAAAAAACAATATATTAAATTTTTTTTTTTTTTTTTTTATTTGTTATTGTTTTTATGGCCGATTTTACAGAACGTAAATTAGGGCCGATGAGTTCGGCCCATGGCACTCAAAGGGTTAAAGTTCTAAGTATGTCGTTTATATCCGCAAAGAAACGACGCTCTCTTAGATTTTATAAATGGGACATCGCACAATGAAGTGTTCGTCGGTTTCTACCTCTATTCCACACTTTTTTTGCAAATTCTCTCATCATACTTTAGGTTGGTTCTGCCTGTCTTTCTGAAATTGCGAAAGATAATCTAACGGCGATTTTTTTTAACGAGGTTCAAATATTAAACACACCAATTCCATCGTAAGATAAGGCAATTCCATCGTAAGATAAGGCAATGTGTCAAGTGTACCCTTACCTCTCCATATACTAGCTGGAATACAGCTGCAACACACAAAGTCACCCTGAGAAAGTTCTCCATTGTCCAACACTATTTGACGACTTCTCACAATGGAACAAACACAAGACCCAGTTTCACATCGAACTCCAGGCACTCGTCGTAAGCACCCACTGCTAATATTAATGGGACCTGTTTCCTTCAAAACCAGCGTCCCTGAGTTCCCCAGACGTCTTTAATCTAGATATTTCATCTCATGTTACCAACTAAAGTAAAACAATGGCTATGTGTTTCTCAAGTATGCGCGGTTTCTTATCTCAATATCATTGGTGATACGTGATACGATTACTTTTTTTTCTTTAGCTGGTCTTGCTTTGCATGCTTGTTCCCAATTCATAAGTTATGTGTTTGTCGTAGAATTGGCATAATGTGTGGGAGGCTGTGAGTTTGAAAGAAGTGACTCAGCTGTAAGTATAATGAGAATAACAAATGCGGTACACGTGTATTCAAAGCGGAAGGAGTCAATGGCAGAATTGTATTAGCATCTCTTGAGCGATATATAATATCCAGGTTTCAGATTAAAGGGGGACTGTACACAAAATCCGGCCATTTATGGGACCATCTCCTTTTATACTCAACAGAATATATGCAGCAAATGAATGCACTTGAGCCATGGATTAGTGCAAAAATACACGCATGCGCTCTATGATCGATGGTAAATATAATAAGTCGAGTCATCAACTTAATTTTGCCCCCCCCCCCCCGACATTCCGTCGGAGGACTATAGCAATGGCCCTCGTCCGTGCGTGTGTGCGTCCGGATCTTTGTCCCAGCCTATATTCAGTTATTTCTGGTCATTTTTTAAACTTAGCACATATATCAACCAGCATGGGAACATGCGTACCTGCGATTTTGAGTTCGGTCGGACTAATTTTGGCGGAGTTATTGCCATTTTTGGACATAGATTGGTACATCCTGGGACGAATCTTTTGTCCGAGCCTATATTCCGTCATATTACAGTCAGTTTTGTTTAAACTTGGAACAGATGTCAATCAGCATAGACATGCGCACTGCGATTATGAGTTCAGCCGGAGTCATTTTGGCGGAGTTATTGCCACTTTTCGACATAGAATCGTACATCATGGGATGCATCTTTGTCCGAACCTTTATATGACGAATTCAAGTTTGAGCTATTGCCGTTAGCACACCGTACATGTCATATCTCTCATCCGACCGTCACCAAACTTCATTCGGATCTTCGGGATTACTTCTATGTGGGAACCTCTTATTTTGAAAGAAATTCGTTAAAAAACATGACCGCCAGCAGCCATCTTGGATTTCATATTTGAATCCATCGCAAACCCCACATCTCACATTCGATCGTCACCAAACTTAATATGGATCTCTCGGTTGACCTCTAGATGCAGCCATCTTGGATTTTACTCTTTGCATGACTAAATCCTTTGGCAAACTCTACACAACACAACCCTCATCCGATTATCACCAAACTTCATACGGATCTTCGGAGTAACCTCTAGATTGGAGCCATACACATTTTCTGAGTTTCATTGAAAAACATGGCCGCCAGCGGCCGTCTTGGATTTTACCCTTTGTATGACTAAATCCTTCGGCTCACTCTACAGGCCAGGTCCCACTTCCGATCATCACCAATCTTCATATTGATTTTCGGGGTGACCTCTAGACGGGATTCTCCTAATATGACTGAAAATCGTTAAAAAATGTGGCCGCCAGCAGCAATCTTTGATTTCAAATTTGAATCCATCGGCACGACCTTCAGCCCTCATTTATTGGATAATTGTCTCGAAAATGCACAGGCCTATTTAAGATCATTGCTAGATGGGAGTATCGAAATTGAACAATTTTCGATTAAAAACATGGCCTGACAGGACAGACAGGTAGGCATGATTTTTGCGTGATTTTTTTGATAAATTGTTATTCGTACACCGTTGTTGACGAATTAAGGGTTTCTTGGATATCCGATGATAATATAAAAGGTGATGGCTGACTATAGCCTTAAAACTTCCCAAAAAGTTTGGCCAAATGAAATTTTCTTTGCCATTTTCCCAAAATAATGGCCATTCGCAAATATGGGCACCGACTGCGTCAACCCTGCCCCACACTGTCAACTTGAAGCAAGCAAATTTTATCAGCTGTTTCCCATTTCCCTGTACAATTCGATTTAAACGCTTTTTATTTGTACGATGTCAAGATAGGACTAACACTGCTCTTTAAAACCAAGCGCCGCATTGAGGTCTGAAATTATAATCAGTGTTCTAATATCCGGGTCGGTTGCGGATATTAAAAGGTAAAACAAATACATTAAATACATTTATGAGGACTTATGTAAGTCAAGAAACTTAGAAAACAATCGGTGCCAACTTCCCTCTGCTTTTCGGCGAATTGCGCGATTTGACCTTGAATTGACCATGTTGATGATCAAGGTAAGGTCGGAGTCACGATTTGACCCGTCCAAAACACTCCCCGGACAAAAGTACCCGACAAAAGTACCCGTCGAAATCCGTCCGGTTTTACCCGATTTGACCTTGAATTGACCATTTTTAAAGTCAAGGTCAGGTCGGGGGTACGATTCGACCCGTCAAAAACACTCCTCGGACAAAAGTAACCCTAGGTATAAAATTTCGTCGAAATCCCGTCAAAATTCGCGATTTGACCTTGAATTGACAATGTTGAAGGTCAAGGTCAGGTCGGGTCACGATTTGATCCGTCCAAAACACTCCCTGGACAAAAGTAGGTATCAAATTTCGTCGAAATCCGTCCGTTTTACCCGATTTGACATTGAATTTACCTTTTCGAAGGTCAAGGTCAGGTCGGGGTAACGATTTGACCCGTCCAAAAGACTCCCCGGACAAAAGTATCTCTAAAATCCGTCCCGTTTTACCCGATTTGACCTTGAATTGACCTTTTTGATGGTCAAGGTCACGTCGGGGGGTCACGATTTGACCCGTCCAAAACACTCCCTATGTAGCAAGTTCGCACTCAATCGGTAGGGCCGTTTTCGAGTCTATAACGGACACTCACAATACATATATATCATTTGTGGGTACCCGTTTCAAGGTGAAGGTCACCTCGGGCGGAAAAAACTGACCCGATGAAAATCTCCCCCATTCCTAGGAACCCCTAAGTACGAACACAGACATAAGGATCACACAACACGTTCATGTCTGGAAACAGACACAACACGCTCATATCTGGACACATACACGCTCTTTATCAACGACACTGCGGATACGAACGCTCTTTAACTATCACGCGATTAACCCCACAATTCCAAGACGGCAGCAGTGGGAATGGAGAATGAGTGCTCGGAGCTTCTCAAAAGCAACGCGACGACACTTCATCTGGTATTTTACCATTAGATAGGAAAGTTGGTAGAAATCCGTCCGGCAGTTTTCCCGGCCATAGCTAACAGACAAACAGAAGTTTATTAGATTATAATAGGACATAAAGAGCGTTTATATATATATAAGACACGGGGGTCTGGGATTTTTGTTATTATATTATTTTTAGGGTCACATTCCCCATTTTAAAGAAATAATACCGAGCTTCGTGAAAATGGCTTCAAAATCACTATTTTTTCAAAATACCAAATGTGTTGACAGGACTGCCCCTTCCTTAAATACTATAATAGTCTTCAAAACTAACATCCATAAAATAGAATAAAGCAAAACAAGTTTTAAAAATCTATTCCCAAATTTTTAAAAAAATGAACATTTTTTTAAAAATCTGCCGATCTCAAACCCGTCCGTTTGATCGCCTATATAATTTATAGCAAAAATTATAAACATTATTAGCGCCCTTAATCCCCGGTTACGTGCATGCTATGTACACATTTTCAGAGGGGTTCAGTCGTTTTGTCGCCTTTTGCCTGACAGACACACGAACTAAATTTATTTTTATAATAGTAAAAGTTAATGCTAATATGTCACTCTACATTTGCACGCCTGACACCCCGCCAACAACCCCGCCATCGCCAGTGTACGCCCGTGGCATCGGCGCAGAAACTGGCCAACATCCCGCGACTGGACGTCGCCTTGATATGAATCAAGCATAGTTCCCAGTTTTACTATACGAGTAGGCTGCACTTTCAAGAATGGACAGTCCGTAGGTAAAATAAAGTCCATCCTGATTACGATACGGCAAACTAACTTCAATATATTTTTATTATTCGATTAATACAAGTCGTTACTCTTTTCATCATTACTATCAATAAAACACGAATTATGCATGCACGCAAGAAACAGGTCTGTTGTCTTGTGACAAACGCATGGCCAAATAGCCTACAGGTCTCTTTGAAAAGTCGACGAAATTTCTAACAGGTGTACACATCGTTTATGAATTTCGTCTGCCTTTCAAAGCCAAAGGCAGAGGTATCTCATAGTTTCGGAACGATAGTGTAGAGGGCGCTTAATGGAGTTTGGCAGTTAATGCGTTCTGTGATAAACACAATCGATTAATTATCTTCATCCGGCACTCTGAACCAACGGAGCATATCGGTACGATTGAGCCAGGGTACAAAACATAATTTTCTCACAATTCAACATCCCAGTGATACAGGCGAAATGAAGAATGAGTTCGCAAGCCAGATCCGTCCGGATATTTTCAGCAGAGTTATTGGACTTTGTTTATTTTTTGTGTGCAAATGGACGACGTCACAGGGCTCATTTCCACAAATGTCAACGGATTTAAAAGATTTTTGGTATATGAGTTCACATGACCAGTATCTAGAACGAGTTCGCAAACCAGATCCGGCCGGATGTTTTCAGCAGAGTTATTGGACTTTGTTTATTATTTTTGGTGAAAATGGACGACGTCACATGGCTAATTTCCACAATGTCACTACCTAAAATGAGTTCTCAAGCCAGGCTTTTTGACAAAATCCCACCTCTTGTTTAGCACATACTGAGAACGCAAACATTATTGAGAATGCACTTCCCCAACTGCACAATTCGGCGAGGGATACCGCTGCAATGATTATGATTGTCCATACCAGAGTTATCGTTCTTAGTTTATCCGAAAGCTTTTATAGTTGGTACGTCTACTATATATAGGTGGTGAATACTATATTAGAGTTATACGTGCGCACCGGGTGGTATAACCACCTCCTTTTGTGTTTTGCTATACGTTTTTTTCACGTTCGGGTTTCAAAATAGCCCAATAAAATTATGTATCTACATAATTTGGGAGGCATGGTAATTTAGACGGAATACATTTACGAAATATCGAAGTGCAGGTTCTATATAATTGTATGGTACTCTGAACAAAGTCTTGACAAAACTATATACAATTTTCAGGTATTTTCAATTTTACGTATATAAGTATATAATTACAACTACTTTCGCTTTGACTAAAATGCGTGCATTTGATTGGTCAATGCCCTTAGATACGCTTGGTAGCGACAATATCTATCAGTGGAGGGAAGTGTCGTTTCCCGCATCACTGGGGGTAGTGATACCTTAAAAAGTTCGCAAACCGGAATTTTATTTTGTCCACCAATCAAATCGCAAGAAATCACTTCCGTTTCTAGTGGTAACACAAGACGCCAAATCTCAGCGAAAAATGATCGCCGATTAAACAGCAAAATAGTACATTAATTTATTTGGGGATAAAAGAATGTATTACATAACTATTCCACCATTAGTATTAGCATTTATCCAGCTTCGTGCCAATACCAAATGACATGGCAGTGGTCATGAGAGCATAGAATGCACATTTGTAGCGATTGTTTACTTTTCGAGTCGCCGGAGACCACATTTATTGAGAGACATAAAGCTCGAGCTCGGAGACCAACCACCCACCCATAACAAACCGATTGTATACAAACACCGCTAATAATGTAAACATCCGGGCGGGCATGCGCAACGGCGCAAGATCGTAATTTCAGAATAACAGTATACAGTAATGACCAGAATAGCTAACAAAGACATCTATCTCTCAGATAACATGACTAAAGTTTTATAAATCTGTGTTTCCTTACAGTTATATACCTATAATGGGTCACAATAATATATCATTATTTTCCAGACATCTCATAAGGTGTTTAGTTATTTATATAAAAAAATAAGCTGTAAATAGTTGACAAATGAGAGAATAAATTCCATAATGGCAATGCTCCTCAAATACTATACTATAGACACTGTTGTTGTTGTTTGTGGATAGGTATGCATCTATGCAAATAGTTTGCATAAAGTTTGGGCTCCGCAGTGGGTTTTAAGGGTATGGAGACTGCCCAACACCCACAGCACCCATGATAAAACCATACAGCACCTGTGCCTATGAAAACATATTTCTGAGTCAGCCATCTCTCAGACTATACCCATTCTGTAAATGATTCCACATTTCACTCTAGAATATATAGAGCCAATGGGAAAAAAATATTTGGGCACCTGAATGGGATTTTGAGCTCTATTCAGGGGGGATATTTGGTTTTTTTAATAGTTAAATTGGTATATTTAACTGGAATTGGGACCTGTAAAGGTATATACTTCTAGATCTCCTAGTGATTTTGGAAATATCTGCATCAGTATAAGAAGATTTGCAAAAGTTTGGGCTCCTTAGTGGGTTTTAAGCGTATGGAGACAGCCCAACACCCACAGCACCCATGACAATTCAAGTTAAATTGGTATATTTAACTTGAATTGGGCCATATGACCCATTATATGTATCTACTTCCAACACTTTTGTTGTTTGTGGATAGGTATGCATCTATGCAAATGGTTTGCACAAAGTTTGGGCTCCTCGGTGGGTTTTAAGGGTATTGAGACAGCCCAACACCCACAGCACCCATGATAAAACCATACAGCACCCGTGCCTATGAAAACATATTTCTGAGTCAGCCATCTCTCAGACTATACCCATTCTGTAAATGATTCCACATTTCACTCTAGAATATATAGAGGCAATGGGAAAAAAATATTTGGGCACCTGAATGGGATTTTGGGCTCTATTCAGGGGGGATATTTTGTTTTTTTAATGGTTAAATTGGTATATTTAACTGGAATTGGGTCCTGTAAAGGTATATACTTCTAGGTCTCCTAGTGATTTTGGAAATATCTGCATCAGTATAAGAAGATTTGCAAAAGTTTGGGCTCCTTAGTGGGTTTTAAGGGTATGGAGACAGCCCAACACCCACAGCACCCATGACAATTCAAGTTAAATTGGTATATTTAACTTGAATTGGGCCATATGACCCATTACATGTATCTACTTCCAACACTTTTGTTGTTTGTGGATAGGTATGCATCTATGCAAATGGTTTGCACAAAGTTTGGGCTCCTCAGTGGGTTTTAAGGGTATTGAGACAGCCCAACACCCACAGCACCCATGATAAAACCATACAGCACCCGTGCCTATGAAAACATATTTCTGAGTCAGCCATCTCTCAGACTATACCCATTCTGTAAATGATTCCACATTTCACTCTAGAATATATAGAGGCAATGGGAAAAAATATTTGGGCACCTGAATGGCATTTTGGGCTCTATTCAGGAGGGATATTTGGTGTTTTTAATGGTTAAATTGGTATATTTAACTGGAATTGGGTCCTGTAAAGGTATATACTTCTAGGTCTCCTAGTGATTTTGGAAATATCTGCATCAGTATAAGAAGATTTGCAAAAGTTTGGGCTCCTTAGTGGGTTTTAAGCGTATGGAGACAGCCCAACACCCACAGCACCCATGACAATTCAAGTTAAATTGGTATATTTAACTTGAATTGGGCCATATGACCCATTATATGTATCTACTTCCAACACTTTTGTTGTTTGTGGATAGGTATGCATCTATGCAAATGGTTTGCACAAAGTTTGGGCTCCTCAGGGGTTTTAAGGGTATTGAGACAGCCCAACACCCACAGCACCCATGATAAAACCATACAGCACCAGTGCCTATGAAAACATATTTCTGAGTCAGCCATCTCTCAGACTATACCCATTCTGTAAATGATTCCACATTTCACTCTAGAATATTTTGAGGCAATGGGAAAAAAATATTTGGGCACCTGAATGGGATTTTGGGCTCTATTCATGGGGGATATTTGTTTTTTTTAATGGTTAAATTGGTATATTTAACTGGAATTGGGTCCTGTAAAGGTATATACTTCTAGGTCTCCTAGTGTTTTTGGAAATATCTGCATCAGCATAAGAAGATTTGCAAAAGTTTGGGCTCCTTAGTGGGTTTTAAGGGTATGGAGACAGTCCAACACCCACAGCACCCATGACAATTCAAGTTAAATTGGTATATTTAACTTGAATTGGGCCATATGACCCATTATATATATCTACTTCCAAAACTTTTGTTGTTTGTGGATAGGTATGCATCTATGCAAATGGTTTGCATAAAGTTTGGGCTCTTCAGTGGGTTTTAAGGGTATTGAGACAGCCCAACACCCACAGCACCCATGATAAAACCATACAGCACCCGTGCCTATGAAAACATATTTCTGAGTCAACCATCTCTCAGACTATACCCATTCTGTAAACGATTCCACATTTCACTCTAGAATATATAGAGGCAATGGGAAAAAAAAATTTGGGCACCTGAATGGCATTTTGGGCTCTATTCAGGGGGGATATTTGGTTTTTTTAATGGTTAAATTGGTATATTTAACTGGAATTGGGTCCTGTAAAGGTATATACTTCTAGGTCTCCTAGTGATTTTTGAAATATCTGCATCAGTATAAGAAGATTTGCAAAAGTTTGGGCTCCTTAGAGGGTTTTAAGGGTATGGAGACAGCCCAACACCCACAGCACCCATGACAATTCAAGTTAAAATGGTATATTTAACTTGAATTGGGCCATATGACCCATTATATGTATCTACTTCCAACACTTTTGTTGTTTGTGGATAGGTATGCATCTATGCAAATGGTTTGCACAAAGTTTGGGCTCCTCAGTGGGTTTTAAGGGTATTGAGACAGCCCAACACCCACAGCACCCATGATAAAACCATACAGCACCCGTGCCTATGAAAACATATTTCTGAGTCAGCCATCTCTCAGACTATACCCATTCTGTAAATGATTCCACATTTCACTCTAGAATATATAGAGGCAATGGGAAAAAAATATTTGGGCACCTGAATGGCATTTTGGGCTCTATCTTCTTACCCATTGGTATATTTAACTTGAATTGGGCCATATGACCAATTATATGTATCTACTTCCAACACTTTTGTTGTTTGTGGATAGGTATGCATCTATGCAAATGGTTTGCACAAAGTTTGGGCTCCTCAGTGGGTTTTAAGGGTATTGAGACAGCCCAACACCCACAGCACCCATGATAAAACCATACAGCACCCGTGCCTATGAAAACATATATCTGAGTCAGCCATCTCTCAGACTATACCCATTCTGTAAATGATTCCACATTTCACTCTAGAATATATAGAGGCAATGGGAAAAAAATATTTGGGCACCTGAATAGCATTTTGGGCTCTATTCAGGGGGGATATTTGGTTTTTTTAATGGTTAAATTGGTATATTTAACTGGAATTGGGTCCTGTAAAGGTATATACTTCTAGGTCTCCTAGTGTTTTTGGAAATATCTGTATCAGTATAAGAAGATTTGCAAAAGTTTGGGCTCCTTAGTGGGTTTTAAGGGTATGGAGACAGCCCAACACCCACAGCACCCATGACAATTCAAGTTAAATTGGTATATTTAACTTGAATTGGGCCATATGACCCATTATATGTATCTACTTCCAACACTTTTGTTGTTTGTGGATAGGTATGCATCTATGCAAATGGTTTGCACAAAGTTTGGGCTCCTCAGTGGGTTTTAAGGGTATTGAGACAGCCCAACACCCACAGCATCCATGATAAAACCATACAGCACCCGTGCCTATGAAAACATATTTCTGAATCAGCCATCTCTCAGACTATACCCATTCTGTAAATGATTCCACATTTCGCTCTAGAATATATAGAGGCAATGGGGAAAAAATATTTGGGCACCTGAATGGGATTTTGGGCTCTATTCAGGGGGGATATTTGGTTTTTTTAATGGTTAAATTGGTATATTTAACTGGAATTGGGACCTGTAAAGGTATATACTTCTAGGTCTCCTAGTGATTTTGGAAATATCTGCATCAGTATAAGAAGATTTGCAAAAGTTTGGGCTCCTTAGTGGGTTTTAAGGGTATGGAGACAGCCCAACACCCACAGCACCCATGACAATTCAAGTTAAATTGGTATATTTAACTTGAATTGGGCCATATGACCCATTATATGTATCTACTTCCAACACTTTTGTTGTTTGTGGATAGGTATGCATCTATGCAAATGGTTTGCACAAAGTTTGGGCTCCTCGGTGGGTTTTAAGGGTATTGAGACCGCCCAACACCCACAGCACCCATGATAAAACCATACAGCACCCGTGCCTATGAAAACATATTTCTGAGTCAGCCATCTCTCAGACTATACCCATTCTGTAAATGATTCCACATTTCACTCTAGAATATATAGAGGCAATGGGAAAAAAATATTTGGGCACCTGAATGGGATTTTGGGCTCTATTCAGGGGGGATATTTGGTTTTTTTAATGGTTAAATTGGTATATTTAACTGGAATTGGGTCCTGTAAAGGTATATACTTCCAGGTCTCCAAGTGATTTTGTAAATATCTGCATCCGTATAAGAAGATTTGCAAAAGTTTGGGCTCCTTAGTGGGTTTTAAGGGTATGGAGACAGCCCAACACCCACAGCACCCATGACAATTCAAGTTAAATTGGTATATTTAACTTGAATTGGGCCATATGACCCATTATATGTATCTACTTCCAACACTTTTGTTGTTTGTGGATAGGTATGCATCTATGCAAATGGTTTGCACAAAGTTTGGGCTCCTCGGTGGGTTTTAAGGGTATTGAGACAGCCCAACACCCACAGCACCCATGATAAAACCATACAGCACCCGTGCCTATGAAAACATATTTCTGAGTCAGCCATCTCTCAGACTATACCCATTCTGTAAATGATTCCACATTTCACTCTAGAATATATAGAGGCAATGGGAAAAAAATATTTGGGCACCTGAATGGCATTTTGGGCTCTATCTTCTTACCCATTGGTATATTTAACTTGAATTGGGCCATATGACCAATTATATGTATCTACTTCCAACACTTTTGTTGTTTGTGGATAGGTATGCATCTATGCAAATGGTTTGCACAAAGTTTGGGCTCCTCAGTGGGTTTTAAGGGTATTGAGACAGCCCAACACCCACAGCACCCATGATAAAACCATACAGCACCCGTGCCTATGAAAACATATTTCTGAGTCAGCCATCTCTCAGACTATACCCATTCTGTAAATGATTCCACATTTCACTCTAGAATATATAGAGGCAATGGGGAAAAAATATTTGGGCACCTGAATGGGATTTTGGGCTCTATTCAGGGGGGATATTTTGTTTTTTTAATGGTTAAATTGGTATATTTAACTGGAATTGGGTCCTGTAAAGGTGTATACTTCTAGGTCTCCTAGTGTTTTTGGAAATATCTGCATCAGTATAAGAAGATTTGCAAAAGTTTGGGCTCCTTAGTGGGTTTTAAGCGTATGGAGACAGCCCAACACCCACAGCACCCATGACAATTCAAGTTAAATTGGTATATTTAACTTGAATTGGGCCATATGACCCATTATATGTATCTACTTCCAACACTTTTGTTGTTTGTGGATAGGTATGCATCTATGCAAATGGTTTGCACAAAGTTTGGGCTCCTCAGTGGGTTTTAAGGGTATTGAGACAGCCCAACACCCACAGCACCCATGATAAAACCATACAGCACCCGTGCCTATGAAAACATATTTCTGAATCAGCCATCTCTCAGACTATACCCATTCTGTAAATGATTCCACATTTCACTCTAGAATATATAGAGGTAATGGGAAAAAAATATTTGGGCACCTGAATAGCATTTTGGGCTCTATTCAGGGGGGATATTTGGTTTTTTTAATGGTTAAATTGGTATATTTAACTGGAATTGGGTCCTGTAAAGGTATATACTTCTAGGTCTCCTAGTGTTTTTGGAAATATCTGTATCAGTATAAGAAGATTTGCAAAAGTTTGGGCTCCTTAGTGGGTTTTAAGGGTATGGAGACAGCCCAACACCCACAGCACCCATGACAATTCAAGTTAAATTGGTATATTTAACTTGAATTGGGCCATATGACCCATTATATGTATCTACTTCCAACACTTTTGTTGTTTGTGGATAGGTATGCATCTATGCAAATGGTTTGCACAAAGTTTGGGCTCCTCAGTGGGTTTTAAGGGTATTGAGACAGCCCAACACCCACAGCATCCATGATAAAACCATACAGCACCCGTGCCTATGAAAACATATTTCTGAATCAGCCATCTCTCAGACTATACCCATTCTGTAAATGATTCCACATTTCACTCTAGAATATATAGAGGCAATGGGGAAAAAATATTTGGGCACCTGAATGGGATTTTGGGCTCTATTCAGGGGGGATATTTGGTTTTTTTAATGGTTAAATTGGTATATTTAACTGGAATTGGGTCCTGTAAAGGTATATACTTCTAGGTCTCCTAGTGATTTTTGAAATATCTGCATCAGTATAAGAAGATTTGCAAAAGTTTGGGCTCCTTAGAGGGTTTTAAGGGTATGGAGACAGCCCAACACCCACAGCACCCATGACAATTCAAGTTAAAATGGTATATTTAACTTGAATTGGGCCATATGACCCATTATATGTATCTACTTCCAACACTTTTGTTGTTTGTGGATAGGTATGCATCTATGCAAATGGTTTGCACAAAGTTTGGGCTCCTCAGTGGGTTTTAAGGGTATTGAGACAGCCCAACACCCACAGCACCCATGATAAAACCATACAGCACCCGTGCCTATGAAAACATATTTCTGAGTCAGCCATCTCTCAGACTATACCCATTCTGTAAATGATTCCACATTTCACTCTAGAATATATAGAGGCAATGGGAAAAAAATATTTGGGCACCTGAATGGCATTTTGGGCTCTATCTTCTTACCCATTGGTATATTTAACTTGAATTGGGCCATATGACCAATTATATGTATCTACTTCCAACACTTTTGTTGTTTGTGGATAGGTATGCATCTATGCAAATGGTTTGCACAAAGTTTGGGCTCCTCAGTGGGTTTTAAGGGTATTGAGACAGCCCAACACCCACAGCACCCATGATAAAACCATACAGCACCCGTGCCTATGAAAACATATATCTGAGTCAGCCATCTCTCAGACTATACCCATTCTGTAAATGATTCCACATTTCACTCTAGAATATATAGAGGCAATGGGAAAAAAATATTTGGGCACCTGAATAGCATTTTGGGCTCTATTCAGGGGGGATATTTGGTTTTTTTAATGGTTAAATTGGTATATTTAACTGGAATTGGGTCCTGTAAAGGTATATACTTCTAGGTCTCCTAGTGTTTTTGGAAATATCTGTATCAGTATAAGAAGATTTGCAAAAGTTTGGGCTCCTTAGTGGGTTTTAAGGGTATGGAGACAGCCCAACACCCACAGCACCCATGACAATTCAAGTTAAATTGGTATATTTAACTTGAATTGGGCCATATGACCCATTATATGTATCTACTTCCAACACTTTTGTTGTTTGTGGATAGGTATGCATCTATGCAAATGGTTTGCACAAAGTTTGGGCTCCTCAGTGGGTTTTAAGGGTATTGAGACAGCCCAACACCCACAGCATCCATGATAAAACCATACAGCACCCGTGCCTATGAAAACATATTTCTGAATCAGCCATCTCTCAGACTATACCCATTCTGTAAATGATTCCACATTTCGCTCTAGAATATATAGAGGCAATGGGGAAAAAATATTTGGGCACCTGAATGGGATTTTGGGCTCTATTCAGGGGGGATATTTGGTTTTTTTAATGGTTAAATTGGTATATTTAACTGGAATTGGGACCTGTAAAGGTATATACTTCTAGGTCTCCTAGTGATTTTGGAAATATCTGCATCAGTATAAGAAGATTTGCAAAAGTTTGGGCTCCTTAGTGGGTTTTAAGGGTATGGAGACAGCCCAACACCCACAGCACCCATGACAATTCAAGTTAAATTGGTATATTTAACTTGAATTGGGCCATATGACCCATTATATGTATCTACTTCCAACACTTTTGTTGTTTGTGGATAGGTATGCATCTATGCAAATGGTTTGCACAAAGTTTGGGCTCCTCGGTGGGTTTTAAGGGTATTGAGACCGCCCAACACCCACAGCACCCATGATAAAACCATACAGCACCCGTGCCTATGAAAACATATTTCTGAGTCAGCCATCTCTCAGACTATACCCATTCTGTAAATGATTCCACATTTCACTCTAGAATATATAGAGGCAATGGGAAAAAAATATTTGGGCACCTGAATGGGATTTTGGGCTCTATTCAGGGGGGATATTTGGTTTTTTTAATGGTTAAATTGGTATATTTAACTGGAATTGGGTCCTGTAAAGGTATATACTTCCAGGTCTCCAAGTGATTTTGTAAATATCTGCATCCGTATAAGAAGATTTGCAAAAGTTTGGGCTCCTTAGTGGGTTTTAAGGGTATGGAGACAGCCCAACACCCACAGCACCCATGACAATTCAAGTTAAATTGGTATATTTAACTTGAATTGGGCCATATGACCCATTATATGTATCTACTTCCAACACTTTTGTTGTTTGTGGATAGGTATGCATCTATGCAAATGGTTTGCACAAAGTTTGGGCTCCTCGGTGGGTTTTAAGGGTATTGAGACAGCCCAACACCCACAGCACCCATGATAAAACCATACAGCACCCGTGCCTATGAAAACATATTTCTGAGTCAGCCATCTCTCAGACTATACCCATTCTGTAAATGATTCCACATTTCACTCTAGAATATATAGAGGCAATGGGAAAAAAATATTTGGGCACCTGAATGGCATTTTGGGCTCTATCTTCTTACCCATTGGTATATTTAACTTGAATTGGGCCATATGACCAATTATATGTATCTACTTCCAACACTTTTGTTGTTTGTGGATAGGTATGCATCTATGCAAATGGTTTGCACAAAGTTTGGGCTCCTCAGTGGGTTTTAAGGGTATTGAGACAGCCCAACACCCACAGCACCCATGATAAAACCATACAGCACCCGTGCCTATGAAAACATATTTCTGAGTCAGCCATCTCTCAGACTATACCCATTCTGTAAATGATTCCACATTTCACTCTAGAATATATAGAGGCAATGGGGAAAAAATATTTGGGCACCTGAATGGGATTTTGGGCTCTATTCAGGGGGGATATTTGGGTTTTTTAATGGTTAAATTGGTATATTTAACTGGAATTGGGACCTGTAAAGGTATATACTTCTAGGTCTCCTAGTGATTTTGGAAATATCTGCATCAGTATAAGAAGATTTGCAAAAGTTTGGGCTCCTTAGTGGGTTTAAAGGGTATGGAGACAGCCCAACACCCACAGCACCCATGACAATTCAAGTTAAATTGGTATATTTAACTTGAATTGGGCCATATGACCCATTATATGTATCTACTTCCAACACTTTTGTTGTTTGTGGATAGGTATGCATCTATGCAAATGGTTTGCACAAAGTTTGGGCTCCTCAGTGGGTTTTAAGGGTATTGAGACAGCCCAACACCAACAGCACCCATGATAAAACCATACAGCACCCGTGCCTATGAAAACATATTTCTGAGTCAACCATCTCTCAGACTATACCCATTCTGTAAATGATTCCACATTTCACTCTAGAATATATAGAGGCAATGGGAAAAAAATATTTGGGCACCTGAATGGCATTTTGGGCTCTATTCAGGGGGGATATTTGGTTTTTTTAATGGTTAAATTTGTATATTTAACTGGAATTGGGTCCTGTAAAGGTATATACTTCTAGGTCTCCTAGTGATTTTTGAAATATCTGCATCAGTATAAGAAGATTTGCAAAAGTTTGGGCTCCTTAGTGGGTTTTAAGGGTATGGAGACAGCCCAACACCCACAGCACCCATGACAATTCAAGTTAAATTGGTATATTTAACTTGAATTGGGCCATATGACCCATTATATGTATCTACTTCCAACACTTGTGTTGTTTGTGGATAGGTATGCATCTATGCAAATGGTTTGCACAAAGTTTGGGCTCCTCAGTGGGTTTTAAGGGTATTGAGACAGCCCAACACCCACAGCACCCATGATAAAACCATACAGCACCCGTGCCTATGAAAACATATTTCTGAGTCAGCCATCTCTCAGACTATACCCATTCTGTAAATGATTCCACATTTCACTCTAGAATATATAGAGGCAATGGGGAAAAAATATTTGGGCACCTGAATGGGATTTTGGGCTCTATTCAGGGGGGATATTTTGTTTTTTTAATGGTTAAATTGGTATATTTAACTGGAATTGGGTCCTGTAAAGGTGTATACTTCTAGGTCTCCTAGTGTTTTTGGAAATATCTGCATCAGTATAAGAAGATTTGCAAAAGTTTGGGCTCCTTAGTGGGTTTTAAGCGTATGGAGACAGCCCAACACCCACAGCACCCATGACAATTCAAGTTAAATTGGTATATTTAACTTGAATTGGGCCATATGACCCATTATATGTATCTACTTCCAACACTTTTGTTGTTTGTGGATAGGTATGCATCTATGCAAATGGTTTGCACAAAGTTTGGGCTCCTCAGTGGGTTTTAAGGGTATTGAGACAGCCCAACACCCACAGCACCCATGATAAAACCATACAGCACCCGTGCCTATGAAAACATATTTCTGAATCAGCCATCTCTCAGACTATACCCATTCTGTAAATGATTCCACATTTCACTCTAGAATATATAGAGGCAATGGGGAAAAAATATTTGGGCACCTGAATGGGATTTTGGGCTCTATTCAGGGGGGATATTTGGTTTTTTTAATGGTTAAATTGGTATATTTAACTGGAATTGGGACCTGTAAAGGTATATACTTCTAGGTCTCCTAGTGATTTTGGAAATATCTGCATCAGTATAAGAAGATTTGCAAAAGTTTGGGCTCCTTAGTGGGTTTTAAGGGTATGGAGACAGCCCAACACCCACAGCACCCATGACAATTCAAGTTAAATTGGTATATTTAACTTGAATTGGGCCATATGACCCATTATATGTATCTACTTCCAACACTTTTGTTGTTTGTGGATAGGTATGCATCTATGCAAATGGTTTGCACAAAGTTTGGGCTCCTCGGTGGGTTTTAAGGGTATGGAGACTGCCCAACACCCACAGCACCCATGATAAAACCATACAGCACCCGTGCCTATGAAAACATTTCTGAGTCAGCCATCTCTCACTATACCCATTCTGAAAAGGATTCCACAGTTCACTTTAGAATATATAGAGGCAATGGGAAAAAATTATTTGGGCATCTGAATGGGATTTTGGGCTTTGGTCAGGGGGAGGGGAATATTTGGGTTTTTTAATGGTCAAATTGAATTGAGCCCTGTGACCCATTATAGGTATCTACTTCTATGTCTCTTACTAGTAGTGTTTTTGGAAAGATGTGCATCAGTATAAGAAGGTTTGCAAAAGTTTGGGCACCTGGGAGTGATTTAATGGTGAGCAGGTGGCACAACACCAGTCGTAATGAATTTCGAAGTACAATTGCTAGTCGCGCTCGTACCGTGCGCAACTATGGGAGCAAATGTACGCTAAGTTTACCGAGACTGGCACAACACCAACAGCACCCATGATAAATCATACAGCACCCTTTTCTTTAAAATCATATTTGGGCTCAGGTGAAGGACAAAATATGTTTTTTAATATTAATGTCGGTATATTTAACTTGAATTGGGCCATGTAAACCGGGGTATTCTATACACTCAGGGGGATACCCTGGGTAATCTATACACTCAGGGTGTTACCTTCCTGTACGCTATTCGTTTATGCCCATATAGAGCTTATTTAAGTTTTCAAATATTGCCAACATGAGCTTATTTCGCGCAATTTTAAAATAAGCTCAGTTTCACATAAACAGACTGTTACTTGGTGTTCATATTCAGATAGTTCTCAGGTGTCCAATCTCAAATACCGACCTCGTCGCCATCCGTATACTACCGATTACGTCGACAAAACGATGGCAAATAATTTAAGATAATAATATATTGGGATATCAAATCGTGTAATATAGTAGTGTCTTAAAATATGAAAATTACATTTCCAAGAATAAATAAACAAAAAATGTGAAGATGACAACAAATATTTAACAAGACAGTCAATGACTGTGGGTCGCTCACCAGACTGTAAAGACTGAGAAGAATGGGACTCTGAAGACTACAAGAGTCAGTACGTGACAATATCACTTAAGACAAGTAGTTCTAAACATGGACATAGATGGAGGTTCTCCGATGAGCAGGGCTCTTCAACTTGAAATTTCTAATTGCACACCACTGACAAATCTCCAACCTCTTACATTTTACAGAAGACAACCATACCACAGTACTAAGTTCACAGAAATCATTTTGCACACCCCTCTTAGGTTGAATTTTACAACTAGTACAATGATATAGGAGAGTTAAATCTCTTATCTCTGCCCCTATTAGAACAAATGTGAATCCCCATCTATGAGATCCATTCATCTAGTAATATCAATATACCCCCCCCCCCCCAATATCCAATAGGGTATGATTTCACCTGGATAAGTGGTACGTGATTAAGAAAATAATATTGGAACAGCCAAGTCTGTATTTAGTATGTCTGATCTTTGCAGAATGAGGTCCACAAAAGGTGAATTTAATGACACTATTCCCCAAGGTGGAAAAGCATCAACGAATTCACCATATGGGGACCTCATTTCCTAAAATGACCCAATTTGAACAAATCTGAACCCGGTCACCCAAGGCCCATCCATACCAAATATAAGCGAATATAGGCTCAATGGTTCTTGAGAAGAAATTTTAAGATTTACTATGGAGGGAAAGAGTTATGGCCCTAGCTTCGCACCTATTTGATATGATGAACTTATTTGAACAAATCTGATTGTGAGTCACCTAGGGAACATGCACACTGAAATATATAAACATATTTGGTCTTTAATATGGAGAAGAAAACAATTGTTGATAGACGGATGGATAGACATCCCAACAGACAGACGAGTGGAAGGACCGCCTGACAGACATAAGACAAATTCAATCCAATATACCCCCCCCAATGTTTCTTTGAAAAATCAGGGTATGATTTCATCTGGATAAGCGGTGGTTAAGAAAATAATATGCCAGCCATGTCTGCATATAGTGTGTCAGACATTTGCAGAATGAGGTCCCCAAATGGTGAATTTAATGACAATATTCCGCAAGGTGTGCTAGCATCACCAGATTCATCCTCAGTCTGATTAGGCCTCACCAGCCATGGGAAACCAATATAGGAACAGATTTAAGTTCTAAAGTTGAAGTTTGTAATGCACACCCATTGAGCACCTCAATTATGCATTTTATCTTCTGCAAATTGGGGGGGGGGGGGCATAGAAACTGAACAGAAGGGAAAAAGTAAAAAAGTATCTAAAACAAAATTTCAATTTGATACTTAAGATACTTCCCAGAAGATGATGCCTAAGCAGAATTAGGTCCATGGAGGGTGTATTTGGTGATGCTAGCCTGCTGTACAGGGTTGCAACACTAAATTGACCCTCTGGGGACCTCATTATGCAAATGTCAGACACTAAATTCAGGCAGTTTGTTTAAAATTGCTAGAGTAATGTTTACACAAGCTGCCAGGTGACATTTTATTGTAATCTAGATTAATGACATGTGTCTCTCTCTGTCTATCAACAAAGATATATCTGCAACTTTAATAGAACAGGTATTAAAGTTGGAAGCTGGAGATGATATCCGTTGGAAGGGATGTTGGTTGGGTGCAGGCCACTGCAGGGTGGGGTGGGTCTGGGCCATATGGGATGGGGGATGGGTAATGGAATATTTCTGTAATTTCATTAAAGATTAAAGTTTCATAACTCTGCAGATGTTATAATGGTGTCACTTTTTTCAAATTTTATAAAATGTTTAAAAACTAATTTTTTTGTTTGTTAAATTGAGCAAGGTGAAAATTCAAAAAATCTTAATTAAATTTTGTTTTTAGTTACGTCACTGGCTCCCCCCACATTCGATCCAGTGACCTCATTTGAACAAATCTGAATAACAGTCCCCCAAGGACCCTTTGTATCAAATACGAACCCATTCGGCCCAATGAAATTTGAGAAGTCGTTGTAAGAATTACTATGGTGGCAAAGAGTTATGGCCCTGGCTTCGCAACCATTTGACCCAGTGTCCTCATTTGAACAAATCTGAATGAGAGTCACCTAGGAAACATACACACCAAATATGAACCCATTCGGTTTCATGGTTCCAGAGGAGAAGATGTTCAAAGAATTGTAGACGGACGGATGGACGGACGGACGGACGATGGACGGACGACGGACGAAGAGTGGTGACAATGGCTCCACCTGAGACGAGCTAATAAAAACGTGAGACAACCAGCCCCGGAAAATCTGGACAACCCACCCTAACATACGCCCACGCGAGTTGTCCCTGTGGTCCCGATTCGGTCTGTAGTCAGATGTACTATATACACATGTATATAGTTGTATATACAGGAACGGGACCATCCGCCCCAGGCACAACCGACACCAAGCGACCCGGAACAACCCGACCCAATTAAAGTACGAACTATGTTTTGGTTTAAACCTTTAATTAAATTAGGATAAGATATGGTAAATTGTAGTTGTGATACACTGCATGGACATAATGATATAGTATTCTGTATGAAATATGAAGAATATTTTAATATGAATATATACGGAAGTACAACATATGTATATGAAAAAGGAATGTATAGTACATGTATATGCTACTTCACAGCCTGTTCTCGTGAAAATAGCCACACTCCCGGCTTATTTTAATGAGCGAAATAAGCTCATATCAATATAGGCTCTGTGTGGAGATAAACGTACACTATGGGAGTACATGTATGGTTTCCATAAAAATAAGCACGTAACGGTCTTATTTTAATGAGCGATATAAGCCCCTATTGGTATTATTTAATCACAATATACGCTCTATATGGACCTAAAACTCAGTTTATAAAACAGTCCAATATGGGACTATCTCCCATATTGTCATTATTAAAGGTACTCAATCCGATAAAACTCCTCTCAATTACTATTTCAATGGCTTCGGTGGTCAAAAATATTTGATTCGAGTCGAGGAAGTCACCCATCAAAGCTTAGATTTGTTAGATATCGATTTTAGAAATCTATTATTTTTCATTATCGGGAATTCTTTCTGGCCCAGAAGACAGTCAAAATTTCGTTATTATTACCACTTGAATATAGAGTTATCCATCCTTGTCTGTTTGAATAGAGTTTTGGCGTAAAATCTCGAGCAGGTTACCAAATTGACGGCAGTTATTAGTACTCATCTCGAGCAATTAACAAATTTCAAAAATCAATATCTAATAACTCTGAGCTTTGTTTGATGGGTTCCTCGACTCGAATCAAATATTTTTTACCCCCAAAGCCAAAGAAATAGTAATATAGGACCCTCTGATCGGATTGTTGTTGTTGGAATCTGTTGAGATGGGGACCCTCTTTACGGATTGAGTACCTTTAAATCTACCGTTTTTCATCGCAACTTATCCTCGCGAAAATAGGTTCATATTGGGCATACATATTAACATATGTTTCAATGGACTTAATTGATTCGGAAATAAGCCATTAGTGAGTTTATACCCGTTATTTAGTTGAATGAAGCGAGCCGCAGTTAAAACACATTATAAAGAGCGTGAATCTGGTATGTCGTGTCGCAACATATCCTCCCTCAAATAGGCACATAATCGGCCTATAATGTGAAATAGGTACATTTTATTGTGAAATAAGCAGATAATAGATCATATCCGTCATTTCGTTTTATGGCGCGGCCACATTGAAAACACATGCTATAAAGAACATACACATGAAAACCGTGAGTTGGCTTATTTGTGTCATTTTCTGCACACAATCTGATTACAATCGACTCATTAGCAGTCGATAATGTGACTAAAATTGTCTCATTTTCAGCACATTATCGACTTAAATTTATGAGATTCTAAGCATATTATCTACCTAAAAATGTTTATGTATGAGCAGATAATCTGCGGGTTTTCGGGAGAACAGGCTGCATGTCGATAAACAAGTTTAGGTTGTTAAATAATGACAATGGGAGCTTAATTCGCTCATTAAAATAAGCCCGTTTCGCAGCGTTATTTGCTTATTTTTACGAGAACAGGATGAAACACATCGTCGACCAAATAGGTTCAAATTGGACCTACATGTAGCTATTCGCATAGGTTGATATTTGAAATAATTTGATTATGAAATAACTCCATAGTGAGCTTAAATCGTTATACCGTTATGGCCGCAGTGAAAACATTATAAAGATCGTGAAATTGGTAAGTCGTGTCGATGAAAAGAGGCAGATTAAATCATTTCAATTTGGGCTTGATATGTATGGAAATAATCCCATATTGTACTGTTTTATTTATAAAAACAGTGTGTTAGATCCATATTGAGCGTATATTGTGGCAAAATAATTCCAATATCAGCTTATATCGCGCATTAAAATATGTCCGTTTTGTACTTATTTTCATGAGAACAGCATGACAAGTCTTGAGTTGTTTAATCGTGTTCTCGTGAAAATAAGCACAATACGGGTTTTCCTCATATTGAAATAACCCATATACATGTACATGTAAGGCTGTTTTAATAACTAGCGTTTAGGCCTTATGGAGCGTATTTCAGTTTTCAAATAATGTCAACATGCAGACTGTTCTCGTGAAAATAAGCACATAAACGCCATGTTATTATGAACTAAATATTGCCATTATTTAACCGCAGTATACGATATGGACAGAAAATGCGGGTTTTAAGACAGTCTAACATGGGACTATTTCCATACGAAATATGCCCATATTGGCACTATTTAATCTATCTACCTATTCTCATCGAGATAACTTACTAGATTCACGCTCTTTAGAAGGTATTTTCACTGTGGCCTGCGCCATTCTACGGAATAACTGGTATACGCTCACGTGGGCTTATTTCAGAATAAAATAAGTCCAATATGAACTGTGTGAATATTTAGGTCCAATATAAACCTGAGGATATGTTGAGATGAAAAAAAGTAGATTAAATAATACCAATATGGGCTTACATAGAAATAGTCCAACATTTGACTGCTTTAAAAATCGCGTTTAGGTTCAATAATGGCAGTATGAGCTTAATTCGCTCATTAAAATAAGCCCGTAATGAGCTTATTTTTACGAGAACAAGCTGCATATTGTCATTATTTGATTATTTGATTATTATAACAGCCCTATATGGGATATTTCAATATGCGATAAGAACATCTTATGATTATTTTTGCAATTTGTGTTGTGGAATACAACACAAATAAACCAACTCAAGACTGTTCTCGTGAAAATAGGCACATAATAATATGATATAAGCCCGTATTGTCGCCAATAGTCCCGATTCCAGAAGTAAATATTTACAATTGAGCGTAGTTCAAACGATGATTTCTATGGAGAGGTACGGTCGATTTACTTGACATAGCGCCTGAATGCTAACTTATCAGTTTCACATACCCGTACAAGTCCATAATATGTCTTTAAAGTGCGTACATCTGATAAGCTGTGGGTTGGCTTAGTTGTGTCATTGTCCGCTCATAATCCGCTTAGAATTGTTCCATTATGAGGCGATAATGTGACTAATTTGGTATAATTTTCAGCACATTATCGACTCAAAATGAGAGCGTTCATAAGCAGATTATCTACCTAGAATATTTACTTTTTATATAAGCAGATAATGTGCGGGAATTTGGGGAACAGGCTGTTTAAAACGGTACAATATGGGACTATTTACATAAGAAATAAGCCCATATTGGCATTATTTTATCTACCTTAGTTTATCACTTACTTACCAAAGCTACCCTAATTGTATTGTTTTTACTGAAATAAACCCATATCAGTATTATTAATCTAGCTTTTTTCATCGACACAACCTACCAGATTCAAGCTCTTTATAGTCAATGCTGCCCTCGCCATTCAACCGAATAATGGCTATAAGCTTACTGTGGACTTATATCAGAATCAAAAGAACCTATGTGAATACTTAAAGGTCAAATATGAACCTATTTACATGAGGATATGTTGCGATGAAAACAAATTAGATTGAATAATACCAATATGGGACTAGTTCGATAGAACAGTCTGATATTGTCTGTTTAAAAAGCCGCGTTTATAGGTCCATATATATAGCGTACATGTATACATATTAAGTTAAATTATACCTCTGTGTGAGCTTATTTCGCTCATTAAAATAAGTCCTGTTTTGTGTTTATTTTCACGAAAACAGACTGCAAACTGCCATTATTTGAAAACTAAATAAGCTTCATATGGGCCTAAACGCTGGTTATTATAACAGCCCTATATAGATATTTCAATATGCGATAAGCTCGTCATGCTTATTTTAGCAATTCGTGTTGTGGCATAACACAAATAAACCAACTCAAGACTTACCATGCAGACGTCACCCTGTTCTCATGAAAATAAGCACATAACAATATGAGATAGGCACGTGGTGTGCTTATTTTCACATCAACAGGCTGGAAAACAACACGATTAAACAACTCAACACTTGCCATGCAGATGTCAAGCTATTTTCGTGAAAATAAGCACTTAACGGCCGTATTTTAACGAGCGATAATTTTGGCATTATTTAATCGCAATATATATAAGCTCTATATTGACCTAAATCTCGGCTTTTAAAGCAGTACACTATGGGAATATTGCCATATGTTACTAAAATGCTACATTCCTCCAGTTGACATAGCGCCTGAATGCTAACTTATCAGTTTCACATACCCGAACAAATCCATATTATGTCTTTAAATAGCGTACATCTGAAAAGTTATGGGTTGGCTTAGTTGTGTGATTGTCCGCACATAATCTGAATTGCCCCATTATGAGTCGATAATGTGACTAAAATATTCTCATTTTCAGCACATTATGGACTGAAAATGAGGACATTCTAATCAGAATATCTACCTAAAATAAATTATTTATAAGCAGATAATGTGCGGAATTTTGGGGAACAGTCTGTTTAAAACAGTACAATATGGGACTATTTACATACGAAATGAGCCCATATCGGAATGATTTAATCTGCCTTTTTTCATAAACACAACTTACCAAAGCTACGCTCTTTGTAGGGTGTTTGGCGCCATTCAACGGAATAAGGGACTCAGTATGTACTTATTTCAGAATCAGATAGTTCCAACATATACCTGTGAATAGTTACATGTATGTCCAATATGAACCTATTTGCACGAGGACATGTTTCATCCTGTTCTCATAAAAATAAGCACATAACGGGCTCATTTTAATGAGCGAATTAAGCTCATACTGGCATTATTTAACCTCAATGTTTTCATCGACACGACATACCAGACTCACGCTCTTTAAAATATGTTTTAACTGTGGCCCATGCCATTTAGCTGAATAGCGGGTAGTAGTTCACTGTGGGTTTATTTCAGAATCGAATAAGTCCAATATGAACCTATGTGAATCTTTAGATCCAATATGAACCTATTTTTACGAGAATATATGTTGCGATGAATAAAGGTGGATTAAATAATACCAATATGGGCTTATTTCTTATGGAAATAATCCCACATTGGACTGTTTTAACATCCTTGTTTTAGGTTCAAATATAGCATACATATATAATGAGTCTTAATAATTCCAATATGAGCTTATTTCGCTCATTAAAATAAGCCCGTTATGGGATTATTTTCTCGAACACAGGCTGGAAAACAACACGAATAAACACATGACTTACCAATCAATAATCAATCATGTTTATTTGTACGTTACACCATATATGGTCAAATGTACATGAACACAGAATAACAAGACAAAATGGAACGATTACATGAAACAAAGTTAAGTACAATGTAACAACAATGATATATGGCGGTATATGCTTATATATGACAATATACATATGTTATACCGGTATATGCCTATCATACGTTCAGATAATATATGTAGATGATTGGCAAACATACCATTCAGAGTTGATACTGGCAACACTGACATGGTCTCAAGTCGAAGAATCTTTGTTCCTTTTTTGTTGTACTCGATTTAAGAGTCGTTACTCTGTTGCCAAACCCCTTTCTTTTTCAATCCATAGTGGACAAAGTGTGCACCAAAGCCCGCATAGTTTTTGAGTCGCTGCTGATCATTATTTGTTTAAATAGTTTCTCGTTGGGGATGTTTAACATATTGGGTGATATGTTCTCGTCTGACAGAAGAAGTACAGTAAATAATTGTCGATTTCATTGCATGTTTCGCAAATTCGGTCCGCTTCGTCGAAATCTACGGCGGCCTGGAACCGCCACCTCCTCTTCGGTTAGTTTCCTGATATATCAGGTTACCTATCCTGATATATCAGGTTACGTATCCTGATATATCAGGTTACGTATCCTGATATATCAGGTTATTATCTTGATATATCAGGTTACGTATCCTGATATATCAGGTTATTATCCTGATATATCAGGTTATGTATCCTGATATATCAGGTTATTATCCTGATATATCAGGTTACGTATCCTGATATATCAGGTTATTATCCCGATATATCAGGTTATGTCTCGACCAATCCAGAGTGTCGTCTCATTGGCGGAGGCTTGTGGTTGGTTGGATTCTTAGTCAATATTGTTAGGCCAATGTATATGCTCTTATATATGCGAGGCTACCAGTAGGAGACTCGCATATATAAAAGAGTTCATTGGCACAGGTTTTTGCAAAATTTCAAGGAGCCCCAGTCACGGAAGTGTTAGCAAGAACCGAACCATCCACTGAGCGATGACCAGTCCATTATTAACCCTTTCTATACTAAATAATCATTGACGAGTAGTTCCCTTCGGAAATGATTAGATAATAAGTTCAAATGAAAGTGTCAATGACACTGTAGCTCAACGTTGGTAGGTGTTAATTTCATGCTGAGCTGTCAATAGAATGATAAAGGACTCCTATAGAAGAAGGAAAGTCAAAAAGTTACAATAATGTACGCAATGGGCTTGTATTCTGTAGATGATATTGTTATACCCCATTTTCCGTCCGTCCGTGCGTCTGTATGTGCGTCCGTCAGTACGTCCGTCGATGTCTGTTCATGTCATAACTTTAACAGTAGTGCTCAGATCTCAATGAAATTAGGTATGGATGTTCACTGCTATGAGGACATTAAATAGAGGTTTCCATCGTTTTGTTCGGATTTTCCATTCTAGAGTTATTCATCATTGTTTATCTGGAAATTTTGGATTTTTGGTCCGTCTGATGTCTGTTCATGTCGTAACTTCAACAGTTGTGCTGGGATCTCAATGAAATTTGGTATGGATGTTCACTAGTATGATGACATTCAATAGAGGGTTCCACTGTTTCGCTTTTCCATACTAGAGTTATTCATCTTTGTTTATCTGGAATTGTTGGCTGTTTGGTCCATCCGATGTCTGTTCAGGTCATAACTTGAACAGTAATGCTCGGATCTCAATGAAATTTTGTATGGATGTTCACCAATATGAGGACATTTAATGGCAGATTTAACTGTTTTGTTTTGTTTTTTGTTCTATAGTTATTCATCTTTGTTTATATGAAAATTCAGATTTTGTGGGTCCAATCTGTCTGAGTATAGCAGTCATAAGTTATAGATATGCCCACACTAGGCGGTAATCCACAAGGGGGTATGCACCGGACGACAGTCCATCTCTTGTTTTCATTTAAAACATTTCACCAATAAATGAGGGATGCATGGTGTGCGAATGAAATCCTGCTGGCGGCCATGTTTTCTTTTCATGAATTGCGTAATAATTGGATACCTCCCATGTTTTTCAATGACATTTTTTGTGGCTCCCATCTCCCAGAAGATCCATATGAAGTTCAGTAAGGACTATATAAAAGATGTGGTCTGTATTGTGTGCCAAATCATTTAGTCATACAAAGTTTAAAATCCAAAAGGGCGGAAATGCTTTCAACGAAATTCGGAAACATTTGATATCCCCAGAGGTGACCCAAAACACGCCTGTATAAAGTTTTAAAATATTTGTTCCGATATTTGTTCTGCTGGGTGTGCCAATGGATCCAAATTTGAAATCCAAGATGACTGATGGCGGCCATGTTTTCTAACGAATTTCGGGAAAAAATAGATGGCTCCCATCTAGAGGTCACCCTGAAGATCCATATGAAGTTTGGTGAGGGGTGTGTGGTTAATCGCCTACATGTACTATTGTACATGCCACATCACTCATCCTCATCGTCACCAAACTTAATATGGAACCAACCACAAGCCTCCGCCAATGAAAGACGACATTCTGGATTGGTCGAGACAACCTGATATATCAGGATACATAACCTGATATATCAGGATACATAACCTGATATATCAGGATAATAACCTGATACATCAGGATACGTAACCTGATATATCAGGATACGTAACCTGGTATATCAGGATAATAACCTGATATATTAGGATACGTAACCTGATATATCAGGATAATAACCTGATATATCAGGATACTAATCTGGTATATCAGGATACGTAACCTGATATATCAGGATACGTAACCTGATATATCAGGATAATAACCTGATATATCAGGATACTAACCTGATATATCAGGATACGTAACCTGATATATCAGGATACTAACTGAAGATGGGGTGGCGGTTCCAGGCCGCCGTAGAAATCGAAGTAGCGTCCGCGTTCGATGCCCAAGGTGTGGCAACTTATTCTTAATTTTGTCAGGGATTCACGCTATTTTGGGACGGAAATGACGTTGATATATATTTCCAAAGAAGTCATCGTTTTGAATGTTCTATACGTTCTAAGTTTGTTCCTTGGATGATCACGTCGATTGCTATTTTTGAGAAGTTTGGTGCGAATATTATCATTAAATATTTGTTTCTGTATTGAGTTATCGAAGAAGTCATTAATACCGTGACTTGGGGACATGGATGTGACTAATTGTTGACATTGTGACAGCGACCTGCTCCATGAATCCAGATTAGATTTAAATAGTTGTATGCACATGCACATTTCAGCCTCTCGTGAAAACAAGCTCATATCGGGCTTGTTTTAATGAGCGAAATAAGCTTCTTTGGGCGTTATTTAACCGCAATATACGGTTTATATATGGACCTATAAATAACGCAAAATAAGCCCATATTAGTATTATTTAATCTAGCTTTTTTCATCGACACGACCTACCAGATTCAAGCTCTTTATAATGTGTTTTCTATGCGGCCCTCGCCATTCAACGGAATAATGGCTATAAGCTCACTGTGTGCTTACTACAGAATCAAGTCCAAAAATTAACCTATGTGAATACTTAGGTCCAATATGAACTTACATGTATTTACCCGAGGATATGCTGCTATTAAAAAAAATTAGATATTGGACTGTTTTAAAAACCGCGTTTAATAGGTCCATATATATATAGCGTGCATGTATATTAGGTTAAATAATACGACTATATTAGTTTATTTCGCTCATTAAAATAAGCCCCGTTATGTGTTTATTTTAACGAGAACAGGCTACAAATTGACATTATTTGAAAACTCAAAAACGCTCCATGTGGGCCTAACGCTGGCTATTAAAACAGCCCTTTTTTGTGTATATTGGATATTTGAATATGAGATAAGCCCATATTGTGTTTAGTTTCATGACAATAGAGTGGAAAACAAACACGAATCAACCATCTCAAGACTTACCATACAGATTGTTCTTGTGAAAATAAGAACATTTTGAGCGAAATAAGCTTATATTGGCATTATTTAACCGCAATATACGCTATATATGGACACAAAACGCTTATAGATGTGGGTATGAGGGTATACTTTTGTAGATACCACGGTATATTTGGGTATGTGCACCATATACATGGGTACAGTATCACTGCATATTGACATTATTCGAAAACACTATACGCTCTATATGTGCTTAAACTATAGTTATTAAAACAGCCCTATATGGGATATTTGAATATGCGAGAAGCCTGTTTTGTGCTTATTTTTGCAATTCGTGTTGTGCAAAACAACACAAATAAACCAAATCAAGACTTACCATCTAGCTATCAGCTCATAACGGGATTTTTTTGCTGAGCGAAATAAGCTCATTTTGGCATTATTTAACTGCAATATACGTTCTATATGGACCTAAAACGGGTTTTTTTTTAAACAATCCAATATGGGATTATTTTAATACGAAATAAGCCCATATTGGCATTATTTAATCTACCTTTTTTTCATCGACACGACCTACTAGATTCACGCTCCTTATAATGTGTGTTAACTGTGGCCCGCGCCATTCAAAGGAATGATAGAGATAACCTCACCGTGGGCTTATTTTAGAATCAAATAAGTCCATATGAACAGTGTGAATATTTAGGTCCAATATGAACCTAATTACATGAGGATGTGTTGCGAAGAAAAAAAAGTAGATTAAATAATACCAAAGATAGGCTTATTCCGTGTAAAAATAGTCCAACATTTGACTGTTTTAAAAACCGTGTTTAGGTCAATATATAAAAAGTTCAGGTATATTGAGGTTAAATGATGCCAGTATGAGCTTATTTCGCTCATTAAAATAAGCCCGTTATGAGCTTATTTTTACGAGAACAGACTGCATATTGTCATTAATTGAACACTAAATATATGCTTGGGATATTTCAATATGCGATAAGCCCGCCTTATGCTTATTTTAGCAATTCGTGTTGAAAATAACACAAATAAACCAACCCAAGACTTACCATGCAGATGTCAGCCTGGTCTCGTGAAAATAAGCACATACCAATATGATATTGGCCCGTGTTGTGCTTGGTCTCGTGAAAATAAGCACATACCAATATGATATTGGCCCGTGTTGTGCTTATTTTCACGAGAACAGCTAGGCTGGAAAACAAGACGATTAAACAACTCAACATTAACCATGCAGAGGTCATGCTTTTTTCTTGAAAATAAGCACTTAATTTTATTCATATAAGCTAATGTTGGCTTATTTAATCGCAATATATATAAGCTCTATATTGACATAAAACACGGTGTTTAAAACTAACATATCCTCCCATAAATACGCACATAATCGACCTATAATGTGAAATAGTTACGTATTGTGATTATTTGATTCTCAAATAAGCATATACTGGAGTCATAGCCGTGATTTCGTATTATGGCGCGGGCCACAGTGAAAACACATATTAAAGAGCGTACACCTGAAAAGCCATGGGTTCGCTTATTTGTTTCATTGTCCACATATAATCTGCTTAGAATAGCCTCATTATGAGTCGATATTATGACTAAAATGTTCAAATTTTCAGCACATTACCGACTTAATATGAGGCGATTCTAAGCAGATTATATACCTAAAAAGCTTTATTATAAGCAGGTAATGTGCGGATTTTAGGGAGAACAGGCTGTTTAAAACAGAACAATATGGGACTATTTACATACAAAATAAGCCTAGTGAGCTTATACCCGCTATTCAGTTGAATGACGCGAACCGTAGTAAAACACATTTGCACTAGAATGCACCCATCACACATATGGCATGTTTTGTGATATCTTGCCAACAGCAGTTTGAACCACGGGTGCTGTGCCCTCTTTTGAGAGATCGATAGAGAATCTAGATATCAAATTTCAGTTCATCCATCGCTGAAATATTTGTGTGTACGGACTGAATATCTCTGTTATCTCCAGTTGATCTATTACACTAATTATGGTCTTAGTAATGACGTAAGAGTTGTTTGACATATTTATAGAACAAAATAGACATCGCTCATATGAAGGGTGTGAATACGATTGGTTGCCGCTGATGCTATATATTATATACCAATTGGGTTACATTACTAGTTTGACTAGAATGCTTTGTGTATGTCATTGCACTTCAGCGGCAAAAAACGTCAAAGTCAATTCCGACACAAATAAATAAAAGACACGCGATCATTGGTTAGTCTTTGATTATCAATGTGTCAATGTGAACATGCCCTTATAGCGACTGATCTACGGTCTTCGGGAACATATCATCAAAATGCCAATTGCTTTGAGAATGAGAAAGCTTGTTTTCCCAGTTAATTAATAAGGCGCTTTAATAATCCATGTTTCAACATATGTTTCAGTACAATTTTGTCTAGAACCATGCGCTCGATCGTTTGGCCGGACATGGTTTATATGCACCTGCGTCTTTCGGAAATGTTTTGAACGTCGAAGAAAGTTTCCAGAAATTTGTTCGCACATCATTTTCTATGCGAGAAAAAAAAACGATTCCGCACGCATCTTTTAGACTCGATCTCAAATAATTTTCCGAGTTTCAAAGAAAGCAATCTTTCAATTTTGTTCTTTTATGAACGATTTATTACCAAAATAAAACGAGATAACAATGCAAATTTAGTATAAATGTGGATTTAAATTACAATTGGTGCCATCATGTCATATTAGCGCATGTGCATTCTTTACATTCTGTACTTCCGGTATGACGTAACATATTCGTGGAAGGACAGACAAATAAACAGATAAACAGAGATCCTGACCGAAAACATTGCTTGCGCCCAGCATAGACTGGCGCAAGTAAAGAGCGTGATATGTCCTGTCACAAGCTCCATGAATTCCGTTCCCAGTTCCCAGTTCCCCTAAAATTGCACCTTTCGTTACTAAATCGGATGCGTAGCCAGAGTCATGGTGGCCACCCGGGAATCCTTGTATTTTCGTGCGGTGCCACCCTGCTGGCATCTATAGGAAAGGGACGCGACCATGCAGCCCCTTCCAAATTTTCGAAAATCGGGCTGAAGTCGTGCATGGGGTGTCAATATAGCACTTTTCGTTACTAAATCGGCTGCGTAGCCAGAGTCATGGTGGCCACCCGGGAATCCTTGTAGTTTCGTGCGGTGCCACCAAGCGGGCATCTATAGGAAAGGGACGCGACCATATAGCCCCTTCCAATGTTTCGAAGATTGGGCTAAAGTCGTGCATGGAGCTCAAAATCGCACTTTTTGTTACTAAATCGGCTGCGTAGCCAGAACCATGGCGACCACCCGGGAATCCTTTCGTTACTAAATCGGATGCGTAGCCAGAGTCATGGTGGCCACCCGGGAATCCTTGTATTTTCGTGCGGTGCCACCCTGCTGGCATCTATAGGAAAGGGACGCGACCATGCAGCCCCTTCCAAATTTTCGAAAATCGGGCTGAAGTCGTGCATGGGGTGTCAAAATAGCACTTTTAGTTACTAAATCGGCTGCGTAGACAGTCATGATGGCCACACGGGAATCCTTGTATTTTCGTGCGGTGCCACCCAGTTGTCATCTATAGGACAGGGACGCGACCATATAGCCCCTTCCAATGTTTCGAAGATTGGGCTAAAGTCGTGCATGGAGCTCAAAATCGCACTTTTTGTTACTAAATCGGCTGCGTAGCCAGAACCATGGCGACCACCCGGGAATCCTTGTATTTTTGTGCGGTGCCACCCAGCGCGCATCTATAGGACAGGGACGCGGCCATATAGCCCTTCCACTTTTTTGAAAATTGGGCTGAAGTCGTGCATGCATGGAGCTAAAAATTGCATTTTTTTGTTGCTAAATCGGCTGCGTAGCCAGAACCATGGCGGCCACCCTGGAATTCCTTGCATTTTATGGGACCTAGTTTGTGATGTTTCGATGCACTATTGGTGGCACAAGAAGATTCCAAAAGGATAGACTCGTGGCAGCTACGGTTATGCCTACGCAGGCGATTTAGCAATGAGCAATGAGAAATGATTTTTTTTCATTATTTTGACCCCGCGCACGACTTACGCCCAATTTTTGAACAACTGGACAGGCTTATGTGACTATGTTTGTGATTTTTAGATGGACTAGTGGTGGCATAAGAAGCATCCACAAGGATACCCACGTGGCTGCTATGTGTATGCCTACGCAGGCGATTTAGCAACGAAAAATTATCTTTTTTTTCATTATTTTGACCCCACGCACGACTTACGCCCAATTTTTGAACAGCTGGACAGGCGTATGTGAACTAGTTTGTGATTTATAGATGGACTAATTGTGGTATAAGAAGAATCCACAAGGGTAGCCCCGTGGCTGCTATGGTTATGCCAACGCAGGCGATTTAGTAACATATCCTCGCACGAATACGCACAAAACCGACCTAAATTTTAATTAGGTACTTAAAGTGATTATTTGGTTATGAAATAAGCAGATAATGGAGTCATAGTCGTCATTTCGTGTTTTGGCGCGTGCCACAGTGAAAATACATGCTAATGAGCGTACACCTGAAAAGTTTGGTTATTATTTTTGTCATTGTCAGCACATAATTTACTTAGAATCGCCTCTATATGAGTCGATAATTTGACTAATAGGAACTCATTTTCAGCACATTGTCGACTCAAAATGAGGCGATTCTAAGCAGATTATCTACCTAAATTATTGTTTCTTCTCAGCAAATAATGTGCTGGTTTTCAGGATTAAGCAACGAAAAATGTCATATTTTTACCCCACGCACGATTTACGCCCAACTGTTGAACAGCTGGACAAGTTTATATGACATATTTTGTGATTTCTAGATGGACTTGTAGCGGCACAAGAAGAATCCACAAGGATAGCCCCGTAGCGTCTATGGTTATGCCTACGCTCAATTTGTGAACAGCTGGACGGGAGCATGTTAATTGATTTGTGATTTCTAGATGGACTGGTGGTGGCAGAAGAAAAATCCACACGGATAGTCTCGTGACTGCTATGGTTATGCCTACGCAGGCGATTTAGCAACGAAAAATGAACTTTGTTTCATTATTTTGACCCCACGCACGACTTACGCCCAATTTTTGAACAGCTGGACAGGCGTATGTGAACCAGTTTGTGATCTCTCGATGGACTAGTGGTGGCATAAGAACAATCCACAACGAGAGCCCCGTGGCTGCTATGGATATGCCTACGCAGACGATTTGCAACGAAAAATGACTTTTTTTTCATTATTTTCATCCGATGCACGACTTACACCCAATTTATTAACAGCTGGACAGGCATATGTGAACCAGTTTGTGATTTCTAGATGGACTAGTGGTGGCCAAAGAAGAATCCACAAGGATATAGCCCAGTGGCTGCTATGGTTATGCCAACGCAGGCGATTTAGCAACATATCCTCGCACAAATACGCACATATTCGACCTATAATTCCAATTAGCTTATTTCTTGTCATTGTTCGCACATAATCTGCTTAGAATCGCCTCTATATGAGTCGATATTGTGACTAATAGGGTCTCCTTTTCAGTACATTATCGACTAACGAAAAATGTCCTATTTTGGACAAGTTTATGTGACCTAGTTTGTGATTTTTAGATGTAATAGTGGTGGCACAAGAAGATTCCGCAAGGATAGCCACGTGTCTGCTACGGTTATGCCTACGCGGGCGATTTAGCAACGAAAAGTGCGATTTGGAGCTCCATGCACGACTTCAACCCAATTTTCGAAAAATTGAAAAGGCCTATAAGGTCTCGTCCCTGTCCAATAGATGTCTACTGGGTGGCACCGCACGAAAATACAAGGATTCCCGAGTGGCCGCCATGGTTCTGTCTACGCAGCTGATTTAGTAACAAAAAGTAAAACAAATTAACTCCATGCACGACTTCAGCCCAATTTTCAAAAAATTGGAAGAGGCTATATGGCCGCGTCCCTGTCATAAAGATGCCCGCTGGGTGGCACCGCACGAAAATGAAAGAATTCCCGGGTGGCCGCCATGGTTCTGACTACGCAGCCGATTTAGTAACAAAGCGTGCTATGTTTAGCTACATGCACGACTTCAGCCCAATTTTCGAAAAATTGGAAGGGGCTAGATGGCCGCGTCCCTGTCCAATAGATGCCCGCTGGGTGGCACCGCACGAAAATGCAAGGATTCCCGGGTGGCCGCCATGGTTCTGGCTACGCAGCCGATTTAGTAACGAAAAGTGCTATTTTGACACCCCATGCACGACTTCAGCCCAATTTTCGAAAATTTGGAAGGGGCTGCATGGTCGCGTCCCTTTCATATAGATCCCCGCTGTGTGGCACCGCACGAAAATACAAGGATTCCCGGGTGGTCTCCATGACTCTGGCTACGCAGCCGATTTAGTAAACGAAAAGTGCAATTTTAGGAGAATAGGGAACTGGGAACTGGGAACGGAATTCATGGAGCTCGTGTCACAACATATCCTCGCGCAAATACGCACATAATCGGCCCATAATGTGAAATAAGTAGATAATATGATTATTTAATTGTGAAATAAGTAGATAATAGATCATATCGTTATCTGGTTCTATGGCGCGGGCCACATTGAAAACACATGTTAAAGAGCTTACACTTGAAAGTCGTAAGTTGGCTTATTTGTGTCATTTTCCGCACACAATCTGTTTACAATCGACTCATTGTCAGTCGATAATGTGACTATGCTCTCATTTTTAGCACATTATCGACTCAAAATGAGGCGATTCTAAGCAGATTATCTACCTAAAACAATATTTATTATAAACAGATAATGTGCCCGTTTTTTTTTGGGAACAGGCTGTTTAAAACAGTACAATATGGGACTATTTACATACGAAATAAGCCCATATTGGCATTATTTAATCTAACCTTTTTCCATCAACACGACTTACCAAAGCTACGCTCTTTGTACGGTGTTCTCACTGTGGCTCGCGCCAATCAACGGAATAAGGGTTTAAGCTTAATATGTGCTTATTTCAGAATCAGATTATGGGCTTATTTTCTCAAGAACAGGCTGAAAAATAACACGAATAAACCAACACAAGACTTTCCATGTACATTTCATCCTCGTGAAAATAAGCACATAACGGTTTTATTTTAATGTGCGAAATAAGCTCATATTGGCGTTATTTAATATAAGCTTTATATATGGACCTAAAACGCGGTTTTTTTAAACAGTCCAATATGGGACTATTTTCGTACGAAATAAACCCATATTATTATTATTAATCTAGCTTTTTTCATCGACATGACCAATATCAGATGCACACTCTTTATGTTTTATATATGCGACCCTCGTGATTCAATGGCGTAATGGCTATAAGCTCACTGTGGGCTTATTTCTGAATCAAATAAGTCTATTGAATCATATGTTGATATTTATTTCCACTATGAACCTATTTTTGTGAGGATATGTTACGACAAAAACGGTAGATTTAATAATACCAATATGGGCTTTTTGCGTCCGGAGATAGTCCCGTATTCGATTGTTTTAAAAACTGAATTTTAAGTCCATATAGAGCGTATATTGTGATTAAATAATACCAATAGGGACTTATTTCGCTCATTAAAATAAGACCGTTGCGTGCTTATTTGTATGGAAATCATGGTCCCATATTGGACGTTTATCTCCACACAGAGCCTATATTGATATGAGCTTATTTCGCTCATCAAATGCAATTTAATAATACCAATTAGACCATGAACAAACAAATATTCACCTCCCCACTGAGACCAAAATCCCTTTCATGTGGCCAAATTGTTTTGTTCAGTGCCTGCCTATATTCTAAAGTCAAATGTGGAATCATTTTCAGAATGAGTAGAGTCTGAGACTGACCCCAAAATATTATTTCATAATCACAGGTGTTGCATGGTCCATTGGAATTTATCATGGGTGCTGCAGGTGTTGGGCCAGCTCCGTGCCCTTCAATCGCAACCAGGAGCTCAAACTTCAGTAAATATTTTATGCAGATGCAGATCTATCCATTAACAAATTAATGGGTACTGGGCCCAATTCAAGTTAAAAAATACCCAATCGACTTTAAACACAAATATTCACCTCACCTGAGCCCAAAATCCCTTCAACGTGCCCAAACATTAAATGGGTTACTGGGCCCAATTCAAGTTAAAATTATCCATTTGACTATTAAACACAAATATTCACCTCCCCCTCAGCCCAAAATCCCTTCCAGGTGCCCAAATAATTTTTTTTTCGGTGTCTGAGATAACACTGACCCCAAAATATTATTTTATAGGTACCAGTGCCATATGTTTTATCATGGGTGGTATGGGTGTTGGACCGATTCCTAAGCCTAAAATACCAATATGGCTATTAAAAACACAAATATTCCTCTCCCCTCGCCCAAATTCCCTTCCAGGTAACAAAATATTTTCTGTTGATCGCCTGCCTATACTCTAAAGTCATATGTGGAATCATGTTTCATAAATGAGTGTTGTCTGATTGAACACTGACCCCAAAATATGATTCTATAGGCACAGATGCTGTATGGTTTACCATTGGTGCTGTGGGTGTTGGGGTGGCTCCATACTCTTAAATCCAATACGGGAAATCATTTACATAGGTGCTTACCTATTCAATAACACTAAAAGCCCTGGATGTAGATATCAATAATGGCACAATATAAGTTAAATATACCAACTTGACTATTAAAATTCCTAATATTCCACTCCCCTTGACCAGAGCCCAAAATAACTTCCAGGTGCCAAAATATATCATTTTCAGAATGTGCATAGTCTGAGACCCAGAAAAATGATTTTATAGGCACGGGTGCTGTATGGTTTCATCATGGGTGCCGTGGGTGTTGGGCTGTCACCACACCCTTAAAACCCACTGAGGAGCCCAAACTTTTGCACATCTTCTTAAACAGATGAATATATTTCCAAAAACACTAAAAGTACTGGAAGTTGATATCTATAATGGGTCACAATTCAAATTAAATATACCAACTTAACTATTAAAAAACCCAAATATTCCCCTCCCCCTGACCAGAGCCCAAAATACCATTCAGGTGCCCAAAGAATTGTTTTACCATTGCCTACATATATTCTGAAGTAAACTGGATTAATTTTCAGAATAGGTATAGTCTGAGAGAACACTGACCCAGAAATATGTTTTCATAGCCGCTGTATGGTTTCATCATGGGTGCCGTGGGTGTTGGGCTGTCACCATCTCCTAAAAACCCACTGAGGAGCCCAAACTTTTGCACATATTCTTATACAGATGAAACACTAAAAGTACAGGAAGTAGAAATCTATAATGGGACACAATTCACGTTAAATATACCAATTTAACTTTTAAAATACCCAAATATTCCCCCCCCCTGACCAAAGCCCAAAATCCCATTCATATGCTCAAATAATTTTTTTTCTCATTGCCTATATATATTCTAAAAGTCAACTGTAGAGTAATTTTCAGAATGGGTATAGTCTGAGAGATCACCGATTCAGAAATATGTTTTCATAGGCACGGGTGCTGTATGGTTTTTTCATGGGAGCTGTGTGTGTTGGGCTGTCTCCATAACTTTAAAACTCACCGTGGAGCCCAAACTTTGTGCAAACCATTTGTATAGATGCATAGTTGCATACCTATCCAAAAACTATAAAAGTGCTGGAAATAGATACCTATAATGGGTCATATGACCCAATTCAAGTTAAATATACCAATTTAACTTGAATTGTCATGGGTGCTGTGGGTGTTGGGCTGTCTCCATACCCTTAAAACCCACTAAGGAGCCCAAACTTTTGCAAATCTTCTTATACTGATGCAGATATTTCCAAAAACAATAGGAGACCTAGAAGTATATACCATTACAGGACCCAATTCCAGTTAAATATACCAATTTAACCATTAAAAAAAACAAATATCCCCCCTGAATAGAGCCCAAAATCCCATTCAGGTGCCCAAATATTTTTTTTCCCATTGCCTCTATATATTCTAGAGTGAAATGTGGAATCATTTACAGAATGGGTATAGTCTGAGAGATGGCTGACTCAGAAATATGTTTTCATAGGCACGGCTGCTGTATGGTTTTATCATGGGTGCTGTGGTGTTGGGCTGTCTCAATACCCTTAAAACCCACTGAGGAGCCCAAACTTTGTGCAAACCATTTGCATAGATGCATACCTATCCACAAACAACAAAAGTGTTGGAAGTAGATACATATAATGGGTCATATGGCCCAATTCAAGTTAAATATACCAATTTAACTTGAATTGTCATGGGTGCTGGGCTGTCTCCATACCCTTAAAACACACTAAGGAGCCCAAACTTTTGCATATCTTCTTATAATGATGCAGATCTTTCCAAAAACACTAGGAGACCTAGAAGTATATACCTATAATGGGTCACAGGACCCAATTCCAGTTAAATATACCAATTTAACCATTAAAAAAACCAAATATTCCCCCCTGACCAGAGCCCAAAATGCCATTCAGGTGCCCAAATCATCTTTTCCCATTGCCTCTATATATTCTAAAGTGAAATGTGGAATCATTTTCAGAATGGGTGTAGTCTGAGAGATGGCTGACTCAGAAATATGTTTTCATAGGCACGGGTGCTGTATGGTTTTATCATGGGTGCTGTGGGTGTTGGGCTGTTTCCATACCCTTAAAACCCACCGAGGAGCCCAAACTTTGTGCAAACTATTTGCATAGATGCATACCTATCCACAAACAACAAAAGTGCTGGAAGTAGATACATATAATGGGTCATATGGCCCAATTCAAGTTAAATATACCAATTTAACTTGAATTGTCATGGGTGCTGGGCTGTCTCCATACCCTTAAAACCCACTAAGGAGCCCAAACTTTTGCATATCTTCTTATAATGATGCAGATCTTTCCAAAAACACTAGGAGACCTAGAAGTATATACCTATAATGGGCCACAGGACCCAATTCCAGTTAAATATACCAATTTAACCATTAAAAAAAACAAATATTCCCCCCTGACCAGAGCCCAAAATGCCATTCAGGTGCCCAAATCATCTTTTCCCATTGCCTCTATATATTCTAAAGTGAAATGTGGAATCATTTTCAGAATGGGTATAGTCTGAGAGATGGCTGACTCAGAAATATGTTTTCATAGGCACGGGTGCTGTATGGTTTTATCATGGGTGCTGTGGGTGTTGGGCTGTTTCCATACCCTTAAAACCCACCGAGGAGCCCAAACTTTGCGCAAACTATTTGCATAGATGCATACCTATCCACAAACAACAAAAGTGCTGGAAGTAGATACATATAATGGGTCATATGGCCCAATTCAAGTTAAATATACCAATTTAACTTGAATTGTCATGGGTGCTGGGCTGTCTCCATACCCTTAAAACCCACTAAGGAGCCCAAACTTTTGCATATCTTCTTATAATGATGCAGATCTTTCCAAAAACACTAGGAGACCTAGAAGTATATACATGTACCTATAATGGGTCACAGGACCCAATTCCAGTTAAATATACCAATTTAACCATTAAAAAAACCAAATATTCCCCCCTGACCAGAGCCCAAAATGCCATTCAGGTGCCCAAATCATCTTTTCCCATTGCCTCTATATATTCTAAAGTGAAATGTGGAATCATTTTCAGAATGGGTATAGACTGAGAGATGGCTGACTCAGAAATATGTTTTCATAGGCACGGGTGCTGTATGGTTTTATCATGGGTGCTGTGGGTGTTGGGCTGTTTCCATACCCTTAAAACCCACCGAGGAGCCCAAACTTTGTGCAAACTATTTGCATAGATGCATACCTATCCACAAACAACAAAAGTGCTGGAAGTAGATACATATAATGGGTCATATGGCCCAATTCAAGTTAAATATACCAATTTAACTTGAATTGTCATGGGTGCTGGGCTGTCTCCATACCCTTAAAACCCACTAAGGAGCCCAAACATTTGCATATCTTCTTATAATGATGCAGATCTTTCCAAAAACACTAGGAGACCTAGAAGTATATACCTATAATGGGTCACAGGACCCAATTCCAGTTAAATATACCAATTTAACCATTAAAAAAAACAAATATTCCCCCCTGACCAGAGCCCAAAATGCCATTCAGGTGCCCAAATCATCTTTTCCCATTGCCTCTATATATTCTAAAGTGAAATGTGGAATCATTTTCAGAATGGGTATAGTCTGAGAGATGGCTGACTCAGAAATATGTTTTCATAGGCACGGGTGCTGTATGGTTTTATCATGGGTGCTGTGGGTGTTGGGCTGTTTCCATACCCTTAAAACCCACCGAGGAGCCCAAACTTTGTGCAAACTATTTGCATAGATGCATACCTATCCACAAACAACAAAAGTGCTGGAAGTAGATACATATAATGGGTCATATGGCCCAATTCAAGTTAAATATACCAATTTAACTTGAATTGTCATGGGTGCTGGGCTGTCTCCATACCCTTAAAACCCACTAAGGAGCCCAAACTTTTGCATATCTTCTTATAATGATGCAGATCTTTCCAAAAACACTAGGAGACCTAGAAGTATATACCTATAATGGGTCACAGGACCCAATTCCAGTTAAATATACCAATTTAACCATTAAAAAAAACAAATATTCCCCCCTGACCAGAGCCCAAAATGCCATTCAGGTACCCAAATCATCTTTTCCCATTGCCTCTATATATTCTAAAGTGAAATGTGGAATCATTTTCAGAATGGGTATAGTCTGAGAGATGGCTGACTCAGAAATATGTTTTCATAGGCACGGGTGCTGTATGGTTTTATCATGGGTGCTGTGGGTGTTGGGCTGTTTCCATACCCTTAAAACCCACCGAGGAGCCCAAACTTTGTGCAAACTATTTGCATAGATGCATACCTATCCACAAACAACAAAAGTGCTGGAAGTAGATACATATAATGGGTCATATGGCCCAATTCAAGTTAAATATACCAATTTAACTTGAATTGTCATGGGTGCTGGGCTGTCTCCATACCCTTAAAACCCACTAAGGAGCCCAAACTTTTGCATATCTTCTTATAATGATGCAGATCTTTCCAAAAACACTAGGAGACCTAGAAGTATATACCTATAATGGGTCACAGGACCCAATTCCAGTTAAATATACCAATTTAACCATTAAAAAAAACAAATATTCCCCCCTGACCAGAGCCCAAAATGCCATTCAGGTGCCCAAATCATCTTTTCCCATTGCCTCTATATATTCTAAAGTGAAATGTGGAATCATTTTCAGAATGGGTATAGTCTGAGAGATGGCTGACTCAGAAATATGTTTTCATAGGCACGGGTGCTGTATGGTTTTATCATGGGTGCTGTGGGTGTTGGGCTGTTTCCATACCCTTAAAACCCACCGAGGAGCCCAAACTTTGTGCAAACTATTTGCATAGATGCATACCTATCCACAAACAACAAAAGTGCTGGAAGTAGATACATATAATGGGTCATATGGCCCAATTCAAGTTAAATATACCAATTTAACTTGAATTGTCATGGGTGCTGGGCTGTCTCCATACCCTTAAAACCCACTAAGGAGCCCAAACTTTTGCATATCTTCTTATAATGATGCAGATCTTTCCAAAAACACTAGGAGACCTAGAAGTATATACCTATAATGGGTCACAGGACCCAATTCCAGTTAAATATACCAATTTAACCATTAAAAAAAACAAATATTCCCCCCTGACCAGAGCCCAAAATGCCATTCAGGTGCCCAAATCATCTTTTCCCATTGCCTCTATATATTCTAAAGTGAAATGTGGAATCATTTTCAGAATGGGTATAGTCTGAGAGATGGCTGACTCAGAAATATGTTTTCATAGGCACGGGTGCTGTATGGTTTTATCATGGGTGCTGTGGGTGTTGGGCTGTTTCCATACCCTTAAAACCCACCGAGGAGCCCAAACTTTGTGCAAACTATTTGCATAGATGCATACCTATCCACAAACAACAAAAGTGCTGGAAGTAGATACATATAATGGGTCATATGGCCCAATTCAAGTTAAATATACCAATTTAACTTGAATTGTCATGGGTGCTGGGCTGTCTCCATACCCTTAAAACCCACTAAGGAGCCCAAACTTTTGCATATCTTCTTATAATGATGCAGATCTTTCCAAAAACACTAGGAGACCTAGAAGTATATACCTATAATGGGTCACAGGACCCAATTCCAGTTAAATATACCAATTTAACCATTAAAAAAAACAAATATTCCCCCCTGACCAGAGCCCAAAATGCCATTCAGGTGCCCAAATCATCTTTTCCCATTGCCTCTATATATTCTAAAGTGAAATGTGGAATCATTTTCAGAATGGGTATAGTCTGAGAGATGGCTGACTCAGAAATATGTTTTCATAGGCACGGGTGCTGTATGGTTTTATCATGGGTGCTGTGGGTGTTGGGCTGTTTCCATACCCTTAAAACCCACCGAGGAGCCCAAACTTTGTGCAAACTATTTGCATAGATGCATACCTATCCACAAACAACAAAAGTGCTGGAAGTAGATACATATAATGGGTCATATGGCCCAATTCAAGTTAAATATACCAATTTAACTTGAATTGTCATGGGTGCTGGGCTGTCTCCATACCCTTAAAACCCACTAAGGAGCCCAAACATTTGCATATCTTCTTATAATGATGCAGATCTTTCCAAAAACACTAGGAGACCTAGAAGTATATACCTATAATGGGTCACAGGACCCAATTCCAGTTAAATATACCAATTTAACCATTAAAAAAAACAAATATTCCCCCCTGACCAGAGCCCAAAATGCCATTCAGGTGCCCAAATCATCTTTTCCCATTGCCTCTATATATTCTAAAGTGAAATGTGGAATCATTTTCAGAATGGGTATAGTCTGAGAGATGGCTGACTCAGAAATATGTTTTCATAGGCACGGGTGCTGTATTGTTTTATCATGGGTGCTGTGGGTGTTGGGCTGTTTCCATACCCTTAAAACCCACCGAGGAGCCCAAACTTTGTGCAAACTATTTGCATAGATGCATACCTATCCACAAACAACAAAAGTGCTGGAAGTAGATACATATAATGGGTCATATGGCCCAATTCAAGTTAAATATACCAATTTAACTTGAATTGTCATGGGTGCTGGGCTGTCTCCATACCCTTAAAACCCACTAAGGAGCCCAAACTTTTGCATAACTTCTTATAATGATGCAGATCTTTCCAAAAACACTAGGAGACCTAGAAGTATATACCTATAATGGGTCACAGGACCCAATTCCAGTTAAATATACCAATTTAACCATTAAAAAAAACAAATATTCCCCCCTGACCAGAGCCCAAAATGCCATTCAGGTGCCCAAATCATTTTTTCCCATTGCCTCTATATATTCTAAAGTGAAATGTGGAATCATTTTCAGAATGGGTATAGTCTGAGAGATGGCTGACTCAGAAATATGTTTTCATAGGCACGGGTGCTGTATGATTTTATCATGGGTGCTGTGGGTGTTGGGCTGTTTCCATACCCTTAAAACCCACCGAGGAGCCCAAACTTTGTGCAAACTATTTGCATAGATGCATACCTATCCACAAACAACAAAAGTGCTGGAAGTAGATACATATAATGGGTCATATGGCCCAATTCAAGTTAAATATACCAATTTAACTTGAATTGTCATGGGTGCTGGGCTGTCTCCATACCCTTAAAACCCACTAAGGAGCCCAAACTTTTGCATATCTTCTTATAATGATGCAGATCTTTCCAAAAACACTAGGAGACCTAGAAGTATATACCTATAATGGGTCACAGGACCCAATTCCAGTTAAATATACCAATTTAACCATTAAAAAAACCAAATATTCCCCCCTGACCAGAGCCCAAAATGCCATTCAGGTGCCCAAATCATCTTTTCCCATTGCCTCTATATATTCTAAAGTGAAATGTGGAATCATTTTCAGAATGGGTATAGTCTGAGAGATGGCTGACTCAGAAATATGTTTTCATAGGCACGGGTGCTGTATGGTTTTATCATGGGTGCTGTGGGTGTTGGGCTGTTTCCATACCCTTAAAACCCACCGAGGAGCCCAAACTTTGTGCAAACTATTTGCATAGATGCATACCTATCCACAAACAACAAAAGTGCTGGAAGTAGATACATATAATGGGTCATATGGCCCAATTCAAGTTAAATATACCAATTTAACTTGAATTGTCATGGGTGCTGGGCTGTCTCCATACCCTTAAAACCCACTAAGGAGCCCAAACTTTTGCATATCTTCTTATAATGATGCAGATCTTTCCAAAAACACTAGGAGACCTAGAAGTATATACCTATAATGGGTCACAGGACCCAATTCCAGTTAAATATACCAATTTAACCATTAAAAAAACCAAATATTCCCCCCTGACCAGAGCCCAAAATGCCATTCAGGTGCCCAAATCATCTTTTCCCATTGCCTCTATATATTCTAAAGTGAAATGTGGAATCATTTTCAGAATGGGTATAGTCTGAGAGATGGCTGACTCAGAAATATGTTTTCATAGGCACGGGTGCTGTATGGTTTTATCATGGGTGCTGTGGGTGTTGGGCTGTTTCCATACCCTTAAAACCCACCGAGGAGCCCAAACTTTGTGCAAACTATTTGCATAGATGCATACCTATCCACAAACAACAAAAGTGCTGGAAGTAGATACATATAATGGGTCATATGGCCCAATTCAAGTTAAATATACCAATTTAACTTGAATTGTCATGGGTGCTGGGCTGTCTCCATACCCTTAAAACCCACTAAGGAGCCCAAACTTTTGCATATCTTCTTATAATGATGCAGATCTTTCCAAAAACACTAGGAGACCTAGAAGTATATACCTATAATGGGTCACAGGACCCAATTCCAGTTAAATATACCAATTTAACCATTAAAAAAAACAAATATTCCCCCCTGACCAGAGCCCAAAATGCCATTCAGGTGCCCAAATCATCTTTTCCCATTGCCTCTATATATTCTAAAGTGAAATGTGGAATCATTTTCAGAATGGGTATAGTCTGAGAGATGGCTGACTCAGAAATATGTTTTCATAGGCACGGGTGCTGTATGGTTTTATCATGGGTGCTGTGGGTGTTGGGCTGTTTCCATACCCTTAAAACCCACCGAGGAGCCCAAACTTTGTGCAAACTATTTGCATAGATGCATACCTATCCACAAACAACAAAAGTGCTGGAAGTAGATACATATAATGGGTCATATGGCCCAATTCAAGTTAAATATACCAATTTAACTTGAATTGTCATGGGTGCTGGGCTGTCTCCATACCCTTAAAACCCACTAAGGAGCCCAAACTTTTGCATATCTTCTTATAATGATGCAGATCTTTCCAAAAACACTAGGAGACCTAGAAGTATATACCTATAATGGGTATTGAATTGTCATGGGTGCTGGGCTGTCTCCATACCCTTAAAACCCACTAAGGAGCCCAAACTTTTGCATATCTTCTTATAATGATGCAGATCTTTCCAAAAACACTAGGAGACCTAGAAGTATATACCTATAATGGGTCACAGGACCCAATTCCAGTTAAATATACCAATTTAACCATTAAAAAAAACAAATATTCCCCCCTGACCAGAGCCCAAAATGCCATTCAGGTGCCCAAATCATCTTTTCCCATTGCCTCTATATATTCTAAAGTGAAATGTGGAATCATTTTCAGAATGGGTATAGTCTGAGAGATGGCTGACTCAGAAATATGTTTTCATAGGCACGGGTGCTGTATGGTTTTATCATGGGTGCTGTGGGTGTTGGGCTGTTTCCATACCCTTAAAACCCACCGAGGAGCCCAAACTTTGTGCAAACTATTTGCATAGATGCATACCTATCCACAAACAACAAAAGTGCTGGAAGTAGATACATATAATGGGTCATATGGCCCAATTCAAGTTAAATATACCAATTTAACTTGAATTGTCATGGGTGCTGGGCTGTCTCCATACCCTTAAAACCCACTAAGGAGCCCAAACTTTTGCATATCTTCTTATAATGATGCAGATCTTTCCAAAAACACTAGGAGACCTAGAAGTATATACCTATAATGGGTCACAGGACCCAATTCCAGTTAAATATACCAATTTAACCATTAAAAAAAACAAATATTCCCCCCTGACCAGAGCCCAAAATGCCATTCAGGTGCCCAAATCATCTTTTCCCATTGCCTCTATATATTCTAAAGTGAAATGTGGAATCATTTTCAGAATGGGTATAGTCTGAGAGATGGCTGACTCAGAAATATGTTTTCATAGGCACGGGTGCTGTATGGTTTTATCATGGGTGCTGTGGGTGTTGGGCTGTTTCCATACCCTTAAAACCCACCGAGGAGCCCAAACTTTGTGCAAACTATTTGCATAGATGCATACCTATCCACAAACAACAAAAGTGCTGGAAGTAGATACATATAATGGGTCATATGGCCCAATTCAAGTTAAATATACCAATTTAACTTGAATTGTCATGGGTGCTGGGCTGTCTCCATACCCTTAAAACCCACTAAGGAGCCCAAACTTTTGCATATCTTCTTATAATGATGCAGATCTTTCCAAAAACACTAGGAGACCTAGAAGTATATACCTATAATGGGTCACAGGACCCAATTCCAGTTAAATATACCAATTTAACCATTAAAAAAAACAAATATTCCCCCCTGACCAGAGCCCAAAATGCCATTCAGGTGCCCAAATCATCTTTTCCCATTGCCTCTATATATTCTAAAGTGAAATGTGGAATCATTTTCAGAATGGGTATAGTCTGAGAGATGGCTGACTCAGAAATATGTTTTCATAGGCACGGGTGCTGTATGGTTTTATCATGGGTGCTGTGGGTGTTGGGCTGTTTCCATACCCTTAAAACCCACCGAGGAGCCCAAACTTTGTGCAAACTATTTGCATAGATGCATACCTATCCACAAACAACAAAAGTGCTGGAAGTAGATACATATAATGGGTCATATGGCCCAATTCAAGTTAAATATACCAATTTAACTTGAATTGTCATGGGTGCTGGGCTGTCTCCATACCCTTAAAACCCACTAAGGAGCCCAAACTTTTGCATATCTTCTTATAATGATGCAGATCTTTCCAAAAACACTAGGAGACCTAGAAGTATATACCTATAATGGGTATTGAATTGTCATGGGTGCTGGGCTGTCTCCATACCCTTAAAACCCACTAAGGAGCCCAAACTTTTGCATATCTTCTTATAATGATGCAGATCTTTCCAAAAACACTAGGAGACCTAGAAGTATATACCTATAATGGGTCACAGGACCCAATTCCAGTTAAATATACCAATTTAACCATTAAAAAAAACAAATATTCCCCCCTGACCAGAGCCCAAAATGCCATTCAGGTGCCCAAATCATCTTTTCCCATTGCCTCTATATATTCTAAAGTGAAATGTGGAATCATTTTCAGAATGGGTATAGTCTGAGAGATGGCTGACTCAGAAATATGTTTTCATAGGCACGGGTGCTGTATGGTTTTATCATGGGTGCTGTGGGTGTTGGGCTGTTTCCATACCCTTAAAACCCACCGAGGAGCCCAAACTTTGTGCAAACTATTTGCATAGATGCATACCTATCCACAAACAACAAAAGTGCTGGAAGTAGATACATATAATGGGTCATATGGCCCAATTCAAGTTAAATATACCAATTTAACTTGAATTGTCATGGGTGCTGGGCTGTCTCCATACCCTTAAAACCCACTAAGGAGCCCAAACTTTTGCATATCTTCTTATAATGATGCAGATCTTTCCAAAAACACTAGGAGACCTAGAAGTATATACCTATAATGGGTCACAGGACCCAATTCCAGTTAAATATACCAATTTAACCATTAAAAAAAACAAATATTCCCCCCTGACCAGAGCCCAAAATGCCATTCAGGTGCCCAAATCATCTTTTCCCATTGCCTCTATATATTCTAAAGTGAAATGTGGAATCATTTTCAGAATGGGTATAGTCTGAGAGATGGCTGACTCAGAAATATGTTTTCATAGGCACGTGTGCTGTATGGTTTTATCATGGGTGCTGTGGGTGTTGGGCTGTTTCCATACCCTTAAAACCCACCGAGGAGCCCAAACTTTGTGCAAACTATTTGCATAGATGCATACCTATCCACAAACAACAAAAGTGCTGGAAGTAGATACATATAATGGGTCATATGGCCCAATTCAAGTTAAATATACCAATTTAACTTGAATTGTCATGGGTGCTGGGCTGTCTCCATACCCTTAAAACCCACTAAGGAGCCCAAACTTTTGCATATCTTCTTATAATGATGCAGATCTTTCCAAAAACACTAGGAGACCTAGAAGTATATACCTATAATGGGTCACAGGACCCAATTCCAGTTAAATATACCAATTTAACCATTAAAAAAAACAAATATTCCCCCCTGACCAGAGCCCAAAATGCCATTCAGGTGCCCAAATCATCTTTTCCCATTGCCTCTATATATTCTAAAGTGAAATGTGGAATCATTTTCAGAATGGGTATAGTCTGAGAGATGGCTGACTCAGAAATATGTTTTCATAGGCACGGGTGCTGTATGGTTTTATCATGGGTGCTGTGGGTGTTGGGCTGTTTCCATACCCTTAAAACCCACCGAGGAGCCCAAACTTTGTGCAAACTATTTGCATAGATGCATACCTATCCACAAACAACAAAAGTGCTGGAAGTAGATACCTAACAGTGATGGAATAGGTTATGTACAGTGCCCAAATTGGAGTTAAATGAATGATACTAATTTTAATATTTAAAAAAAAACATATAGTTGCCTTAGGCTACCCTGAGCCCAAAATCGGTTCTAATAAGTTATATGTGCCCAAGTCATAATTATAGATCCCAAGTGAACCAGTTTTCAACATATGTAATATATGACACAAAACCCCCCTGCCAACTGTGACTATAAACATGGCCTAAACGAATATATATATCTGGTAATTGTTTGTATTATTTTGATTGCAACTGTACTACTGATAGTATAGGCGTTATCATTGCATTCGTAGTAAAATATCATATCAGATCTCGTATTGCGCATGTGCTAGCGGATGTTTTCATTCTGTGTTTATATTATTTGTTGTGGGTGGGTGGTTGGTCTCCCGTCTGGAGCATTCCCTATTAGCATTTATTCGATGGCGAAGTTTTGGAACACCGCTTCGGAATTGCTATCGAATCGGATTGCCTTTATGACAATACATGTTCTAGAATCGTTTTAAATAAGTTAAATTTACACCAGCAAGTACAGTTTAATAGTTTACGGGTGTGGTCTCTTGCTTTTGTGTAGTTGGAATGTCGGAAACAGCGATCGAATTGTGTGTGTTCATCTCGAACTTCCGGTCGGTCGCCCAATTTATTCTCGACCCAAATTCCCATTTCGGTTAAAAGAGCAGCTGAGTCCAGACACAAATATCACTTGGGTAGTTTTACCATTTTAGTGTTTTTAATATAGTTTCTTTAAAAAGAACTTGTTTAATCACCAACTAATATGCGGATTGTCGTAATTATAAGCAATCAACGTCGTTTTCGATGCATCTGTCGGCGTATAGAAGTGTCGGATGCCGAACTACATACTTTGTATAATTTCGCTTCGCGAAATTATACAGTATGTAATTCGGCATCCGACACTTCTATACGCCGACAGATGCATCGAAAACGACGTTGATTGCATATATACTAATTAAATGCACCGACTATCGATGGCAAAATGGGTATCGTTTGTTTATCGCCGATAAATGCGTCCCGAATCGAGTGGTAAATATTTACAATTGAGCGTATAGTTCAGACGATGTTCTCTATGGAGTGTTATGGTCGATTTGCTTGAGATTTTCGGCGATGTTGGTAGAATCCTCCAGTTAGCATAGCGCGTGAGCACTGACTTATTAGTTTCAGGCACCCCAACAAGTACATAATATGTCTTTAACGAGCTTCAATCGAAACATAATCTTTCCAGGCGGACACAATCTATTCTGTTTTCTCACACTGTCTGAATAGCGTTGGATTCTTTCTATATATCAGAAGATTGGATTATTCCTCTTGCTACATGTTTCGTAATGCTACACGTTTGATACCCAACATATAAACGGATTGGCCGTGTACGTATAGGCGGAATGGTCACGTGAGTCATGGGACCTTCGTTGGTAATGGCAACACCCGTTACAAGTTACACGTACATGTGTCTGAATTTGGCTAATAACTCTCCAATAACATTTCGCATATTGAAACCAATGTTATGTAAATAGTACGGTTACAGTGGTATTACATATCAAAGTCCAAATAGAAGACAAGTTTAAATGTACTCAATCCGATTTAACGGCCCTAAATTACTACGTATTTGGCTTCGGGGGTAAAAAATATTTGATTCGAGTCGAGGAACCCACCTATCAAAGCTCAGAGTGATCAGATATCGATTTTTGAAGTTTGTTATTTCAATTGTTTGTGGCCCAGAAACACGTCATCAAACGGACGGTCTCGGTCAAGATTGCGGATGAAGATGGGTAACTCAAAAACGGCCAAATTTCGTGAATACTCAAGTGATAATACGGCCATATTTCGTTGAACAAAATGTTGATAAATAACACGTTTTGGGAAATTTGATACCATAGGTGACAGTGGTTAGCATTATTTTTGTTGCAATTAATCGATTCTGATAACAAAAGCGCATTTTGAAGAAATGTTGTTGTTGTATATTTATCTTGATGATATGGGGACGTTCTGATCGGATTGAGTAACTTTAATCAAGACATGATGGTAAACTTTGGAAAAGGTAAAAGCATTGAAAAATATTCTGAAAAATACATTTAGACTAATCTATTTGAACTTACTACACGATTAGCGATGTTTGTTGACAAATGACTGTAACAGTTTTGTTTATATAACAATGGGTTGAACACGCAAAATTTCGTTATTGGAGAACAATCACCACCGAATACTGGAACACATTTTATCTATTTATCCCTGTTCTTCTTAGCAGTGATATTTATACAGACATAAATCTTTTCGCACATTTACCCACAGTAATACTGTTAAAGGCACGGGCGGCGTTCGTTGCAGAAATATTCATATTTTTTCAAATCGCCATCAACAGAAGGAATATTAAAATATATATAGTTTTGTTCATATGCCAAACATAATCAGAGCTTAAATAGTATATTGTCGTCAAGGCGTACGATGGTGTACGTAAACAAGAACCTGCTCGTGTTACAGAAGTTGTGCTTCTGTTTACATAACACAGCGCAATTTTGTTGGTTAATCACACACAAATGATATAAACGCTCTTTATGATTTTCATACCAGGAAAACAGTAACAAATAACGCTCTTTATGTTTACCATATCCGGATCTAAACAAAAGCCAAGTAACGTAACGTTTTTTGCTTTTGTTTACATAACAGAGGGAACAAAATTTGACAATAACATACTGTTTAGGCCATATTTCTGATTGTTGTAAGAACAAAGTCTGTCTATATTTTACTATTCTTTCTGTTTATGGCGGTTTTTGACGGAGGTGAATATTTTAACAGCATACCCATCGTCAACGCCGCCCGTATCTTTAATGAATTGGGTCACTTTAAGAATATAATTCCTACCTCGGTCAGATATCGGGCCTACAATATCAAACCAACAAAGTTATATATCCTCTAACTATTACAGGGCGAATCAATTCGACCTGAAAGCAATGCAAAAGGCCGGTGAATGCTTTGTACAGCTGTCACTCCATATAGCGGGTGCTATTCTGTAGCTGAAGGTAGAATCGACTAAATCAACTTCGCCCTTAAACCTTTCCACACTAAATACCCTTCGATGAGTAGTTATCCCATAGGAAATGTTCAGATAATAAGTTCAACAAACGACAATTGTTGGTCTTATTAATCTGAATATTTCCCTCCAGGAAATAGGACTCGTTCTGTGCTTGTATTATCTCTCGTCGACTTATTATTTTTCTGAAACCCCATCTAGATGAATAATATACCATTCCATTTAATACTTTTATAGATGAGTGGGCGAATCAATTTAGTATAGAAATGGTTACGCCCCTTGTACGATTAGGAATGGAATTATGACGACGTACCCGACCCTTGAATTTAATATAGCGTCCTACATGTTCGATCGAAATTTAAGAAGATAGCATTTATTTTCGAATCGAACAATCTATTGTGAACATGATGCCATTCTATCTGATCTCAATCATAAATCGAACAAAGCAACACCATTGAGAATCAGATATGACATTATAGGTTACTTGTGCTTTTCGTAACCAATAGAAACCTTTCACACAATAAACTACGATAGATAAAAATTACGAATAGCTAATTGTAGTCGTAAATTTTTAGGACGGTCCAAAAACCCTTTCGAGTCAGTTTTTGAGACAATCGTGCAGTAGTTAATATGTTGTGATCAGGTCATAGCTTAGCGCTTTGTGTTTGGCGAGATCCTCACGTTTCACACGACGAACCTCAAAATCATCTTCAACATTGAGGAGTTGAGAAACGATCGCGAACTTTTTAATATGTGATGTATTTGTGAGTTCTGTGTGAATTTTGTGTGATGTATTTGTGAGTTTTGTGTGATGTATTTGTGAGTTTTGTTGAAAATCATAAACCGAAATAGTACCAACGAATAGGGAAAACGACAATGAATAGAAAAGAAAGAACACAAATTCTGATGACGTGTAACTATTTTCGTAATAATTATCTGTCGTAGTTCATAATGCGAAAGGTGTATATTTTCTTATTGTGGAAACTTTGTCAATAAACATTTCCGAATATATTTCTTACTGGTATGTGGCTGGTCTATTGGACACGACTTAAAGATACGGGCGGCATTGGCGGTGGTATGCTGTTAAAATATTCACCTCCGTAAAAAAGACGCCATAAACAGAAATAATAGTAAAATATAGACAGACTTTGTTCTTATAACAATCAGAAATATGGCATAAGCAGTATGTTATTGTCAAATGTTTTTCCTTTGTTATGTAAACAAAAGAAAAACGTTACAGAACCTCGCTTTTGTTTAGATCCGGATATGGTAACATAGAGAGCGTTATTTGTTACTGTTTTCCTGATATCGAAATGATAAAAAGCGTTTATGTCATGTGTGTGTGATTAACCAATATAATTGCGCTGTGTTATGTAAACAGAAGCAAAACTTCTGTGACACGAACAAGCTCTTGTTTGCGTACACCATCGTTCGTCTTAACGACAATATACTATTTACGCGCTGATTATTTTTGGCATATGAACAAAACTATATATAATTTAATATTCCTTCTGTTGATGGCGATTTGAACAAATATGAATATGTCTGCAACGAACGCCGCCCGTGCCTTTAAATATTTACTGATATCACGGAAAAAAGTTATGGTATAGTACGTCCATTAGATGCTGCTACTTGAGCCTCAGCAGTCAGCTGTATCTTATAAACATGTGCATGCCTGCATGTTATTATTGACCAGCATTCGATAGAGATGTGAATAATCGCACATTATTTTAACAATAACATGATTTTGAAGGGCGTCGTGGTGTATTAACGGCTCAACAGAAATCATTAACAGCCCCAGACGTAGTCGAGGTCTGTTAGTATATAAGGCGAAGGGCTGTTAATAATTTATGGAGGGCGGTCAATACACCACAATGCCGACAACGTCGAGTTATTATTATTATTACCATCTCAACTGTTAAAACATTGGGGCTATCTTATACAATATCTGGAAGCAAAAAGAAGTTTGAAAAAATCACAATTGTAATCATTACTTCTCAGAAGTTACATGTAGATACCCGCATGGTTGCAGCATACTATGTCATAATTCACTTTTGGTACACATTGAAATTACAAATTGGATGGAATACAATAGTCGGAAGGAGATAATTCATCAGCCGATGTGTATAATAGAGAAAGTAATCGTTGGTGATGAGACAGGACTGTGAGTTAAATTGAAGCGAATGACGTTTGGATCAGACTACCGCGAAAATCGGAGACCCATTTACAAGTGACGTAACCTGTTGGGCCGATAATGACCAGACAATTCATTATAGGCCCGACAAGTGACGTGCTGAGCATTACTGCTTCTGAACGCCCGGTTAAATTGTGATATATAGGGAACGCCCATAAAAAGATGAATACTTAGTTGGCTTTGAAATAATCTTATAACTTTTGGACATCGATGGGTGTTTTTGTTCTGAAAACAATGCAATGCACATGATATGGAAAGCGATCGTGTAAGGTTTGTATACTGTATGGCTACACCATATTTATAGTATAATTAGAGCTGGGTTGCAGCAATTGTCGTCAGTTAGTCCACTTTGGAGTTGCCTGAATACAGGGATATATATGGATTTTTCATAACGCTTTAACTTCAATCCGTGACGTCACAAAATATGAGAAGATATTATGTCGATGTTTTCACACAAAAGGGAAACCTATCTAAAAACGCTGAATCTCTGACGCCGCATATCGGCAGATAGGCACGTCGGTAAAATATCGCGTGTGTTGGATGTGTGCTTACCAAACCGACGACCATTCAATTCATTTTTAGCAAAATGATGAAACCCGCTGATTTTTACCATAAACAACATGAGCATAATGTCTTTTCGTAAATTAAAAAGAAATTACATGTTTCGATATCAAAAATGTAAATTGCGGCAGATCCATATACAAAGTACAGCCAAATAATGCATTTGGTAATGTGTATTACGCTACTTACATGTAACACATAATGATTAATTTTGCATAAACACATTTCGCCATTCAGTTTTAAGACTGATTTTCATTGAGGCATCCAGTAGGGAGATAAATAAACCTCGTGTATTTTAAACGCGTGTACATAGGAGCTATACCGTGCAAGCGAAACACACCCACTTTCGTTCCGACAACCCATGTGTTATGTATTCTTATATTCCATTTTTCTACGAACAGTTGGTATCATAGTATCAGTTTGTCTAGACAACTATCGATGTATGTGCTTATACACTCAGTAAACAGTAGGATTGTTTAAACTTCCTAAACTATGGACCAACCGTCAACAGCGATCCGCCAATAAAATCGCTACTCCCATCACGGATCTAAAAACAGATACTAGAAGCTCCATCAAACTTTGGATACACACAATGATAGTACACACACAGCATTAACATTCACTTCATGTATTGTGTGGTTATATCATGCATGCGGAAACAAGCGCGTTTAAAGTACACGAGTATTATAAACCTCGCCACGTGTGCTAACAATTAGAAGGATCTATTTCCCTGGAAGAATGAAGCGACTGGGCGGTGCGCATGAGCAAGATCCACTGTTGAGCATTACGTAGCTCCATGAAGCCGGGCAGTTGACTTGGCCTGCGCACTCGTGGACGGTGGTAGCTGGACTTCCTGTAGTAGTAGTTGTTCGTCTTGTGGTCGACCGGCTATCGGGAACCACGTGCCCACTCGCTAAAACTCCAGCGTGGCACCTGTTGAGAATGAAATTGACTTAATGTGGTAACGTTAATCATTTGGCAACTATAAAACAAAAATATTGAGACAAAAAGTAAACTATCGTTATGCTTGTTTACGTGTCTGAAATCATTCGATTGTATCACGGAACCCATTCGTGGGAAGCTTAGACTGCCAATTATTGGCTTACATAATTTTTTTTTAAATACGCCTTGTATATAACTGAGTCGCGGACATATTGGATACATCCAGCCCCATTCTGTCTTTTTAAGGGCAACAGGTTAAAGTTCTGTAGTAGCATTTCGTATATGGAGCTTTTGAATATTCATGATTTCCATAAGGAATGCTACTCCAGAACTTTGACCTGTAGCATTACAAAACGGAAAGGGGATGGATGGAATCAATATGGCCGCGACTCAGTGACAAGGCCGTTCTATCAGAAAATATTTCATTCTTGATATAGGTTGCCATATATGCACACAAAACATGACAAATCAACACAACCTTCTTCGATAAATTTCTTTCTTTTGATATATAAGTTTATAGTTACAGATCACTGATCTCCATATCAACACCCAAATGGATCTAGATATTTGTATGTACGAATGAATGCTCCCATAAAGCGTTTTAGTGTTTTTGTATGGATTGACTCTGCATGGTTTCTGTACGCATGTGTACTATAGTACAGTTAATAGCTTGAGATTACTTCCGTGTATGCTACCAATATACATTTAGAAAAGGCATATATAAACCAAGTTAACCCTTTATTTACTAAATGGATTCTCCCATTCAGTTATAAAAGTATATAATTGTATGGTCTAAAATTCTTTGGAGGGTGTTCAGGAAAAATTACCATTGGAGGGAAATGTTGAGATACTAAGTCGTTTGTTGCACTTATTATCTGAACATTTCATGCGGGAACTACTCGTCGATGAGAATTTAGTTATCTAGTAAAGAAAGGGTTAAGATCTTGCCGTTTTGACCTTTTCTCTTTTTCAACTTAGACATTATTCTTTCGCAATGTTTGTAATTTTATGAAATTTGGATATACAATTTATGAGAATACGTGCAACACTTTGAGCATGCTAGAGTAAATATTCTCTATTCCTTCAAAATGTCCAAGGAGGAGGGCCAGTGACCAATTTTTAATGGGCAGTTAATAGCTTGAGCTTGTCACTAGTAACGGCTTGGAATATATTCCATTAGAATGTTGATTTATTAATTTTTTATTGATTTTTCAAAACCAGGTCAAGTGTTGTATTTCCAGAAACAAAATTCTCAAAAATAAATTTATAGAAAAAATTGCCTATTTACCAAGCCCAGCCGCCAGTTAAATGTTATGTCTGTTTAATGTTATGGCTGCTTTAGTTCCCAGACAATTGCTTCATATATAATTTTTGCCGATGAGATTTGCATGGAATTCCCCATTCAAAATTGGTCACTTGTCCTCCTTTATTTGGACAACGCCGGGTAACCATGTCGATGTCTAATAAACTCACGAGCATGTATCTTGATTGAATGTTGACTGGCTTCCGCACGCAATATTCATGTCCTTACAGACGCATGCGCATCTGACTGGGTCGAATCTCTTCGTCGACGGACATAGTGTGGTATCTCTGCACATACATCTGCACATTTCTGGCCTGTAGATATGTAAACGAGGGTCGCAGTCCGAAGCCTGCACAGTACATACCGCAGCGCATCGGATATGCTTTTCTACCGGAAACTTCTTGAATCCGAGATACTGGAACCCTCCGGCTCCCTGGCTGGAATACCTCACCGCGAGAGTCTGAAACGAAACGTTGGGGTCAAAGTTGAAGATCCACGGTCAGATTTGAGTCAGGTCCGAGCATTTGGCGCCGGACATTTGCATAATGAGGTCCCCAGAGGATGCATTTAGTTACGCTACCTCATTCATCCCCCGAGGACCAAATTGTGCATGTCTTCGTCTGCTATGGGAGACCCAGACACAGATTTACGTTCCCAGACGGCGAAGATGGCTATGTGGCCCCCGTTGGGCACCTAGATTATACATTGTATAGTATAGTCTGCCAATTTGGGGATATATATAAACTGAACTAAAATAGAAAATAATCTTTCCAAAGAAACTAAAATACTTGTTAATTTAATACTAGTAATAACGATACTTTACAGAGAGGATGAGGCATACGCAGAATGAGGTAGGCATAAGGTGAGTTTAGTCATGCTAGCCCGCTGTGGGGGTTGGCGCAACTAAATTCATGTTCTGGTGCCTGCAACCTGAATCATTATAGAAGAGACTTGTTCTTTTATTCGAATACAGATATTGTAATATGTTCCGCCTCCAGTAAGAAACCGGGCCGTTGATTGGTCAGAGAGCCGCGCAACATGTCTTATATGTTTACGCCTCGAGCCGTCAACATAAGGGAAACCAAGACAACGGTTTCATCGTCTCTCGCTGGCCTGCTTTTTTCATGACGTCATTATCGTTGTACAAAGTTATGGCGAGAGCGATAGATTTTGACATTTTCTGCTGATCATTCTTCGGAATAAATGTCAAAATTTCTGAGAATGACCAGGACGGTCGGCAGAACATATATATACGTTATTGTGGTGGATTGACGTCAATCCACCACAATAACTTATATAATGCATATACCCTTAATGTACCCTAATTGCACTGCGGGGTATCTATGTTCTTATTGAGATCGTTCCAATTTTAGTTTATCTTGCGCAATGTTGTGCGGGGTGCTCAGACGGCAAGGTGCATTGTGCATTAGGCCGCCATAAGCCGCCAAGCGGTGGCAAAGATGATTCATGCATAAGCCGTCCATTGGTTGTTTAGATCGTTCAAATCCAGATATGTAATTTGTGATACACGCAAAGTAAATGGAGTGTAATCTAATAAACGCCATTCGTTGAATCATACCAGAGATGTAATGCCGAATTTGCTTTGATACATGTATGTTGTATTTAATTTTAAATTCCATTCACAAATTAGACACAGGTATATATATGGAATCATATATATATATATATATATATATATATATATATATATATATATATATATATATATATATATATATATATATCCGGATGTGCGTTGTCATCACATGTTCACTTCTGCTCAAACAGACATAGCTCATTCGAAACTCCAAATGTGGGGGAAAGGGATAAGATACAAGGTCGATAAATACACGAGATAGAGATAATCAAGGAACAGGTAATAACTAAGAAAAGGTTCCCAGTTGTTGAATTGGTGGATTACGATCTCTGCGGGCGTAATCCAGAGAAGGGATTCATGGCATGATCTAACCGAGATGTAACAAACGCGAGCATAATTCCCGGTTTCAAACTGCCACATGGCTTTAACAGGTAAGGATATTCAATCGGGTGGTGGCTATAGCATGATTCTTAGCTCAACTTGACGATTTGAATGATTTTCCATAAAAACATTGCCGAATCTTTCCGAAGATCATTCAAATAACATTGCCAGCCAGCCGCCATCTTGTATTTTGCACTTTGCATGACAATACATCCGATCGTCACCAAACTTCATGTGTATCTTCGGGGTGACCTCCAGATAGGAGCCATCAATTTTATTTTTAAATTCGTGTGCTCCATGCACTATTATTGGAGAAATATTTGAAATGAAAACAGGTTCACACACAATACAATCGCTTCACTTCAACTGTTTTACTTTCCTTATTATTTATCATTGCATTGTCACTGTTCAGCATACAATTAATGCCTCTCTAAGTTTAGCTACCATGTCATTAATTGACACTTTTATTGCATGCTGAGGTGGAATGTTAATGTTACACTAAGGGAAAGGTGAAAGCCGGAGACAGAGAAGGCGTTGTATAGCCATGTGGTCATCGCACTGTTCTCACCTTCCGATAAATGGTCTGGTTTCTTATCGGTCTGCATTCCAGTAAGTCGGCATTGCAGCAGCCACCACATTGCTCAACGGCCACACACTCTGGGAAGTACAGTACGTTTGGGTCTGAATCTTTTGGGAATTTGTACGTCAGCATTCGTGTTGAGCAAATATCCATCTGCGCCAAAGGTACTGAAAGTGTAAAGTTGGTGAAGTAATGTAGTTTCACATTATTCATAATAAAACGCGTTCGACACTGCGTGCCGCTAGTAGTCCATCAGGTGACGTCACATGAGAGAAGATTGTAGATTCAGTGAACGTTCAGACGACCACGATTCAATCGTAAGTGGAAGGATTTCCGTCGTAGGAAGTAATCGGTAATTAGAATCCGCATGCTCACGTCAAAATCGCAAGTAAAAAATGTAATATAAAGCACTGTTTGATTTTAGATTCGAAATCGTGGCGTATCCTTGTATACCCCCACTTGCGACGTAATCGCAGTGGTGTGTACGTACAAATCGTGGTTGGAAAGATCGCAGGGTAGTTAATCACATGCTTTACGAACAACCTACGATATCATCATGTACGACGACATCGCAATCGTGTGAACAAACTATCCACGATCTCGCCGGGCCCGATTCATTCTATTTTCCCATACTGTCTCTATCTGTATCCGGCGCTCTCTCTCTCTCTCTGTCTTGTTCGTGTGCCCGGCCGATCTGTTTCCATCTATATTCGTTTTGCTTTGCACATACATAAAGTGTGTACATGTATATATGTTATGTTCTCGTTCCTATGTTCTATTGTTTTTGTATGTTCTTGTATTACATGTGTATATCATATCTTCATTTATATGGAGGAATTAAAGATATATATATAATGGAATATTTAATCGCATGAATCGGCATAACTTCAGTTACGGGCAGCATATCACAAAAACATTTTCGGCAACGTGCTCAGTGAATTAGCGGGCATCGATAATGACTGAGAAATGCTGCACCGATTTAAACTAATTAAACTCATTGAAACCTCCAAATGATGTCTATGTAATAGGGTAGGATAGGATATTTTAATTAAATTATTTCTCACTAAATGTGCCACCAACGACCACAACGCCGTATACTATCCCACAATAATACACCCAACCACCAGTACATTCATTTCTTATATATAGCTTTAAATGTTTGATGATTTATTCCGATAAACAAGCTGAATGTATTGTCAAGTACAAATCTGCCGAGAATATGAGACTAGCCCATCCAGCCCATTAAGTTATCCCAATACTAGTATATGATTTCCCAGCACTCAGCAACGATAACACGTGTGCCTCACGTCAATGGGTGTGGAATAAAAAAGTGATATTTGAAGAAGAGTTGAGCATTTATATTAGTAAAAAAGATACGGAATGTAGACAACGGAGGTGATCTCGAGGCATAACTAAATGTTCAATTATACCTTTATATGTGTAATGTTGAATGGGTTAAGCACAGTTAACGCCACCAAAAATACCAGAATAATATTTGATTCGAGCCGAGGAACATATCCATCAACGCTCAGGGTGATCAGATATCGATTTTTGAAGTTTGTTATTTCAATTGTCTGTAGCCCAGAAACACGCCGTAAAAAAGGATGGTCTCGGTCAAAATTGCGGATGAAGATGTATAACTCTAAAAACAAGTAGTATTACGGCCAAATTTCGTGAATACTCGAGTGATAATACGGCGATATTTCGTTGAACAAAATGTTGATAAATAACACGTTTTGGAAAATTTGATACCATAGTTGACAGCATTATTTTGCTGCAATTAATCGATTCTGATAACTGAAGCGTATTTTGAAGAAATTTTGTTGTTGTTGTTGCTGTATCTGGATGATATGGGGACCCTCGCGGAAGAAAATAATATTTATTCCGGGCAGTGTTCGAATCGAATAGAAATTTCGTACATGCATGTGTGGGTGGGTGGGGGGGGGGGGGGGATTGCGACACTTTTCTCATAACAATACGGGACCAAATATCTATATAACTATCAATATGACTGAATATCCGGCATACTTTGTGGAATGAAGAAATAACAGAAATATTTTGGAATACGATCCATTTTGTTATTAAATTCGGCAGCGTAGAAAAATACACACCGAGAATCGGCGTATAACTACCGAGAAGAGGATTTGAAACCGAACCTCGATCAAGTCATTACAGTGTGACATACCTGTGTCAATGGTGGAGGAGTAGACCCCACGTCCAGAATCCGTCGCTATATCTGAAAGAAGACAAACAATTTGAGGAATAACAGGCTAACCCTTCCATTAAAGGGAGCCCCGCATATATAAAAGAATAAATTGGCCTAACAACATTTACCTTGTAAGCCAGTGCACGTTCTTACAAATGCGAGGCTCCCTATGGGAGACTTGCGTATATATATATAAGAGAATGCACTGGCACGTTTTCTATATTGCTGCACCAGCGCAGCTCCCGACATGAAAGGGTTAAACATTATGATCACAAAACCGCAAATTAAAGGGACACAAGACACCTACAGAGGGTAAATGTGAAAAAATCAAAAAGGTTTGTAAAACAATCACCACTGAGAAGAACATCTAGAAACAGATAGACTTTGTTCTTATTTTTATTATTGATAACTCTCCAGTCACAATATTCCACAATTTGAAACCATTGTTGTGTAAATATTACTGTCACAGTGAATGTCATCTTAACATAATATCAACAAAGACGTACTTGTCATATGAAACAGGCTGCTGCCGCGTGCGAGATTGAGCCACAGAAACCGACTCATATAAGCATCCACTCTTACTGTCGGTTCCGCTCCATGATCAGACCCATAACTCCCCCAAAATATTAGGGGGGTGTAATGTGTCCTTAGCCGACGTCCCCGCCAAATTGCCCGACTTTTAATAATTCAGGAGATACTGAAGACAAACATCGAAGACCACCTCATTATGAGGATGTGAAACAATGTGTACACACCATTAAAGTGATGTGAAACAATGTAGGTAGGGTGATCAAATAGAAATTGATAATAATCTTGCTCAAAGTAGTTATTTGTTATAAGTATTAATCCAAATTGACGATACACACCGTCATTCTTATATATTAATTAAACGCAATGGCGAAATCATTTGTGTTAGATTATCGCCGATAGTTGCCTCCCGAATCGAGATGTAAATATTTACAATTGGGCGTAGTTGAGACGATGTTTCCTATGGAGTGGTATGGTCGATTTCTTTGAAATTTTCGGCGATGTCAGTAGAATGCTACATTCCTCAGGTTGGCATAGCACCTGAGTATCAACTTATCAATTTCACGCACCCGAACAAGTCAATAATATGTCTTTAAGAACAATCCTTGGAATTTACACAAAAACTAAAGCTTCTCATGTTAAATTGTACAGTGGTGTATACGAAAGTTAGAATTTCACAAAGAAATTGGCAATCCTGCCCAGCAAAAAAAAAAACTGGACAACACAGATAAAGCCAATTTACTGCATTCTAATGGCCTGCTATCATTTTATGTATATTGTTAACCCTTTACCCAACAGAACGGCCATGTGCCAATGCATTCTCTTATATATGCGAGTCGACCATAGGTCGTCTCGCATATATAAGAGAATGCATTGGCTTAACACATATTAAAAATGATAAAATTGTCAAAGAATGTAGAAAAATATTATAAAAATTGTTAAAAAATGTAAGAAAAAATGATAAAATTGTTAAAGAATGTAAGAAAAAATGGTAAAAAGTGTTTTTAGGCCAATGCATTCTCTTATATATGCGAGGCGACATATGGTCGACTCGCATATATAAGAGAATGCATTGGCACAGGGCATAACTGTAACTACCACAATTTGGTCAATGAACCGGTTCCAATGATATCAATATTTGTATGGTGTTATTGAGACAGACCGAAGATATTTTAGACTGTTGAAGCTTTATTTGGGCGTTTTTGGCCGTTTTGTTGGGTAAAGGGTTGATGTCTTTGTTGAGCACTTTGGATTACGTTTACTTCAGGCATACGCTATATTTTACTACTATGTCGGGCACTATTCCTTGGCAATAATTGCAACAAAATCTTCATATGTGACCCACCATATCAAATCCAGTCGTAAGTCGGGATTTGTTTTACCCTGTGCTAATGCATTCTCTTATATATGCGAGTCGACCATAGGTCGCCTCGCATATATAAGAGAATGCATTGGCCTAACAATTTTTTTACAATTTAAATAATTTTTTTCTTGTATTCTTTAACAATTTTATAATTTTACCCATACAGAGCCCTAGACAAACATGAGCAGACGATACTCTTCTATATGAATCTATATATGTGTGGGGCTCCCTGCAGGGTAATGGATGTTTTTTATTTTATGTCCTAAAAATTGTAAGAAACATTTATTTTTAAAAAATGATAAAAAATTGTTAGGCCAATGCATTTTCTTATATATGCGAGGCGACCTATGGTCGACTCGCATATATAAGAGAATGCATTGGTACAGGGTAAAAAAAATCCCGGCTTACGACTGGATTTGATATGGCGGGTCACATATGATCAAAGTTACAATGTATTTTCGACGGAAGCACTACGTGCAGTATTTTATTTGAGGGTGGGGGTGTCACAGCCCCATACACCCCAGAATTTACGGCCCTGTCCAAAATTGTGTTATACTATGTTTGTAATTGTATATCATGCATATGAAATTAAATTCAACGAATACTGTTTATACCCAAACCATGCTGCATGTGGTTATCCTCCACTCCACACATGTGCAAACGATCATTCAAATCCGATCTACGCTGTCGGAGATACGGGGACATAAGTAAACGAAACCTGCTGCATGTGGATATTGTTTCTTCGAGCAATCCTGAGTTTAGTGTGCCTGTCATTAGCAAAAAATGAGGTCCCCAGAGGGTGAATTTAGTGACGCTATCCCACACATCGGGCTAGCATCACCAAATTCACCATCTGTGAACCTCATTCTGCTTAAGCCTCATCTTCTGGGAAGTATCTATAGTCTCAAATTAACATTATTTTTAGTTATTTTTTCCCTTCTGGGAAGTTTCCATATCCCCTAATTTGCAGAAGATAAATTGCATAATCGAGGTGACTAATGTGTGAACATCAACAACTTCAACTGGGAAACTTCAATCTGATCCTATGTCTCCCATAGCAGTTGAGACCTAAGCAGAATCAGCTCTCCAGAGGGTGAATGCGGGATAGCGTCACTAAATTCACCCTCTGGGGACCTCATTCTGCAAATGGCAGACATTATAATCAGGCTTGCCCCCGAGGTACCTCGTGAACGCACTGAAGATAATCAAAATATATATGACACACGATGACTGAGGTACAGAGATCCAGAACTTACACGGAGACAGCTTTCACTCCAAGGGCCACAACTCCACGAAACCAATTTGACCACATCCGTTTCCCCATGATGGTTTATGAGTATGCTAAATATCATTCAAATCCGGCCGAATCATAATCGCCAACTTAGTGCTATAGAGTTCTATGTACCACTTTTTTGTGTGGGGAAACTTGATTTGGAAATTTAGCCACCGGTTTTCATATAAATGTTCCTTGTTTTTTGTCGTATGTTGTTTGTATTTGATCCGTGGTATCGAAAAGCTAATTACTTCGAATTTCTGTCCTTAAATGTCAGTATGGCTTGCTATTCGCTGAAACGTGTTTGGCGATAGAACAATTTTCTGAAGATTTTAGGTTTTCTTGATTTTGAGATTTTCAATCATATAAAAAGTACAAAAATCCCTTACCAATGAAAGCACTCTTTCCAGTTACTTCCCTGGCACTCCACCAATTTCCGTTTCCGTTGATTATTATTGAAGGTTGGAGATACAACATTATAGCACTGCAATTTATTTGATCACGTGACACAAACTAAATCAATGCATTGGTCCACAGTGACGATTGAACAACATAGCACTGACAAAAAAGAGTCTTTAATATGGAAAAGATTTCCATAGCCTCTTATTCAAATGTGATATATTATGTCAGCCACGATATCTGGTTATTTTCGTACAGGAAATCCCGTGGCAAATCGAACGATACGAATATATCAGTTTCCCGACAAAATGGACTTAAAGGGGCACTATAAACTAAATCCGGCCATTTATGAGACCATAATATAATAATATGACTGTACTTACGCCGGGCAATATCCATGTTGACTTTCCTGCCGTCTGGCATCCTCACCATCTTATCGATGAACTCGTCCATTGTTGACATGTGTCCCATTTGAACGACCAGTTGGTCGAGAGTCTGCAATACATTGTGGGGAATCATCGTAATTGAACATGAAACCTTTCTTTACTAAATACTTATTGACGAGTATAATTTGTTAGAACAATTTCAGATAATAATTTGAACAAAGTCCTTTGTTGAACGTATTATATGAACATTTTTCACTAAAGAATATGACTAATTCTACACTTGTATTATCTGTTTTTCTGTCTGTTGTCTGCTTTTATTACACGATTACCCCCTCTAAATGAACAATAGTCCAATCCAACGTACATTTTTGTTACTGAATTGAAGAATCCATTTAGCAAAGAAAGGGTTAACAGCAAACGTTACAGTGATATGAAATAACGTAGCTATGTTATTTATAGTCATGTGTCGCCCTTTGTGAATACATGTCAAACGTGGCGTTGGTGTGTAAATATTTAAAATTTAGTTTTGCACGTCCGAAGTTTAAAGTTTTTTTCACCTGCTTTCTCGCCAAGCGCACATAATACATACTTACAAAAAATATAACCAACTACATAGTAGTTATACCTACATACACATCTTTTCACAATCATTACATTAAAGCTCCAGTATATGGTATATGCCTAATAATATGATCTTGAGGGTGTTACAATTTCTGGCTATGGGTTTCTTGTTAGCCTCGACATGCAGCTTATGGTTTGAAATAGAGAACATGTGTATCTTGAAATATTTTTTAAATGCATCGATGTTTAAGAAATCGTGGATTTTGAATGGGAGTTCCACAGAGCAGGAATAGTGCAGGCGGGAATAGTGAAGGCGGGAATATAGTGAAGGCAGTCACGTGTGTGACAGAGTTGACACCTATTGTCCTAACGATAATTACGACAATTATAAAATTTATCCGCGCTTTCTCATAGTTAAATTGGCCAATATTCCCGGTTTGGAACGTTTAATGTAATTTAAAATTACAACTACCGGTTTAGCATAATCCAAATGGCGAAATTATGGTGCAGGTTCAGCGCTGATTTGAATAATATTCTATAGGAACGTTACAATGTAATGGGCTCCCATGGACATGTATAATGCCATATCGCATGTCTCCAGAATATTGTCAGCTGATCATAAATTGTTAATGCATTCAATGTGCCATGTATAATCTATATTGCGCATTTGGACAAAGGAATAGAGCGTACTGGATGCAGGCCTATACATCACCTGGCATATAGCATAGCATTAATTTCGTGTTCGTGGCGCAAAATGATGCATAGCACAACTGGCCATGCATGTTTGACGCCACTACTATGTACGAACAATGAACAGGAATAAAATTGAAACCTATCCTATAAAGCACACGGTCAAATAAGCTAGACTTATATCGTTTTTAAATGCGTTCATATTGAATGCATGACGTTTCGGCACATGTGTTTTTTGTTCGCCACCAGGACGTTTCGGCACTTGATTTTTCAGCACTCATCTGGACGTTTCGGCACTTGATTTTTCAGCACTTATCGGGGGGGGGGGGGGGGGTCGGAAAATTTTTCAGGCACGTATGCTGATTTTTTTCCTTTCGACCCTTGTTGGGACCCACCCACACCGCGTCCAAAATGTTTTCCGTTTTCGGCAGTTTTTCCGACCATTTTTGGACACCCACCCCCTTTTAACACTAACACAGAGATTTGCGGGGGGATTTCACTGTAAACAGCTGTATATGAATTTCTGTGCATACTATTTGTCATGGATGTTAACATTGAAATGTAAATAGGAACGAGTCATTTTGGGGTCATTCAGCCAAAAAAACATGGCTGCCAGCGGCCATCTTGGATTTCATGCCTGCAGTCAGTTTAGCAGTTAGAATTACATTATTTCTTTTATTCTAATGTGTTTTAAGCCAAAATCATTGCAAAAACAGTAAACAAAACTTGCAGGAAAACAATTTTGAGTTGCGGAAAAAATTGTTTGTTGGTCTCATCGACCACCCACCCACATGCACCGACATACGTGCCCGGAAAAAAATCCCCCCCCCCCCTGCATTTATCAGTGATTTTTTTCCTTCTGGTAATTTTCGAACCAATGGAACGGAACTATCAGTAACGACTAGAAATGTGTTTTCGTTCATACATTATTTCAACAGGAGATTGCACCGGTGGTACTGAATACCCCCACGATGGCAAATTCGAACCGACAAAGTATGGGTGAGATATCTTCTTGGACGGGGAAAATTCCCAACATTTTCAAATAATAATAATAATAAAGAAATATAAATAACTGTAGAAGGGAAAATATGAACAAATCGATTGAACACTCAATTGATAGCCATCATAATAGTGAACATGCATACCCAATCTCAGTGATATCCATCAACCGGTGGTGGAGATATACGGACAAACAAATTCCAAATCTACACATATGAATAACTCTAGAATGGAAAACCGGAAATAATCGATTGAACACTTAATAAATCTCAATTGATTGCCCTCATAGCAGTGAACGTCCATACCAAGTTACACAGGGATTCGTCAACCGGTGATGGAGATATCTGCTCGGACGGACATAAAATATTTCCAGGTAAACAAAGATCAATAACTCCAGAACAGAAAATCAGGAGAAAAAAAAACGATTGAACACTCCGTTGAATGCCCGCATAGTCGTGAACATCCATATCAAATTTCATTGAGATTCGTCAACCGGGGAAAAAAACAATTGAATACCCCCCGTTGATTGCCCTCACAGTAGTGAGCACCCAACCAAATTTCATTGAGATTCTTCAACCGCGGTGGTGGAGATATCTGATCGAACGAAAAAAAAAAAAACATTTCCAGATAAACAAAGATGAATTACTCTAAAACGACAAATTCTGAAAAATCGACTGAACACTCCGTTGAATGCCCTCATAGTAGTGAACATCCATACTAAATATCATTCAGATCCGACAACTGATGTTTGAGTTATCTGCCCGGAAGGACGCATGGACGAAAAACGGAGGGATATATGTCCGGACGGATGGAATGACGGACGGACGAGTTCACTACACTATACCCCCATTCTCTTCGAGAGCGTATAATAAAGTGTGATAAAACATGTCATGCAGGTGGCGAATAAGAACAACAGACACAGGATGGAAAAAAGTTATAACGATGGTGGTGAACATAATCATGAGTACGGTACATATTCGTAACATGTGACTGGCTCATGTGGTCGTTACGTCTGACGGATGTGGTGGGTGTTTCATTTTACGTGGAACAGAGGAAGGACAGCAGATATGAATACAATCTATTATTAATTAGCTATAGGTTATCGGCCGCAATAAGTAGAACGCTGCCCGCGTCATAAGTAACAAAAAGTCGGCCAATAAGTAGAAAACGCGGCCAATAAGTAACAAAAAGTCGGCCAATAAGTAGAAAACGCGGCCAATAAGTCAAAAGGTGACGTAAATGACGTCATACGTAATTAGCTCGATCGGCAAAGAATATTGGGTCGACGGAAAATAGATTGCAGTTGATTTCGGATGAATTACGGACAGTCACTGTTTTGGGGAGTAAATATACATGTACTTGGATGAACTACATGTATCCGTGTCAATATCACTCCCAGTGGAAACTGACAGTACTGTGAAATCGCTGCAAGTTCGTCACAAAGTTCACAAGAATAAAAATTGCTGGAATAATTGTTAATTTAATAAAACACACAATGGTATATCTATTTTAATATATTCATCATGTGAAACAATTATTACATTGTTGCTAATTAATAAAATACTTATTAATTGGTTGTTTCCACATTGACCGAGTTATGAGGCCTCGGTCTGTGGTATTTGCCTTCGGCCTGTGGTCTCAGGCCAATACGGCAGACCTCGGCCTCATAACTCGGCCAATATGGAAACAACCAATTAATAACATATAAAACAGGCCGATAACCATGTCTAAAATACAAAAATAAACCCAGTGCCGAAACGTATTCAACCTCCAAATAGGCTCAAAGTAAGCTCACGGTCCAACAGAACAGGTAGATAAAACTAACTCATCTCTCAAAAGTACATATTCAGTAATCCAAATTAAGGCATCCTTGACCTCGAACCTGAATTTGGTAACGTACATAACAATTCAAACATTATGTCATTATATTGTTGTTTTGTAATTGTATGGTAAGAGGGCGATCTATGTTGTGATAACTTGTGCCCCAATCATAATTGTATATAAATCACCTACATATTCATATATGTTCATATTGGACTTATTTGCTTTTGAAATAGGCCAATATTGAGCTAAAAACCCGTTATTCCGTTGAATGGCGCGGACCGCAGTGAAAACACATACTGTTTAACAATTTCTATACAAAACACTCATTGGCGAGTAGTACCTTTTGGGAAATGTTCAGACAACCAGATCAACCCCTCCAAGTGAATAATAGACCGTTCCAATGTATATTTCTATATATGAATGGGAGAATCCATTAGTATAGACATGGTTAAACTAAATCATTATTCCGCACAACATATGTATATTGAATAAAAGGTCGACCGACCACAATATCCCCCGATACGGTGGTTAACTGAAGGATTGGCTGTGTTCGGAATAAAATTCATCATCCGGAAACATCAAATATTGAAAATCAAGAAAAATCATCAAAAGGCCATAACTGCGGTAGAAAAAAATCGGACAAATCTGATTTTCGAACTCGTTTAAGATATTTTGAAAACCATATCTTATGCCAAACATTTTTTAAATCGGCCAATATTTGTTAACGTTATTGCGCTAACGAGCTAAAAATAATGAAAAATCGGCAACAATGGCAAGAACTCCGGCAAAATGGGTCCAATCAAACTCAGAATCGCAGGTTCCAAGTTTTATTTTTAAATGACTGGAAAATGACAGAATGCAGGTTCGGACAAAGGACGTACGATTCTATGTCGAACAAGAGCATACTACGCCCGTTTCTGGAGTAGAGTGGTGCAAGGTTTAATTCATTTGTTTGAAACATTTAACTTAAGACGAAATAATAACAAAAATAAAACACATTAACTCCAAGTGCATAGCTCAGTCAAAATCATGCGGACGAAACCCATATTCGAACTTGTTTTGTATTTTGGTGTGGTAAACTAACATACCAAATTTGGTTCAGTTCACTCGATTCAATCTAAAGTTATCATCCGGAAACCAAAAGCGGGCGGACGACGGACGGGCGACGGACGGACAACTCATTTACATAATACGACCGTTTTTTTTTTCAATCGGGCGTATAAAATGGCAATAACTCCGCCAAAATTACCCCGACTGAACTCAAAATCGCAGGTGCGCAGGTGCTGCTTGACATCTGTGCCAAGTTTTAAAAATATGACTGGAAAATGCTGGAATACAGTACAGGCTCGGACAAAATAGGACTAACATGATGTTCGATTCTATGTATAAAAAAAATGGCAATAACTCCGCCAAAATGATGTCGACTGAACTCAGAATCGCAGGTACGTAGGTTTACATGCTCCTTGATATATGTGATAAGTTTTAAAACAATTGACTAGCAAATGACAGAATACAGGCTCGGGTAATTTTCCGGACGGACGTCCGTCCGTCCATATGTGCGGATGGATGGGTGGACGCATGGAGTATACTTGGACGGACGAGGGCCATTACTATAGTCCTCCGACGGAATGTCGGGGGACAATAACCAGTCCAAGACGAAATAAAAATTTAAAACAAAAAACCATACTTTTTCATATAAACAAGAATAGCTCTAAAATTAAATACAGTAATTCCCAAAGTAATTGACCACTTAACCACAGCAGAATTAACCACAGCAGAAAGCCGAGAGCTTTCCGATGAATGGCAACAAGCCATATTTCCGACTAAATCCTGAAAAATTACCCATAATTCTGCTGTGGTTAAGTGGTCAATTACTTTGGGCATTACTGTATGCAAAGCACAGTGCTATGTTCATTTGACAGCCTCAAACATGCAAACAAAAATTCATTGATATCTGATCGATAAGTTATAAGTAAATTATGTATGCCGACAGACATAAAATTAAACATTTCCTGAAAAACAAAGAAGAATAACTCTATAACGGAAATGCGAACAATGTCATTTTACACTACTTTGAAAGTCACTGTGATGATGAACTTGTATCATGTTTCATTGAGATCCGACAACCTGTAACCAAAATGTCTGTTCGGTGCGGCAGAAGTAATTATGCAATTCTGAAGGATGGGGTATAGGTCGATAAATATTCGAAATATCGATCTAAAAGCTTTATATATACCTCGAAACAAAATCTTGCCAAACTCATAGCAATTTTCAATCTGTTTCAATTTTTCACAGAGTAGTGAGATAAACGCTCTTTATGTGTATCATATAAGAAATGTACTAACAATTAATGCTCTTTATTTGTTCTATATTGAAGAATAATCTAGCCTCGGTTTGATACTAGTTTAATAAGTCAGTATGTACAAAGTTCACATACGTGTAAAAGTATTTAATACAAAGCATTTAAGGTATTAATCGACGTATTCTAGTATCTCTGGTTTTTGAGTTCTTAAGTTGAATAAGTCGGTATGTGGCATATAAAGTCATGTATACGTGTAACAGTATTTAATACAAAGTATTTAAAGTATCAATCGATTTATTTTGATCACTGAAATCAGGATGTAACAAAATCCGGCATTATTTTACATTAAAAAACTACTGACTTACCGCTCCGCTCGTTAAAGAGCAGTACCCAAAGAACAGAAAGCAAATTATTGCGACGTCCTTCATCTCAATAATCACTAGAAATAAAATAAAAATGAACAAGAAGTAAAAAAGAAACGTCTGGTCCTTGCGTGTGGCTCCGGTTATCTTAGTTCGTTAGGTTGCAGGCATGTGACTGAACTGTGTGCTTCGCACTCCACATATACTGCAGGTTCGATCTCATTATCTCTCCATATTACAGCAATATATCGTTCAGAGCTCAATTTCTTCATTATCTCATTAGCCTCATATTGTGTTTCGGTGAATCTGTGACGTCAGACATGGCCATGTGTTTTGTACGTGTTTGACCCATTAACTCCGTAGAAAATCAAACATTCACACTGGCAAATATTATATAACCTATTGTTATGGAGTCATTGAGAAGAAAGGTCTTTATGTCTTTGTTCTATCCAAAAGACTATTTGTACGTCTGGTGGACACATTCTGGTGACCATTGAGTTTGACCCTCCACTCTAAACTTGACAAAACAACGCCTTTTGGTCCACCACTTTCAACCTATTCTTGAGTAAATATAATTTAAACGGATATAACTCATTTGATCCTCCATACAATGTCTATGTAATTTGGAAGGAGAGATAAGCTGTGTCGACAAATACACGAAATACGGATCCATATGAATCGAAGTCATCAAAAATACAAAATTAAACATCAATTGTGGGGGGGGGGGGGGGGGGGTGAGTTGACGGAGCTCCTTTAAATTTTATTTACACTGTACCAAAATCATGTTTACCATCTTTTCCTTGTTAGAGTGTACTAGTAAAATACATGTATACAAAATGCAAGGAGGGAGTTGAGTTTCAGTATATTATGCAATTTCAAGCAAAGTTTGTGGTGATTAAAAGTTATAATCTGTTTGTAAGCTGACGAGAGCCTGTTTCTGCCAATTTCATAGATATAATCTGTCTGTCCATATTTTGGACTGCCTGTCCAAAATACAGGTGGACCGGTGCACAGCTGGAGAAGCCTCTAATTGAACTACAAGAAAAGTTCATTGACTTATTCATTTCTCTCCATGTCCAATTTAGCCTCTAGTATGCATCAATTGATCCTCCATTCAACCTTTTCTTGAGCATTCTTGAGTAAATATAATTTAAACGGATATAACTTATTTGATCCTCCATACAATGTCTATGTAATTTGGAAGGAGAGATAAGCTGTGTCGACAAATACACGAAATACGGATCCATATGCATATTGAAGTCATCAAAAAATACAAAATTAAACACGGTGTTTGTGTCCCAAACAAACAACATCTATGTGCACGACATTGTACATTAATAGCGTTCCGTGTTAGTCTGTTCATTGATATGGGAGAAATAAAGAGCGTTTGTTTCACTCATATGCGAAGATTGAAAACAGCTGGTATATTTCAGAACAATTCAGGTATATCAATATTTAAAAATTCATGGTCCAAGTATGTGTATGGGTGTTCAATAAAAAATAAACGACAGACGACAGATAATTAAAGTGCATAATGAGTCCAATTTGTTGAGGGAAATGTGTGACCCGCCATATCAAATCCAGTCGGAAGTCGGGATTTCATTTACCCTCTGCCAATGCATTCTCTTATATATGCGAGTCGACCATAGGTCGCCTCGTATATATAAGAGAATGCATTGGCCTAACAATTTTTTACAATTTTAATAATTTTTTCTTGTATTCTTTAACAATTTTATAATTTCACCCATACAGAGCCCCAGACAAACATGAGCAGACGACACTCTTATATATGCTTCTATATATGTGTGGGGCTCCCTGCAGGGTAATGGATGTTTTTTATTTTATGTCCTAAAAATTGTAAGAAACATTTATTTAAAAAACATGATAAAAAATTGTTAGGCCAATGCATTCTCTTATATATGCGAGGCGACCTATGGTCGACTCGCATATATAAGAGAATGCATTGGCACAGGGTAAAAAAATTCCCGACTTCCGACTGGATTTGATATAGCGGGTCACATGTTTAGATATATAATATGATCGTTTGTTGAAATTATCATTTGGACATTTCCTATGGGATTACTACTCATCATGACATGATCATGCTTAGAAATAGTTAAACATATGATGTGCCTTTTCAGTGAATAAAACCGACAAGTCCACATTCAAGTTGCTGTCCGTGCTTCGGAATTGCCCAAATATAAATTTTAAAATAATTTAAAGAGCTTTGTTTTTATTTAGAAGAAGTGATTTTAAAGAATGATTATCTGAACATTTCCTATGGTAAACTATTCACCAATGATACTTTAGTATGGACATCGTTAAATGGTCGCCTTCTGTCACTCTAAATTGAGTTCAATATACTATTTGTTGCTTGTTTTGTTGATGGTAGTTTAAACATATTATATTGTAAAATGGAAATACAACTTTAATTTATTGATTGATTGATTTGGGTTTTAATGTCAGCAACTAAAGCCATGGCTGATAAACTCGTCGATCGTGTGCGGCAAACCACCGGCTATCGGCGAGTAACTACCTACTCCACCAAATAACGATTACGAGTTACAAAGACGACGATGGAAACATTTGGATTTGAACCCTCGTCGCCAGCGCTGGAGGGCCAAACGGCTTGGAGTTGTGCCCCAAGCCGGTTGAGCCACCGAGCCCCCTACAACTTTGAACACAGCGTTTGGGTACAAAATAACAGCCATGTGACGACATCGAACAGAACAGAGCGTTCCGTGTTAGTCTATCACTGATATGGTGGACATAAAGAGCGTTTGTTTCATTTATGTGCGAAAAATTTAAAACTGCTGGAATAAGGCTATGAGCATGGAAAGTATATTTCAGAGCATATGAAACCGGTGTATCAATAGTTAATGTATTTATCAACATATCGTATACATCCTTCCAAATTACGTAGACCAAATTTGGAAGCTCGAATGAGCCATGTCCGTTTAAACTGCTGTAATAAAAAAAATTGAGTTTTATTGTATGCGATTGAATTACAACCAATTAAACGGACGTGGCTTATTCGAACCTCCAAATTTTCTCTACGTTATTTGGAGGGACGGATACGATAGGTCGATAAATAAACGAAATATTGATGTGCCTGTTTCATATATGCTTTGAAAAACGCTTGTCAAAGTCACAGCCATTTTCCAGCCGTTTTAAATTTTTCGCCCGAAGTAAGAAAACGCTCTTTATTGCTACCATATCAGGAATAGAATAGCACGGAACGCTCTTTTCTGTTCCTTGTCGCGCAAATGGCTGTTTTTTATTGGGATCCAAACACCTTATCCATAGTTTCAATGGGTCTGTCTTTTTGGGTTACAGAATGCTCGTAGAAAGGTAGATAAGATATTTATGGACCTATTTCGAAACCGGGAAAAATTCAAAAGCGAATAATATTATTTATATTTTGGATCGCAATTCAGCCTATATCGATAAATCTGAATTTACACCATGCATCGACGAGAAATTATTTATATGATATTTTCGACGAGTCATCTATTTACTGATTGATTGATTGATTTTTTATTGTACAACCAATAACACATTGTAGATGGCATGGTAAATATATGAATATAAGATACATTAGTCAATAATATATAAACAAAGGTGAATTTTACTGAACTGGCTCTGTGACATTGTGTATAAATGTTATGAATAGATTCACTGCAACAGCATTTCATTTCATAATGAAACAGGATTTACACAACATAACGGAAATGCAAATAGCTCTTTCCGTTATGTTCTGTACCTCCAGCTTCACTGCTTCTCGTGCAATATTACTATTTTATCCTTTTGAGTGCAAGTTTTAGAAATATAAAAAAAGTATGGCCACGTTGCATATAGTGAGTAATTCGTGGAATTCCCTCTAACTGGATATCTCCAATAATATTGTGGGATACATGTATTTCTCTCTGAGGTCTTTAGTTTACGTCACATTCTAAGACAAAATATAATTCATCGCATAAAACAGAACATAATTATTTTGCAGTTGTTTCCACTATTGTTAGATTTCCATCTGTAAATTTCGTTTGGTAACCTATGATCAGATGTTCGGATTTTCATCAAATGAATCTGACAAATAAAATGGTATGTGAATAAGATATTTACTGAAACTTGGCTAAGGTTTAATGACATTATAAAATTGTCCTATGTTGGAGCCCAAGAGCTGAAAGAAATGATCATTCAGATTATATTATGTGTTTTCATTCTGGGATTCGCTTTAATAGGAAAGCTTTGCATTTTCTAGCGGAGAATGGAGGGTCTGAATATTTAATCATTTATATATGGGGAGAATGGAGGGTCTGAAATTTTGCGAAAACCCTGTGCCAATGCATGATCTTATATATGCAAGTCAACCATAGGTCGCCCTTCATATATAAGAGAATGCATTGGCCTAACAATTGTTTAAAAAAAATTCTTACATTCTTTAACAATTTTTATCTCTTTTTTTTTTTTATCATTTTATCTTAAATTTTATAACAGTTTTTATATTTTGTTCTTATATTCTTTAACAATTGTATCATTTAAAAAAATAATTTTTCTTACATTCTTCAACAATTTTATAATTTTTTAAATAAATTTTTTCTTACATTCTTTATCATTTTTTCTTACATTCTTTATTCATCTTTTCTTACATTCTTTGACAATTTTTATCTTTTTTTCCCATTTTTTCTTACATTCTTACATGTTTTTAACAATTATAAAAAATATTATAATTTTTTTTAGCCCAATGAATTATCTTATATATACGAGGCGACCTATGGTCGACTCGCATATATAAGAGAATGCATTGGCACAGGGTTTTCGCAACAAAATAACAGTGTATTTGTATTTGGGGAGAATGGAGGGTCTGGATATCCCATCATTTGAGATCCATAGTACTTGACTTGGCCAGTCTGGATATTTACAAGAGGTCGCCCAGACGCCCACACTATTAAATTATCGAGTTTTATGCTACTCGACACCTTATGTGGCACTCAAATCGCCGTGTTTGTAGTTGTATAGCACATAGGGCCCCTTTTCGTGCTCACGTCACGTCACAACTTCCTTATTATGCTTTGTTTACACCAATGACTTGTAAATTGTATTTTGTTTTAACATGAACGGTTCTCATGCCAAAATATAAATATGGTTAGAACATTACAGAATTGCATTGAATTATAACGTGAGAACGCAATAACAACCTTCGGTACGTCTGCCCTGTTAGGGTGGATACACACATGCATGTAATCTCTGTAAATATCGTGTATTTGGAGTTTTACATGGATCATACACACCGTGTAATATGTGTCCGCTGACAACCCAATCATTGCGACTGTGTTTGACCACAGTGAGTTAAACTCTGAACCGCTGAAGAGCCGTTGACTGGGACGAAGTCGTCAGGCCGCTTAAAATAATTATTCGCGCGATAACTGAAATGGTTGACGTTCTGTTTAAATCATTGTCAGTATTCTATTGATGTTAATACCAGTGATGGCCTCTTCCACAACGCAGGGGGCTATGACCCCCAACATACACGGGGAGCTATATTATCCCAGAAGCTACCGAATTCACCATTGCATATTTCCTCGACGGGGGGGGGGGGGGGGGGCGTGTGCACGCAGCACCCTGAGTCCTGACACCCTGCTTTATAAATATCGAAGTCATGTCTGTCGTGTCTGTTTTCTACGAGTGATTAATCTAATATGCAGCAATTTATGCTTTTCATATAATTATGAACATATTATACAGCTTTAAATTTGAATGCATGGTGTTGCTGTTTGTCTTCATTCGGCGAAAGGGTTGCCTAGCTACGAGTTCCCAACTACGTCACCTTTCATCTCTTGTGTTATACAGTTATACATGTATACGCAAAATTTACAACTATGGAATATTTAAGTAAAACATTATATTGTAATTCTTGCCCAGATAATCCCGGCTGATACATTCAATTAACTCCCTTAGTTATTGGAAGCTTTCGAGAACCAGCCCCTCCCCCAATCATGGATTATGGTAGAAAATGTTATAATTCAAGCTTGTGACAGGTAGGAGCTTGTTCAACCTTTGGCTTGAGAAACATATATATATAAATGGGGGGGGGGGGTGTCACTCTTTTTAATTTCAACGCTGTACCTGCATTATTTGTTGGCGCTATAAATATTTGCAATCCCAATTGAATTAATGTTATCACATGAGCTCGCTCTCAAATTATCAGAGAAATCTCAACAAGCCGGTATCATCCTATAAAATAATTCTGCATCTTTTATTTCTGTTTTGGATGACCCAGTTTCCAAGAAATGACAGACACAAATCAAGTATAAAATCGACCGGCTCTAATCCACTTTTCGAAATGAATTATAACTCGTGAAAAACAGCAACATATATCAGACAAGAATTACTCATTTCGGCATCCATGAAAGAAGACATGTTTATGACTGGCCTGAAATTTCTTGATGGCAGTTTGTTTGATAATGGCTTATAACTACTCACTGGTGAAATTGACCTCTCGCGCTCAGGTGATTAATTTTGTCAATTATTGGTGTGGCCATGTAAAATACATGTATTTTACATACAGACATTACATGCATGTGTGTATCCACCCTAAGGGTCGGTCGGTTATATCAGATAAACTTGTATTGTTTACTTGGACCAACACCACTTGTGCTATCACCCGCAGTATATCTCAATATCATGTTAAAATTTATATTAAGTTGAATTAGTTTACCCACGAACATGGTAACTGAAACATGTGTTTATCAAATCATAACAACGGGACATTGATTGAATTAACTCTGTCATGACTGGATCTTCCTGAAATTTAACGAAAACCCTGTAAAATACATTCTCATATATATGCGAGTCTCATATATGGACATTGGCCTTCACCTTATAAGCCAGTGCATTCTCTTATATATGCGAGCTCCCCGGAGGAGACTCTCATATGTGAACCCGCCATATCAAATCCAGTCGTAAGTCGGGATTTTTTTTACCCTGTGCCAATGCATTCTCTTATATATGCGAGTCGACCATAGGTCGCCTCGCATATATAAGAGAATGCATTGGCCTAACAATTTTTAATAATTTTTTTTTAAATAAATATTTCTTAAAAATTTTAGGACATAAAATAAAAAACATCCATTACCCTGCAGGGAGCCCCACACATATATAGAATCATATAGAAGAGTATCGTCTGCTCATGTTTGTCTGGGGCTCTGTATGGGTGAAATTATAAAATTGTTAAAGAATACAAGAAACAATTATTAAAATTGTAAAAAATTGTTTGGCCAATGGATTCTCTTATATATGCGAGGCGACCTATGGTCGACTCGCATATATGAGAATGCATTGGCACAGGGTAAAAAAATCCCGACTTACGACTGGATTTGATATGGCGGGTCACATATATATAAATGCACTGACACAGGATATTTAATGCTGCACCAGCGCAGATCCCGTCATGAAAGGGTTAACTATTTTGTTGCTACAGCGCATAGCGTAGGGAACTTCTTGCATCCGACACGGTTAGTCGGATATATGGCTCATTCGAACCTACAATTCAACTCAATTCATTTTAATCCTTTAAATACATGGTTTTAAGATGCATGTTACAATGAATTCAAAACTATAATCGTTGCTGGCAACGTCAGACGATCAGGAGAAGTTTAGTGTGTCTGTCATTTGCAGACTGTGGTCCCCAGAGGGTGAATTTAGTGACGCTAGCCCGCTATGCGGGATAGCTTCACTAAATTCACCCTCTGGGGACCTCATTCTGCTTAGGCCTAATATTCTCTGGAAAATTTCTTTATTATCAAATTTCTATAGAAACTTCTTCACATATATTCTATTTCTTTTTTAGTTTAGTTTCTCTATAACCCCAAATTGACAGACGACACATTGCACAATCGAGGTTCCCAATGGGTGTACATAACAATATTCACCATTTGGGAACTTCAATCTGAGCCTGTGTCTCCCATAGCAGATGAGGCCATGCAGAATGAGGTCCCACAGAGGGTGAATTTAGTGACGCTACCTCGCATAGCAAAATTAATGACAGGCACACTGAACTCAGGCTTGCCCGTAGCCGAGGTGGTTAGAATCGCGGGTTTGAACCAAACATGGTCGAAAATCGGGACCGATTTTCAAACGTGATCTGAGTTGAAGGACATTTCAATATGCCATTCCGATCGATACATGGTCATTTCGATAATAAATGAGATTTTTTGTTCACGATCACTGAAGCAAGCACATTTGAGCAATTAACATTAATGAGTCCGTGCCTACATAATTCTGATTTATATATGTTACTAGACAATTAACTCCCGATTCTATTCACTAGTCGTCGTGTCTAATACGCGATTGCCCTTGCCTTAATTTCCAATGTCAGTGCATGGTTATCGAACCAGTTTCCCATACAGAGCTCGTGTGCAGAAGTAATTTACAAAATTTAAGATGTACACCTTCTATAATCAAGTTATCTCCCAGACCCCAAACCCTTATGCCGTTCGGTAGAGGGGTAATGTCGCAAGAGCTATACTCGACCTTCACCTCAGAATTTGCAGTCACGTTATATTCAACAAATTAACGGGTCTTTTTCTGGTGGTTTCTATAACACCAAAGTGGGTGGAACATCTTGATATACAATTCAAATTGCACTGATATATATGCAAGTCAAATTGCACATGCGGGTGGAATGAAGTCGATTTGATATTATAGATGCGCGCCCTACGAGTATACCATTTATCGAGGTCAAGGACGAGTATAGCGCTTGCGACATTACCCCGCGCTACCATGCCGTTCGTTGAACTTATTATGTGAAAATTTCCATGCAATAAATAGGACTCCTGTTGCACTTGTAGATTCTTCGTCTGCTCAGTTTTCATCAGTGATATCACTGGTTTTCATGAAACACCCACCAGATGAATAATAGGCTATTCCAAGGCAAACTTTCATAATTATGCGGAAGAAAACATTTAGCGAAGAAAGGATTAAAGGCACGGGCGGCGTTCGTTGCAGAAATATTCATATTTGTTCAAATCGCCATCAACAAAAGGAATATTAAAGCATATATAGTTTTGTTCATATGCCAAACATAATCAGCGCCTAAATAGTATACTGTCGTCAAGACGTACGATGGTGTACGTAAACACGTGTTACAGAAATTTTGCTTCTTTTTACATAACACAGCGTTAATCACACATAAATGATATGAACGCTCTTTATTATTTCCATATCAGGAAAAAAGAAATAAACAACGCTCTTTATGTTTACCATATCCGGATCTAAACAAAAGCCAGGTTCTGTAACGTTTTTTGCTTTTGTTTACACAACAAAGGAAAACATTTGACAATAACATACTGTTTATGCCATATTTCTGATTGGTATAAGAACAAGGTATGTCTATATTTTACTATTATTTCTGTTTATGGCCGTTTTTGACGGAGGTGAATATTTTAACAGCATGCCCACCGCCAACGCCGCCCGTATCTTTAACTGATATTTATGATACATGTGGGGGGGGGGGGGTAGAATGTGACTCCCTCCTTTGTGTTCACCATATCAAAACAGACTATTAAGTATAATATATAATACTCTTTGTTCCATGCTGCAGGAAAAATCGGCTCCGACTGTTCTAAATTTTATGACTTAACCCCTTCAATACTGGATGGATTCTCCCTTTCAGTTATACAATTATACATTATAACGTTCTATTATTCATTTGGAGGGGTGCTCAAATAATATCGGTGGACGACAAACGAAAAGATAATACAAGTACATAATTATTTCTATTAATTGGTGGTAAATCTTCAGATAATAAGTTCATCGTGGTCGTTGTTGAATCTATTATCTGAATATTTCCTAAGGAAACTAGGAAACTACCCATCAATGAGTATTTATTATATAAATGATTAAAGATGCATAATCCGAATTAACGCTCGCAAATTACTATTTCCTTGGCTTTGGAGTAAAAAAATATTTTATTCGAGTCGAGGAACCCACCCAGCAAAAGCTCAGTGTGATCAGATATCGATGTTTGAAATCTATTATTTTTCACCAACGATAATTTAAGTGACCCAGCAAACAGTCGACGAGAAGACGATCTCGGATCAAATAACTCTAAAATCAAGTGGCTTTTTTGTGTCAGATATTTGACAAACCGGCAATTTTATACTATAGTTTACTGTGGTTATAGCATTATTTTTGGGCAATTACTCGATTCTGATAACTTAAAGGCACGTGCGGCCTTAATTGTCGAAAATATTCATATTTGTTCCAAACACCGTAAACCGAAAAACATTAAAACGCATACAGTTCCGTTCATATATACCATGACCATCGCGTAAACAGCATGTTATCATAAAGAACTACTATATTTTACCTAAGCAAGAGCCTGATTGTGTTATATAAGACAGCACAATGCTACTGGCTAATCACACACAAATGGCATAAACGCTCTTTATTAGTTCCATATCAGGTATTCACCAACAAAGAACGCTCTTTATGTTTACCATCATAATATAAACAAACACCAGAAAAGTTACTTTTTATGCTTTTGTTTACATAACAATGGTCAAACAAATGACCATAACATACTGTTTATGCGATATTTCTTATTTGTATACGGACAAAGTCTATCTACATTTTGATGTTCTTTCTGTTTGTGGCGGTTTTTGACGGGTGGAAATATTTTCACAGGATACCCACCGCCAAGGCCAACCGTACCTTTAAGCGGCATTTCAAAATAAATGTTGTTGTTGTTGGAATCTGATGATATGGGGACCATCGAATCGGATTGAGTAACTTTAACAAAGTCTTTGTGTGTTATATAATGTAGATATAAAAGTATTTATCGACCTATTTAGATCACCGGAACCGTACATAGAGAATATACTGATCACACCCACTAAACGGTAGTGCGCATGCATTTTATATGTAAATTATATGTCGTATTATAGTAGTGATAGCACTCTGAGATGTTGCGAATGATCAATTATCTCATTATTAATCGCATATCAATGAGATAGCTAGCTACATGGCGAACAATCGATAGCCCCCCTACCCCAACACACAATACCCGGCAACGTATAATACCCTCAAGTATACCATCAAATCGCGAACATGTCTTGTGGAATTTCAATATACTCGAGGCTTGCACTTATTTTGTGTGAACAATAGCGAAATTTAATTGTCGTTATCGGACCATGCGATGCGACGATCTCGGGGATCTCATTATAAGACCTTTGTTTCCCTGTTCCGCGCGTTCAATGTGTGGGTCGTTTAATGATATTGAGGAGTTAATTACGATAGCACAAAGTGTGCAGTGCTTCACTGTTTCCATGCATTAGAAATTACTGTCAAAATGCACTTGAATATCATACATGTCTTTAATCGAGTGCGCTGATAAGAATAAATTAGTGGCCCCTCTGCACGAAAGCGGATAGATTTCAAAAATAACGTGTAATCTTTTAAAGACACGGTTGGCCTTGGTGGTGGGTGTCCTGTGAAAATATCTCCACCCATCAAAAACCGCCACAAACAGAAAGAACATCAAAATGTAGATAGACTTTGTCCGTATACAAATAAGAAATATCGCATAAAGAGTATGTTATGGTCATATGTTTGACCATTGTTATGTAAACAAAAGAATAAAAAGTTACTTTTCTGGTGTTTGTTTATATTATGATGGTAAACATAAAGAGCGTTCTTTGTTGGTGAATACCTGATATGGAACTAATAAAGAGCGTTTATGCCATTTGTGTGTGATTAGCCAGTAGCATTGTGCTGTCTTCTGTAACACAATCAGGCTCTTGCTTAGGTAAAATATAGTAGGTCTTTATGATAACATGCTGTTTACGCGATGGTCATGGTATATATGAACGAAACTGTATGCGTTTTAATGTTTTTTCTGTTTACGGTGTTTGGAACAAATATGAATATTTTCGACAGTTAAGGCCGCACGTGCCTTTAATCCTTTCTTTACTAAATACTTAGTGCCGTGTAGTTCACTTGGGAAATGTTCAGATAATAACTATGGTCTTTAGTTGAACTTAAACTATATCTGAACAATTCCAACCAATGAAAAGGAAGGCTTCTGCACGTGTATTGTCTTATCTTCTGATTAAATTTCTTGAACATCCCTCAAATTGATTCGAGACCACCCCAGTGTATACTTTACCCATTGCATGACCGGAGCTGCAGCATTAAAGATCCTGTGCCTGTGCATTATATTATATGTGCGAGTCTCCTACAGAGAGCTTATCATATATAAGATAATTCACTGGCTTACAAGGTAAAACAAATATTGTTAGGCCAATGTATTGCCTTACAGACGAGAGGCGCCCTATGGTAGACTTGCATATATAGAGCATGCATTGGCACAGGGTTTTCACAAAATTTCAGGAAGCTCCAGTCATGGAAGGGTTAATAACTGGATGACAGCATCCGCATAGTAAAGAAAATGCTAACAGTGTCCTCATGGCCACGAAAGTTTGTGTTGATAAATGCGAGTATACATTCAATAGAAAATGCTGCGCGATCGTTCGAGTTGAAGCATACATAGAGGATCTCACACGAGCTTCTATTGTATACGGATTTATCAACCGAGTTCACTAAATTCGATTTGAGCCGATATTTACCGAGGCTCAAATAGAATTTAGTGGACGAGGTTGATACAATTACGTATAAAATAGAACGAGTTTGAGATACCTTTTATCACATGATCAAATAAACGCGAAGCAACGCGAAGTATTCATCGAAAACAACAATCATAAACTTCAGCAATCGCAAGTCATTTAAATAATGGCGTGACGTCATCGCACGCGCTAATATTACACGTGTGTCTTACCAATAATTATAAAGCTGGTTTTGTGGGTTAATTATGTGATAAAATCTAATAATCCATAAGTAATATTAAGTATAATACATTGGATTCATTCATCAATGTATGCAACTTTCGCCACTCTGTTCGTTTCCATCAATTATAGGGATGTTTAGATCGGGAACTCAGGAACTGTGATGTAGCTACCAACGATCAAGACCCCGTGTGGGTTCGTGGTAAATAGGCATACCGCCCAACTGCGATGGGGTACGAGTCCTTCAATGTGGCACCATCTTTGGCGGGTGTCAGACCGGTTTTCCGAAGACCTATTACTACGAAGGCCCACAACTCCGAAGACCCGATTCTCCGACGACCCACAACTCCGAAGACCCGATTCTCTGACGGCCCACAACTCCGAAGACCCGATTCTCCGACGGCCCATAACTCCGAAGATCCGATTTTCCGAAAGCCCATAACTCCGAAGGGCCGATTCTCCGAAGACCTATAACTCCGAAGACCTATAACTCCGAAGGGCCGATTCTCCGACGGCCCATAACTCCGAAGGTCCGATTCTCCGAAGATTTTGTTTTATCGGGGTATTATCGTTTACTAAATAGTGTACAGTCCAGTGGCGAAGCCAAGGGGTCCCAAAATTCCCACTGCCCCCATTAAACCTCTACTTGCTATTTCAGACAATATGGGCCCCTACCAAAACATGTCCAATGTCATGTAAACGCCCGGAAATCGTTCATGGGGCATCAACATATTCAAACTTTTCCTACTGCCCCCACCTAAATGGGAATCCTGGCCCGCCACTGACTATACACCAGATACTATAACGTTACGTTGGCCCATGAGATGCCAGAGTAAAATGTACAGGGGTGAACGGGGAAGAACTTGTCGCCCCTGTGCATGTTAGGCTACTCTGACATTCTTGCAGCGTTTCGTTATAATATACCCGGTGCACACCAGTGGCGGAGCCAGGGTTCCCATTTAGGGGCGCACATTAATTAGCATATGTGGGGGATATATCATGCATATGATATGCCGAAAGCATATCACGAAGGCCTGATTTGGGGAGCGCATACATGGGAGGGGTCGCCTCCAATCGTTGGTCCGGGGGCTCCCCTGGGCAGGAACACTGTGAATATTTGAATGCCTAGGAGGGATTTCCTGACGTTTACATGACATTTGACATGTTTTTTGGGGGCGGTCTTCCCTAGGGCCCCATTGACCCCGCCACTGGACTGTACACTATTTAATAAGCGATAAAACATGATCTTCGGAGAATCGGACCTTCGGAGAATCGGACCTTCGGAGTTATAGACCTTCGGAGTTATGGGCGTTCGGAGTTATAGGCCTTCGGAGTTATGGGCTTTCGGAGTTATGGGTCTTCGGAGTTATGGGATTTCGAAGAATCGGGACTTCGGAGTTATGGGCTTTCGGAGAATCGGGGCGTCGGAGAATCTGACCTTCGGAGAATCGGACCTTCGGAGTTATGGGTCTTCGGAAAAACGCTACGTAACCCTTTGGCGTGGGTGCCACCCCCCCCCACGTGGTGGTGATGTGGGAGTCCTGTCTGTACGAGGGCGATCGTATCACGTGATACATCTATATACACGCGGATACAGCTTATCTCATGTATGAGTCACGGTCCTGCGTTGCTCAATACATCGGCTTGTTACGCTTCCTATGTGTTTAAGATTAAATGTTTGTCATCTGTTGTACTGTTTTTTAAACTTTTTTCCCTGAATTGTTTTGTTTTTTGTTTTGCATGCATGTTGGTTCTGTCCTCTCACGTCTCTTTGAATTCCGTCTTGATTAATTTTGAAGTTTAAATCTATAGTATACACTGTTCACGTCTTTCTCACTGTGTGGCGGCACTGGGAAGCTGCGATATGCAGTGGCTAACGAATCACCGCTTCAGAGATGTCGTTGGTCTGATCTTCGTTAGAAGTGTGGTCCGAGGCGGCTGCTATACATGTAGGCTAGTTGTCGAATATTTGCTTATCATATGGCAACTCGAACCCCCAAAAAACGTCCTGATCGTAAGGATGGTGACTAGCTAAGTCCCAATAGTGCTGCGGTATTTCCTCTGTACTTAGTTCTTGGACTCGAAGCAGACATTCTGTATGTGTCATTTGTAAAACGCTACAAATTAAATCTGTCAAACCAATAAGATCTGGGCCAGTAAGTGGTTCGCTCTTGATTTGATGTTCACGACTTCACGGAAAGTTAAATCTGATGGTCTTCTGTGGTTAACATATATTGCATAAACACCAGTGTTGGTTACTCCTCACACGACATTGAATAGTAGCAGAGACCCCACGATATAGCTGATTATTCTGAATAGGAAATACTTCTGAGTTGGCATCACATGCAGGGAGTTACAGAAATTCGTATATGTTCTAAGAAAGTTGATGAACAAAGAGTTCCTTTAAATAGTTACCCCTTTTACCTAATTGGTGCGAACATCCACCGACTATGAAGGTTTAATATATGAAGATATATTTATCTAAATATGTTCCAAATATATTACGATGTTTTAAAGGCACGTGAGGCCTTAATTGTCGAAAATATTCATATTTGTTCCAAACACCGTAAACAGAAAAACATTAAAACGCATACAGTTTCGTTCATATATACCATGACCATCGCGTAAACAGCATGTTATCATAAATACCTACTATATTTTACCTAAGCAAGAGCCTGATTTGGGTTACAGAGGACAGCACAATGCTACTGGCTAATCACACACAAATGGCATAAACGCTCTTTATTAGTTCCATATCAGGAATTCACAAACAAAGAACGCTCTTTATGTTTACCATCATAATATAAACAAACACCAGAAAAGTAACTTTTTATGCTTTTGTTTACATAACAATGGTTAAACATATGAGAATAACATACTGTTTATACGATATTTCTTATTTATATACGGACAAAGTCTGTCTACATTTTGATGTTCTTTCTGTTTGTGGCGGTTTTTGACGGGTGGAGATATTTTCACAGGATACTCACTGCCAAGGCCAACCGTACCTTTAAATGTCAGGAGTATGGTCATGGCCATGGAAATTGTAAAAGTAAAGAAATAATTTGCGCACGGTGTTCTATTTCTGGTCATGATCATAAAAAGGATTGTACGCAACTAAAACAAAATCAAAATGTCAAGGTTCACACGAGGCAATGGATCGTTCATGTCCCGTATGAGATTATGAATTAAATATAAACATATACAAAGATACCGAGAAACATTTATTATACATATATGCTAAAATCATAGTGGGTGCTGGTCCATCAGTTCCACAGGTCACACAATTAGCTATTATTTCTAAGAAGATGTATATTGATGCCAGCATTGATGCCGTGACAATTCCGATATAAACTCAGTAATAAAATCAGATATTGCAACAGCTACATGAACTGAGAAATCAGAAGATATCACGCAAGACAATCAATCACATACAACATAAAAGTCAGACACATCAGCTAATTGGGAGATGGAAGAATCAGAAAAGTGGAATAAACAGATACAACAATACAAGTGTGTGAACTGGTTAACAATATTGCATGAGTTTGTTGTGACCGATGGTAAAACGAGAACGATCCAGACCCTTCTCCCAAAAATCCGCACATTATCTGCTTATAATAGAACTTGATTTATGTAAATAATCTGCTTAGAATCGTCTAAATTTGAGTCGATAATGTGCTAAAAATGAGAACGTTTTAGTCATATTATTGGCATTATTAGTCACATTATTGGCTTTAAGCAGTTTATGTGCGGACAATGACACAAATAAGCGAATTTTCGGATGTACGCTCTTTAACATGTGTTTTCATTGTGGCCCGCGCCATAAAACGAAATAACGGGTGCGAGTCCGTTATCTGCTTATTTCAGAATCAAATAAGCACATTATGTACCCGTTTCACATTATAGGTCGATTATGTGTGTATTTGCATGTGAAATATGTACATAATGTGATTATTTTATTCTAATATATGCAGATAACGCCAGTTTGGAATTTGTATGATCCCCGGGAAGATTTGAAAGGGCTATCAGCCTTCTCCTACAACCCACGTATATATGCAGATAATGACTCACATCCGCTATATCGTTTTATGGCGCGGGCCACAATGAAAACACACGTTAAAGAGGGTACAACTTAAAAGTCGTGAGCTGGCTTATTTGTGTTATTGTCCGCACATAATCTGCTTATAATCGCCTCATTGTGAGTCAATAATATGACTAAAATGTTCTCAATTTCAGCACGTTATATCGACTCAAAATGAGGCGATTCTAAGCAGACTATCTACCAAAAACAAGTTCTATTATAAGCAGATGATGTTCGGGTTTGCGGGATTTTCGGGAGAACAGGCTGGAACGGTAGGTTCGAGTTTTACCTCGCGGCAAGACAAACGCTCTCAATATCGTTAACATGTTCATACATCTGTGTTGTTCGCATTTTCGTGATTCGTCTAATTTAATGTTATCTATATACACTGTTGCTTCACTTGTTCTTGATTCAGTTTCTCTCCGCCATGATATGGTCTAGCTGATAAAATTAGTTTGAGGTTTGGCAATATACTAATGCGGCATAAGGGTCCAACGTTCCATGTTCGGCTGTTTGCACGCTTTTTCAACATAAAACTTATCTCTATTGCATTTGCTGTATATACAGTAATGCCCTAAGTAATCGACTCCATAACCACAGCAGAATTATGGGTAACTTTTCAGGATTTAGTCGGAAATATGGCTTGTTGCCATTCATCGGAAAGCTCTCGGGGCAACAAGCCACATTTCCGACTAAACCCTGAAAAGTTACCCATAATTCTGCTGTGGTTATGGAGTCGATTACTTAGGGCATTACTGTAGCATATAACATATGTTTGAATATATAGCAGCTTCCAGACTTTCTGATTTGTTTACCGAAAGAATTTAATTCATTCCTTTGAAGTAAATTTCGTATTTAATGGAAGCTGCCATTGTTTTCGAGAATCATGATTGTGGGTAACGGAAGATGGGAGATGTAGCTCGATCACATTTATTTACTTAGTTTCTAAACTGTTGAGGGAAGGGGTCCATGCGTGTTCGATTGAATGCAACCGTTTAATCTGAATTAGATGTGTATATATTTATGTCAATAAATGTGCTACACTGTACTATATATTACTTAATAATTTGATTTTGATCTTTGTGGTATAAATAAGATATATATAATATGGGGGTCGATTCTGTGCAGTGATCGCACCAAGGAATCACCGTTCATGGAAAGCGATGGAGGGTACATACCCGGCCGTCTGATGGTGATAGTTCTTGAACATTGCGTTGGGAGACTTTCTTGGTCGGTTCTTACAAATAAGGGCAGATTTGACCTGTATCACGTGATTATTTTTTTAAGTTGAACTTTGGGAGAAACAATGCGAGTGAAAAAAAAAGTATTGGCAACACCGTGGCGTCAATTAACTTGGGCGCAATTGTCACTTGGGAGCGCCTTGGGAGCCTGTTTTATCTCAAAGAAATAACAATATAATACATTTAGCATCGTCACAACGGCAAGTATATCAGAACCTGTCAAATATATATGAGTATACAACCGATTCAAAGAAATTCATTGTTAATGGTTGTCGCTTTATATCGTGTGTAAGGGGCTCTAAACAGTCGTCGTGCTATGCGGAACAATGATTTGTATGGTTGCAGCGCTGGACAGTACTTATAAGTCATATTCAATACACTCAATCCGTGGACTAAATTCAGAAGCTGAAAGCCTTTCCATTTAAAAAATTCCAATGACTTTTAGTTTAAACGGCACTGTGATCGGAAAACCTCCGGTTGTTTAAACATTTCAACAGAACTCGAGGGCAGAGATACCATTGTCTGGAGCGTAACCATGGCACATATTGACTGTATTGTTAAAATTCAAAGCTAGTCTTGTTTCCCTTCATCTGTGACGGTATTGACCCAGCGGGTCTAATTGCTCAACATCCTACCCGGTTTGCCGGATCATCTCGCACTGGAATTCAAAGCGTTCCGTGCATTATTGATGGATCTGGGCCGACTATTTACGAAGCGCGGCGTGGCAGTATCGCTATTCTATGGACCATTTCCTATATCCACGTAAGCGTATATCGTCACATGCTTCGGACTGTGCGCATGCGCGGTTGAATAAAGTTACCTGAAAGTTGTCGGCTGGATACTGAGTTTGTTGGATCGACCAGGGATTGTTCTCCGCCAGCGGATTTCTGTGTCCATGTATTTCGGAATATATTTTCGTAATTAAACTTTCGTATATTATTCCGTATTTTATTGGAGCTCTGCCGCACCAATGCCAATTTTCGTTAACATTTAATTGAACAGACTTTCCAGCCATGGATATCCGGATTGGGATTCTTGTCTTAATATCCTTGGTAAGTTTGATACTTATTTTTTATACACGGTTCCGTCAATTTTAGTGTTGATGTCATATCTTTCTGATTTAACAAAAAAAAAACCTGCAACAATTCTACAAAGAAGATATTTGATGGGAGGCGCCGGAAGAAAATAAAATTGAACAAAATAAAAATTGAAAAAAAAAGGTATAAATTTGATCATACAGATATCTTTAAAAAAAATTGCCTCATCCGATTTGACACCATAAAACAAGCATTTGTATGTTTTTAAACCAGAATGCAAATAGAGCGTGTCATGGCTCCATTAACAGGATATTTTGATAGTCAGATATAGACTTTCAAAAGAGGAAGTTTTAACACATTTCGAATTTTCAGGGGAGCAAGACTTTCAATGATCGTATCCGATAAAGAGCGTCCATGCTTTCTTTTACCAAAACCGGTAGAAAATAAAGAGCGTTCACCGTTTTAGTGGATGGCTCTAACTTGTTTGATCTTCTATCCTTTTATTTCACATAATTTAGATGTGTTAGAGAGAAACACTATTTTTTATCCATTGTTCAATAATAAAAGAACATTCTTCGGTACAAATATATCTAGTTCGTGTCACATTTTGATTTGAGCATTGTTGCACTAAAAACTGCAGGTCTGCAACTCTGGATGCATCTTTAAACTTAGTACACGAGGTTCCACAATTATGACCGGTTGAGTGCAATCAAGCGTATCTTGAAGACTGGAATGGTGGGTAATTAGGGTGAGAACTCACACCAAAAAGATTTCCGTCAATTCTAAATTCAATCCCACCTAGGTATGATAATTATTCACATATAATTATTCAGAATATTCACAAATTCACATATTCAGAACGATACATATTCAGAACCGCACATATACAGAACCACACATATTCATATTCAGATTGAATGGCTTATTTCAAATTCAACAATTTAAACGGACATGGCTTATCATATTATATCGGCTCCATATGCTCTGAAAATATTTATCATGGTCACAGCCATTTTCCAGCTGTTTTCAATTTTTCGCACAGAAGTCGCATAAAGGCTCGTAGATCGAAGGTTCCAGTATTTATCGACATATTTCGATACCGGGAAGAAATTAAAAAGCGAATATTATCAGGTGTGTCTTGGCACGCAAACCGCCGTGTGACTTTAAATTGTGTATACTTAACAGATTCTCGTGCAAATAGATTCATATTGTACCTGAATGTTCACATAGGTTCATATTGGACTTATTTGATTCTGAAAAAAGTCCATAGTGGGAGTTTTTATGGCGCGAACCACAGTGAAAACACGCTATAAAGAGCTTACATCTGGTAAGTCGATCATTGAGGCTCATATAGTGCGTACAAAATAAAGGCGATATGGGGTTATTTGTGTCTGTTTTTTAAAGACACGGTTGGCCTTGGCGGTGGGTATCCTGTGAAAATATCTCCACCCGTCAAAAACCGCTACAAACAGAAAGAACATCAAAATGTAGATAGACTTTGTCCGTATACAAATAAGAAATATCGCATAAACAGTATGTTATGGTCATTTGTGTGACCATTGTTATGTAAACAAAAGTATAATAAGTAACTTTTCTGGTGTTTGTTTATATTATGATGGCAATTATAAAGAGCGTTCTTTGTTGGTGAATACCTGATATGGAACTAATAAAGAGCGTTTATGTCATTTGTGTGTGATTAGCCAGTAGCATTGTGCTGTCTTCTGTAACACAATCAGGATCTTGCTTAGGTAAAATATAGTAGGTCTTTATGATAACATGCTGTTTACGCGATGGTCATGGTATATATGAACGAAACTGTATGCGTTTTAATGTGTTTCTGTTTACGGTGATTGGAACAAATATGAATATTTTCGACAACTAAGGCCTCACGTGCCTTTAATAGACCTTATATTATACGCTGGAATATTTCTAGCAATTTTTCAATTGTTTTCCATTTTTCCTTTTTTCGCACAGACAAACTCGTTTTGTTCATTCATTAATTCAGGAATAGACAATCGATGAAGGCTTTTTATTGTCTCGCGCTGAAGAACTGTTCGGACCTGATTTTGTTTCTAAAGTATATGAATTGAATAAGTCAGCAGCAGGTTTTGCCAATATTTCCAAATGGATTATCTGAAAATCCGTCTGGAATTTCTTTTTTTGAAATTTTGTTCGAGCGATTATTGTGACACAATAATTAATTGTGTCACAATTTTGTCTACAAGCCAGGAAACGTAACGTCTTTTGCTTTTATTTACATAATTAAATGGACATTGCTCACATAATTGTTTACATAATTAAATGGACATTGCTCATTCGAACTTCCAAAGTTTGCCTACGCAAATTGGAAGAAGATATAAGAGGTTGATAAATACACGAAATCTTTATATACCGGCTTCACATGCTCGGAAAAATACTTGCCGTGGTCACAGCCAATTTCCATCTGTTTTCAGTTTATTGGCACATAAGTGAAACAAACGCTCTTTATTTCTACCTTATCATGAATAGACTGACACGGAACGCTCTTTTCTATGCCATGCCATGCACATGGCTGTTGTTTGTTTGGGACCCAAACACCGAGATCAAAGTTGTATTTTCACGATTTCAATGCTTCTTTCTGTGACATAATTCACAAGCGAATTTTATTAGTTATAGTTTGGAGCACAAACCGGCATGTGGCCTTAAAGGCACGGGCGGTGTTCGTTGCAGAAATGTTCACATTTGTTCAAATCGCCATCAACAGAAGGAATACAAAATATGTATAGCTTTGTTCATATGCCAAACATAATCAGCACGTAAATTGAATATTGTCGTCAAGACAAATGATATAAACGCTCTGTTTTATTTCCATATCAGGAAAACAGTAACAAATAACGCTCTTTATGTTTACCATATCCGGATCAAAACAAAAGCCAGGAAACGTAACCTTTTTTGCTTTTGTTAACAAAGGAAACAAAATTAAAATACTGTTTATGCCATATTTCTGATTGGTGTAAGAACAAGGTATGTCTATATTTTACTATTCTTTCTGTTTATGGTGTTTTTTTGACGGAGGTGAATATTTTAACAGCATGCCCACCGCCAACGCCGCCCATATATCATTAAGAACCGTCAACTAGTTGGAAACTATAACCCCATTTACTTAACTTTTATTGACATGAATCTATGTAAAGTTTCGCTCTTTCTGACACAAAGAACTTCTTAAAGATAGAACTTTCCAACGTTGAGTTCATCTATTCATTACATCATATATGATGCTCACGAGACGAGACGAGATTTTCTTGATTTAAGATATTTCATAATTATTATACCCCTCCGCAACGAGTTGTGAGATGTATACTGGAATCGGCTTGTCCGTCCGTCCGTCAATCCGTCCGTCGAGCCATCAGTCTGTCGAGACGTCCTTTTATTCCTATATTTTTCGGTCAGTTATGTTTAAACTTAGAACAGATAGTTAGTACCATGCATGGGAACATGCGATTATGAGTTCCGTCGGACTCTTTTACGGAGTTATCCCCCTTTTTAGACTTAGATATTTTTTTAATGCATAAATTTGTCCGGATGTTTTCTCATAATGTTCTTGTTCAATTCGAATCCAATTTGCGACAGGGGTCAATCATCATGTGAACCTGTTCACCTGCGAGTTGGAGTTCGGTCGGACTCATATTGGCCGAGTTATTCAAACTGTTATTTTACTTTGAATATTATTTTACTTTGAATATAACCTTGTACGGACGAGTAGCTGCATGTAAGTGGTACGTTCCCAGTGACAACATTGGCCAATTCCAATATATGGTAATGGCTACTTCATTGGAATAACAGGTTGAATACGGGGGTATACCTTAGTCCCATCAGGGACAGGCCCATATCTAGTTTTCATGTGAAAAGACCACACATAAATATTTGTCTATATTTGAGAATTTTCATGTCATGCCTGTTATCAATAAAACCTTGGAATGCGATGAGTTTTAGGTCATATGTCCATATCCTTTTCTTAGCTGACCAGGTATCTCTAATAATATTCGCCTTTGAATTTTTCCCGGTATCGAAATAGATCGACACATACCTTAATTGGTGAATATCTGAAAACATTACAATTTGCAGGATTGCATTACGCGAAATTCAAAGTTCATATTCACAGAAAAAAAACATTTCCGTGTCGAACCTGATGACTCACCATGAATTAGGGATTGCTTCGGCATGCTGGAATTTTATTCCTATTGCCATGACAACATGGCGTACTCAAGCAAAGTAGTAAAACATGTCACTCCTGTTACTAACACACAACAATCGGTTTACACTAATAGCAGTAATTTCATCCAACTATAGATTATTTATTGTTATTACCTTTTGATACTTCTTTGAAATAAATCAGCTTGGATAAGCTGATCATAGTGAAAATCTTTAAAATCTATATATGCATGGGTCAACTGAGACATTTATTGCATAAAAGTACCAAACCGATTACTAGTACTCTGTAAGACATGAACTAAAGAGTTCCAAATTGATCATAAGATAAGATAAGATAAGATAGTTTATTACAATACACCAGTGCAGGCAGTTGCAAATAACATAAAGTACAAGTAAATTAAACATAATACATAATATGTGTGCATATAACAGTAAACAAACCTATAACTACATCCTACATACGATTCTTAATGAAATATAAATTTCCCATAATTTTCATTTCCCCATATTTATATTTGTTCTCCTTTGGAAGAATAACCGGATAATGTTGCACACGGAATTCATAATTACTTTGTCTTCATTTTTCATTATAAAAATGAATTTATCATCATCGTTCATGTTTGTAAAGTGTATGTTATTAGTGTTAGCAACATCAAATAATTCTTTCCTGAGGTCAGTGTACGCACTGCATTCCATTATGAAATGTTTTTCATTTTCAACTTTTTTCCCATCACACATGAGACAAATTCTGTCTTTTAATAACGTCTTTGGTTGTGTGTGTCGGCCTTTTTCTATAGCTAATATATGATTGCTAACACGCAGTCGGGTGAACATTTCTCTTGCCGTTGGTGATCGGGCGTGTTTGAGGTATGGTTCTATTTCATATTTGTCTTTGAACGTTCTATATGTTCGTAGTTTATTAGCACCATTCTTTTTGTCATAAGTATCGACACTTTGTACCAATCCAAATATAATAATAACGGTTTTCTTTGGATGAGTATTTTTTTTTTAACAAAATATAAATATGCACTGATATCAGGAGTGAAATTGGTAACAGGCGTGACATTTTGGTGACAGAAACGACACTCCTGGTTTTCACAATGTGACCATATACGGTACATAATAATGTTATATCGCTCAAGAATCTTGCTTTTTTATGTGATCATCTTCTTCAAATAACTCAATACATGTTTGACAACGTTAACACGCTGGCTGGCGCTCGACTGATGTGCATCACCAGATGGATATAACTGGAGAAATCATAGGCTGATTCAGATAACAATTGGGTTATTTTCGCCATTCACTCTGTATAAATTTGTCCGCATGTGTTATCATATATATTGAGAGTTATCACAATTTAGAAAAGTATGCAACTGTTTTGCTTGTTAGTGGTATAACTTGGAATAAATATCACAATATTTTGATGTAGCCTGTAGCCACACATATTAGTCCCTGCATGCATCTCTGATTTGACTATTGTTGGAAATATAGTATAAAAACTAATTTTGAATCAAACCGGAATACAAAATAATTCATATCCATTTGACTCTAGTCTTCAATATTAGTAGGTCAAATGTGACTTGCATTAAGTATCTACATGTAGCAAGAAGCATATGATACCATTCTTCAATTTATAGTCTTTATTTTGAACGGAACTGTGTTATCAATTTCTGATATTTTATATGTGATAAATTTAAATGCAGTTTACCATGGCCTGAAATACTGAATGGGAGAGTGGGGGGACTTGACAAGATAACAAATGACAAATATAAAACATATTAAAGGGGTAATGTACGCCATTTTCAATAAATTCCCGGTGATAACAACGATCTAATATCGATAATATATAGAAAACTAAGTAATTTGAGCCGAAGATGTGTTCTGAAAACGTTCAGGTTAATAGGTTATCTTAAAATCAAAGTTAATAATTTGATATAAATTTTATTTATGGCTGGAGTCATATATTAAATTACGAATTTCCGTGTACAAGACGTTATCAAAATAATTCACGGATAGCGGATTGGGCAAAGCGTGGCATACATGATCGTGTAAAAAAAATATGTTGATATGGGACGTAAACTCACGCCACTCACTGACTAGTGACTATACAATAACTTAATGAGTATATGGGACTAGTATGCATATAATATAACATTAATTTTATATATTTGCTTGAAAACTGTCCAAAAGTTACTCGACGACAATTGGTATTTTCGCATTCCGGCTGATCTGCCATCCGTAACATTACTTTGTACTCAACAGACTTTCAAATACTGGAAATCTGGTTACCTTATTCTACAACTCATAGACTAAATAAACCAACAACAACATTTGGGTACAGTATCCCCTTAAGTCATTTGTTTTTGTGGATTATTTAATTTCCTTCTTGGGATTATATATGTAAGTGATGACTACTGATTAGTGGTCATCTTCATTGTCAAGAACTGGTCAATCAAAGGGATTTTGGCAATAAATGTTCATTGCACATATCAGTCGCACCTGTTACTGTCACTCCTGTTACCAAAAAGTAACATGAGTGACAATAACAGGACTGATAAGTTTGTCAGTTAATAGACAATTTCTAAAAATGTATCAGGATTTGAAAACTGAATACTTATGTTTTGCTCAAAGACTCATTCCAATAAATAAAAAACGTTTTCCTGATACATGGAAAATGATTAAAGAAATAATATTAGAGCACAATCCCATTGTTACAATCGTTCCCTGTTTTTTTGGTAAAGCGCATCAATTCCCAATGTTGGCGAAGGAATGGTTCACTGATTATCCCATTGTTAGGCACACGCAACTCATAACAGACAAATCGCACGGGCGCTTCAAGGTGGGACCAGTCCGTGTTGTTTCGGACACATATATTCACATTCAACGGCGATCAGTTCATGTTAATCACGTTGTTGGGCGCGGCTAACCGGCCATTGTGTCCAATCGCGGCCAGCGCACGGATTGTGCGTCGTGGTCAAAACACGGTCAATGGCACATTTCCAGTTCATTGCATTACGTTGGATCAATTGTGCTCTAAGTCGGTCAGAGCACGCGAATAGTTCTTTACCAGAATAAATCTCGTCTTCGACTCGATTGATTCTGGTAAAGAACAATTATTGTGCTCTAACCCTTACTTAAGGTAACAAGAGTGACTTACAATGAACACACTCGTCTCATTTGTTCATGTGCTCCGGTATGTCCTCAGAACAGGACCGCGGTACGTAACAAGGGAGAGTATAATTTGAGTATTAGGACCAGTGAGTTCCTTTAATTACATGTTTGAAGATTATGAGTTGCTATTATTGGTCAATACGGTGTGCTCAAAGGTTAGACAGACGCTCTTTAATGTATCATATATAAAGCGTAGACTGGCAAGTGGAACGATCTTTGTTGTTTCATACTGAATAATATATCGGTACCCATTATTTATAAATTTTACGACTCGAATAGGTCTTTCCGTGGCATAAAAATCCACATACGAGTATTGACAGTTGTTTCTGAATACTTTGGTCGTCCGAACCAGATCGAGATGTAATACAAGCGAGCACACTTTGAGGCGCTGCAAACCACAAAATGTCCTTCGTGATAGGTTTTATGACAATGTGTCGCTTTAATATTTGAATCGTGTCGAATTTGGCATTTGACGTATAAGTATATAGTATGAGGGCCAATTTAACATTAATGCCTATTGCCTGCTCCGTCGAAATGTGACCCTCAAATTCACACAAATGCTCTGATGGTTCAAACTTTGGCACATGGGGTTTGTAACGCGCTCTGCTACCCCACCACCACCCACACGCGTTTCCCTTATGTGCGCCATCCCTATATACACGTCATGATACTATAGAAGAGACATATTTATAGTGCCATGACGTATCGCTCTACGCCATGAATGGTACTATATATGTAAGGGACATAACATGTATAACGAAGTACCATGACCTGGGGCAGCAGAGCGCGTTACAAGCTATTACATGTGAACTTGGTCAATACCACACATAGTAACAGCATATAAAGAGCATTGCGAAATAAAAAAAAAGAAGCAAATATCTTGCGCATATATTGTATCCATTTCAGTCGATGTGTCGTCTTGGTAACTTGTTTCAATGGATCCCTACTCAATCCCTGCATCCATTGTATCTCCCGGTTGGAGTCAGTCCCGAGTGGATGTCACTGTGTTTCTAAAGAGACACGAAACTGGTTTGTCCACTCTGGTTGATTTGTTCAACAAAGCATCGCATCCCATGCTTTTAGTGGTCGATATGGTGTGTAAATATTTGATGCATTGATGGCACGAAGTTTCTCTTGTGTAGGTAAATGTATTTGAGAATAATATCGACTTTCTGTCTCTATGATACGCTATTAATGACACGAGAAATAAAGGTGTGAAAAAAAAGACGAGGCCTGTTTGTTAATTTGGCATCATGCAAACATTATTTACAATTCTCAGACAATATTTCTTCATTGTTGCTCTAGAAATAAAAACGTGCCTACATGCTGCGTTGAACACATATTTCCCACGCCGAACTGGGTATAGCATCTAAACGTGCGGAACGGGACATTCAACTGCTATGTGATGCAATATAGTAGTAGCCACTGGTTATATATTTGTAAGCATTTGTTAGTGAACTAACCGACATTGACAAAAGAAACTGCTGCCACCAGGTGACTAAACACCGCCAGTACCGCCCAGGGGCGCCGGAAGAGGGGGGCAGAGGGGGCAGCTGACCCCTGCCCTTGACCAGGGGGGAGGGCGGAGGCAGGACTTGCCCTTTTTCTGGAGACAGAAAATGATTTTTGTGTGTTTAATCTCGTGTTTTTATAGCAAAATATGACTTTTTTGGTTCAAAATACCACCAATTTCACAAGGAATATAAATTTTTTTGTCAATTTTATCACAAAACGGCCATAAAAACCGACAAATACCATTAAAATAGGGATTTTTGCCACAATGAATTTATGGTTATTTTCCCGAGTTTGCGGAGAAAATGCCCTTTTTTGCGGAAAAGTGCCCTTTTTGTAGGCTCTGTCCCCTGCCCTTGGATGCTTCCGGCGCCCACTACCGCCCCTGTGGTGTCTATGGGTGATTCTGGCAAGTTATGGTTACTGACGGCACTTCCAGCGACCCCTGCCCGTGCGTGTGTGTGTCTTTGACACTGGCCACTAAAATTACACACCACAGGGGCGGTCCGGGCTGTTGCGGCAACCATATTCGGCGATGGCGGCATTTTGAGGATTAATAGCGGTACTTCTGTATGGCCCTGACCCCCGTCCGTGTGTGGGTAGGTTTCCATGACACCCCCACACCGTTCACTAAATTCGATTCGAGCTTTGCTAAAGCTCGGCTCGAATCTAATTTAATCTAATCGGTTAATACATTTCGTATAGAATTGCGACTCATTAGAGATCCTCTATATATATTACATAAATTATTGCAGCCGAGAATAGATCTTTTGAATAATGTTCCAGTTGATTCCTTTTGGAAAATTCAAGTCCCCTGAACATTGACCCTTCATGACGGGAGCTTCCTGAAATTTTCCGAAAACCCGGGAATAGCGATCTTGCCAAAATAGATCACAAAGCCCGGATATAGTGAATAACTCCGTTATTTCTTCAATTATTATCGTTACTTGTTCGGTTGTAGTGAAGCAATTTTGGCATGCATTATTAGCATGTAGCTCCCGTCATGAAAGGGTCAATGTTCAGGGGACTTGAATTGTTTTATTGTAGTGCGGAATTTAGGCATGCAATATTAGCATGTTCTTCTTTGAATTGCTTGGTTGTAGTGAAGAAATTTTGGCATTCCATGCTGTGCGTGAGATTGGCATGAAATATTAGCATGTACTTCTTTGAACTGCTTGGTTGTAGTGAAGCAATTTTGGCATGCATTATTAGCATGTAGCTCCCGTCATGAAAGGGTCAATGTTCAGGTAACTTGAATTGTTTTATTGTAGTGCGGAATTTTGGCATGCAATATTAGCATGTTCTTCTTTGAATTGCTTGGTTGTAGTGAAGAAATTTTGGCATTCCATGCAGTGCGTGAGATTGGCATGAAATATTAGCATGTACTTCTTTGAACTGCTTGGTTGTAGTGAAGCAATTTTGGCATGCAATATTAGCATGTACTTCTTTGAATTGCTTGGTTATATATAGTGAAGAAAATTTGGCATGTCATGCAGTGCGTGAGATTGTCATGCAATATTAGCATGTACTTCTTTGAATTGCTTGGTTGCATTGAAGCAATTTGGGCATGAAATATTAGCATGTACTTCTTTGAATGGGTTGGTTGTAGTGAAGCAATTTGGGCATACCATGCAGTGCGCGAGATTAGCACGCAATATTAGCATGTACTTCTTTGAATTGCTTGGTTGCATTGAAGCAATTTGGGCATGGAATATTAGCATGTACTTCTTTGAATTGCTTGGTTGCATTGAAGCAATTTGGGCATGGAATATTAGCATGTACGTCTTTGAATTGCTTGGTCGCATTGAAGCAATTTGGGCATGAAATATTAGCATGTACTTCTTTGAATTGTTTGGTCGTATTGAAGCAATTTGGGCATGAAATATTAACATGTACTTCTTTGAATTGCTTGGTTGTAGTGAAGGAATTTGGGCATGAAATATTAGCATGTACTTCTTTGAGTTGCTTGGTTGTAGTGAAGCAATTTTGGCATACCATGCAGTGCGTGAGATTGGCATGCAGTATTAGCATGTACTTCTTTGAATTTCTTGGTCGCATTGAAGCAATTTGGGCATGAAATATTAGCATGTACTTCTTTGAATTGCTTGGTTGTAGTGAAGGAATTTGGGCATGAAATATTAGCATGTACTTCTTTGAGTTGCTTGGTTGTAGTGAAGCAATTTTGGCATACCATGCAGTGCGTGAGATTGGCATGCAGTATTAGCATGTACTTCTTTGAATTCCTTGGTTGTAGTGAAGCAATTTGGGCATGCAATATTAGAATGTACTTATTTGAATTGCTTGGTTATATATAGTGAAGATATTTTGGCATGCCATGCAGTGCGTGAGATTGGCATGCAATATTAGCATGTACTTATTTGAATTTCTCGGTACATTATCCTGTACCGAATGCTAATATTTATTAACAAATTTGTTTTACTATAGTCTAATATCGATCCGTATCAGATGCATAATCTAGAACGTCCTTTGTTTTCTGTCGCTTTTGTGCGACAGAATCGTGGACGCTCTGTATAACAGGCGATCAATGGAATTTATGCTGGGCTGAAACAATTTCAAAACGTGGTTAACCGTCTTCTTTTGAAAATCTGACCATCAGAACATCATATTAACCCTTTCCATACTAAACACTCATTGGTGAGCAGCTATCCCGTATGAAATGTTCAGATAATATATAAGTTTAACCCTTTCTATACTAAAGCATCATTTATGAGCAGCTATCCCGTATGAAATGTTTAGATAATAAGTTTAACCCTTTATATACTAAAGCATCATTGGTGAGCAGCTATCGCGTAGGAAATGTTCAGATAATAAGTTTAACCCTTTCTATACTAAAGCATCATTGGTGAGCAGCTATCGCGTAGGAAATGTTCAGATAATAAGTTTAACCCTTTCTATACTAAAGCATCATTGGTGAGCAGCTATCGCGTAGGAAATGTTCAGATAATAAGTTCAACAAACGAGGTCGTTTGTTGAACTTGTTGAACTTATCATCTGACCATTTCCCTCAATGAATAGGACTGAGCTCGTTGTGCACTTTATTATATATCGTCTGTTTAACATATTAGATGTACATCCCTCTAAATTAATAATAGACCATTCCGATGTACATTTTTAAAAACTTTATTGGAGAATCAATTTAGTATAGAAAGGGTTTATATGTCCGATCTACATGTAATTATTTTCTGGGGTTAACCCTTTACCCAACAAACCGGCCAAAACCGGCCAAAACCGGCCAAAAACGGCCAAATAAAGATTCAACAGCCTAAAATATCTTCGGTCTGTCTCAATAGAACCATACACATATGGAAATCATTGGAACCGGCTCCTTGACCACATTGTGATAGTTACAGTTATGCCCTGTGTCAATGCATTCTCTTATATATGCGAGTCGACCATAGGTCGCCTCGCATATATAAGAAAATGCATTGGCCTAAAAAAATCCTTTTTTAACACTTTTTACCATTTTTTCTTACATTCTTTAACAATTTTATAATTTTTAATGTGTTAAGCCAATGCATTCTCTTATATATGCGAGGCGACCTGTGGTCGACTCGCATATATAAAAGAATGCATTGGCACAGGGCTGTTCTGTTGGGTAAAGGGTTAAAGCGTTAGGAATGTTTATTATTGCGTCAAATAGGAAATGGCATCTTTACGAAGGGATGTATAAACTTGGATTGAATTGTTATTGTGTGAACCCTAACTCAAACGTTAACTCCCAGACTTGGTTTACAACAATACGATAGCGCCATCAAGAGAGTGCAAAAAACATTGCCATGCGTGAACTCTCCTGCATAAAAGTTGAAAAGTCCCAGCTGCGCGTTGGTCCGAAATCGATTTTGTGACAACGTATGACAATACAATGCATTTAAAGATCAAAAAGTAGCTGGAGTGATCGAAGGTTGAATAAAGCGCCATTTAAAACAACGTATATAAATATTTGATACGTTTACGTAGAATCTGCGAAAAGCCGCCATTGAAAGTCGATTCTTTTTCATCCGTCGCTGTTGAACCAGGAATTTTTAGGTCAGAAAGTTCAGGCTATTGTTTTGGAACACACGGTGGTTAGAATATCTCTATGTCATCTTCATCCGGTTCAATACGGTGCATGCTTATCACCCACAATATTATGTTGTCAGAAAACGTCATACACTCGCACCAGTGCCACGAACAAATCAATATGCTCGATGAAAAGGAATAATTATACAAAATTATATCAAGTGTATATTGTAATCTGTAATTTAAAACCGGTACATGTACTGGTTACAGTGTATGCGGTATTTGGAATATACACAATTATGTTTAGCACGTTATAGGTCTTATGTACTCACACTGACCATAGCTATACATATATGGGCAATGCGTTAACCCTTTCTATATACTAAATGGATTCTGCCATGCAGTTATAAAAGTACACATTGGAACGGTATATAATTCATTGGGAGGGATGTTAAGGTGATAACAGCAGACGACAGATAAATAAAAGTGCAGAAGGGGCCCTATTTATTGAGGGAAATGTTGATATAATACGTTAAACTATGGTCGTTTGTTGAACTTAATATCTGAACATCTCCTACACCATGGCTGTTTGATTGGCACAGTTAGTGAAACAGAGGTAAGGATCGTTGGGCATTATAGACTAACATTAACCCTTTACCCAACAAAACGGCCAAAATCGGCCAAATAAAGCTTCAACAGCCTAAAATATCTTCGGTCTGTCTCAATAGAACCATACAAATATGGATATCATTGGAACCGGCTCATTGACCACATTGTGATGGTTACAGTTATGCCCTGTGCCAATGCATTCTCTTATATATGCGAGTCGACCATAGGTCGCCTCACATATATAAGAGAATGCATTGGCCTAAAAAAAAACTTTTTACCATTTTTTCTTACATTCTTTAACAATTTTATAATATTAAATGTGTTAAGCCAATGCATTCTCTTATATATGCGAGGCGACCTATGGTCGACTCGCATATATAAGAGAATGCATTGGCACAGGGCTGTTGGGTAAAGGGTTAAGCAGCCCAACAACAAGCACGTGTCTGTGATTCACGGAAGCCTGAGTTTAGTGTGCCTGTTATTTGCAAAATGAGGTCCCCAGAGGGTGAATTTAGTGACGCTATCCCGCAGCGTGGCCTCATCTGCTATGAGCAACATAGACTCAGATTTCCCAAATGCTGAATATTGTGATGTACTCCCATTGGGAACCTCGATTATGCAATGTGTCGTCTTTCAATTTAGGGATATAGAGAAACTAAACTAAAAAAGAAATAGAATCTATGTGAAGAAGTTTCTACAGAAATTTGATAATAAAGACACTTTCCAGAGAAGATGAGGCCTAAGCAGAATGAGGTCCCCATAGGGTGAATTTAGTGATGCTAGCCCGCTATTCGGGGTAGGTGGTTTCTCTGTGCATGCATTGGAGTGAATTGGCTCTATGTGTCTATTATCATTAATAACCCATCAAACTCACAAAGTCGTGATATGGCCTACTAATAGATGCTACCTTAATGGCGCATTTAATGTTCTAACACCCAGATAACATATAAAATATATGCCATATTATATACAAGTGCAAAGTTTATTATTTTCAATGGAAGGGGGGTAACTCTATATCTTAGTTTGAATTATTTTGCATTCTGGGAGCGAGACGGGCGAAATGTTTCCATGATTTCAGCTATGTTGTATTACTCTATGGGTATACCTTCTCAGACACAAACTGCCCATTGAGGTGTTTTGCAATAAATTATTGTATCTTGTATAATAATAATAATAATAATAATAATAATAATAATAATAATAATTGATAGGTATTATATAGTGCGTAATCACAATAGTCTCGATATGCGCTTGAACATTTACATTTTAGCACACCAATTGTTGATCCACACTGGGCCAAATACGTTATGTCATTTTAAAGGTTCTTCATTAGAGCTGCTTATCAACGTGCAGGTGCCTATTTATCGTCTATAGGCCAGACTATAGGCGAGCACAGTGCGAGTGGCCTAACGCAAGGGACACAGTATAGCACAACTTATATGTGTTCATCACACATTGGCTTGAGATTTTAACACCGTACGATTCAATAGTTGCATGTATGTTAATTGGACCAAACTTCTGTTGCGGGGAAACTAAATAGTCGACCGACGGGCGGCGAACTCATATCGATATGTTGACAGCACTACATTGACTACAAGCCGGATATTCGAACCACTGGACCATCGAACTCTCTAAACCTGGCGGTTTGTAGCCTCAATTGCGCCTAAATGTAATCGTTTAGCTTAGGGATATGATATTCCACTTCGGAAAATAGTAAAGGGGCCCGTTTCTCTGCCTGTTTAGATCGAATGTTTATACCTACACAATAAGATGACCGCAAATGTACTGCATATTATATATACCAAATAAAAAGACGGATATCTACGAATTTAGACGGAAATCTGATATGTAGATATGTCCTGATGGATTTTGCGTCAAAAATTGAACCATTTCGAAAAATATTTTAAAAGATTAACTCGTATTTTCGGGGACTTTTGCTATGTTGTTCTTAAACATGTTCTTATTAATCCCCGAAAAAATTAAGCTTTCTCCGATATTTGTCCTATCGTGAATCCGAATGTGCCTGGTCTATATAGGCCGCCGTTGCTTCGAAGTGAAGGTACATATGTATTCTCTTGGGAATCGTTAATTTCATCTGGGACATGTTCTCAAATGATCGTCGGCGTAGAGCTCTATCCGCCTGCATGGAATGGAACGTAACTGAAAGATAACGCAACATTGTGATTATTTATTCACGAATGGATACTTGATTTAATGCTCTCCTCCCCGGCTATATATGATAAGTACCCCAACTATATGTTTATCATCTTACTTTATGTCTGCGTCTCATATATAAGAGCATGCATCGCACATTTTCATATATATATGCGAGGCTCTCTATTTGTGACTCGCATATATAAGAGAATACACTGGCACATGATATTTAATGCTACACCAGCGCAACTCCCGTCGTGAACCCCATGCTCCCGCCATGAAATTATTAAAACTATCGAGGTTTATACTACTCGACACCATATATGTGCAGATCAAATCACCGTATAATTGTAATGTTATACAGTATAGGGCCCAGGAGATGTGCTCAAATGAGCATGGGTTAAAGATACGAGCGGCGTTGGCGGTGGGTATGCTGTTAAAATATTCACCTCCGTCAAAAACAGAAATAATACTAAAATATTGACAGACTTCGTTCTTATACAAATCAGAAATATGGCATAAACAGTATATTATTTACAAATGTTTTTCCTTTGTTGTGTAAACAAAAGCAAAAAAACGTTACAGAACCTGACTTTTGTTTAGATCCGGAAATGGTAAACATAAAGAGCGTTAATTGTTACTGTTTTCCTGATATGGAAATAATAAAGAGAGTTTATATAATGTGTGTGTGATTTGTTATATAATGTGTTTGCGCTGTGTTATGTAAACAGAAGCAAAACTTCTGTAACACGAACAGGCTCTTGTTTACGTACACCATCGTAGGTCTTGACGACAATATATATACTAATAGCAGGTGGACCCGACTTCGCCCGGGATGTTTCCCCTCTGCTTTTCGGCGAATTGCGCGATTTGACATTGAATTGTCAATTTTGAAGGTCAAGGTCAGGTGGGGTCACGATTTGACCCGTCCAAAACACTGCCCGGACAAACGTACCCGACAAAAGTACCCGTCGAAATCCATCCCGTTTTACCCGATTTGACCTCGAATTGATCATTTTGAAGGTCAAGGTCAGGTCGGGGTCACGATTTGGCCCGTCCAAAACACTCAGTGGACAAAAGTAACCACATTTATCATATTTCGTCGAAATCCCATAAAAATACGCGATTTGACCTTGAATTGACCGATTTCAAGGTCAAGGTCACGTCGCACGGGCAAACGAATGGGCTTACGACACTCCCCATACGAAAGTATCCCTAGACACTAATTTTCATCGAAATCCCGTGATACTCGGGCGTTTGACCTTGAAATGACATTGAAAGGTCACGTCGCACGGGCAAATTAATAGGTCCATGCCACTCCCCGGCCGAAAGCACCCCCACATACCAAGTTTCGTCGAAATCGGCTCGGCCGTTTTCGAGTCCATCGCGAACACACAGACAGAAAGAAAGACAGACAGACAGACAGATTTCCCAAAATATATAATACTAGAAGGTGACCCGACTTCGTCCGGGCTTTGACCTTGAATTGTCCATTTTGAAGGTCAAGGTCAAGTGGGGTAACGATTTGACCAGTCCAAAACACTGCCCGGACAAAAGTACCCGACAAACGTGCCCGTCGAAATCCATCCGGTTTTACCCGATTTGACCTTGAATTGATCATTTTGAAGGTCAAGGTCTGGTCGGGGTCACGATTGGACCCGTCCAAAACAATCGGTGAACAAAAGTAACCCAACGTATCAAATTTCGTCGAAATCCCATCAAAATTGGCGATTTGACCTTGAAGTTACCCGATTTCAAGTTCAAGGTCACGTCGCACGGGCAAATGAATATGCTTATGAGACTCGCCATAAGAAAGTACCCCCACATACCAAGTTTCATCGAAATCCCGTGATATTCGGGCGTTTGACCTTGAAATGACCCGATTTCAAGGTCAAGGTGACGTCGCACGGACAAATTAATATGCCTATGTTCGTCCCCGGTCGAAAATACCCCCACATACCAAGTTTCATCGAAATCGGTTGGGACGTTTTCGAGTTCATCGCGAACACACAGACACACACACACACAGACAGACACACAGATCTTCCAAAATATATAATAGACTAGAAGGTGACCCGACTTCGTCCGGGCTTTGACCTTGAATTGACAATTTTGAAGGTCAAGGTCAGGTAGGGTCAAACACCAACACCCCAAAAATGGTGGAAATCGGCCCAGCGGATACCGGGAAATCGGCCCAGCGGATACCGAGATACCCTATGCATGAAATTTCGTCCGTAAAAATCCGCCAGTTTAACCCGATTTGATTTCCACTCAAGTATATAAACGCGCCTCATATACACACGCTCATTAATTATCAAGTTTCAACGTAAAGATAAATTACCATCGGTGCCCGATATATCGCCAAGACGTCTGAAACAGTCAAATGCATCGGCCGGTTAGGCGTTAACGTGATCTAACGTTATGACCTCTAACGACGTCATAGAAGTTACGCATTGTTTTTATCCTGATTGAAGATAGTACCACTTCTTCTTGATAATTGAGGCAGATAACTAAAACGGATACATACGCATTATATATCGTTGGAAAGAGGAAACACGAAAGATTCTCACAGTGTCATTATTATGACTGGCTTTTTATTATTCGCGCTGTTTCGAATCGATTTGTAAGCACCGAACTCAAATGAAAGTCCCGTAACACAGCGTAAAAACATATTTGACCTCGGCACGTGAAAAGTTGACCTCGGATCTGAAAATCAATAGGCCTATGCCACTTCCTGGCCGAAAATACCCCCACATACCAAGTTTCATCGAAATCAGATCGGCCGTTTTCGAGTTCATCGCGAACACACAGACAGACACCACACACACACACAGACAGATCTTCCAAAATATATTATAGACTAGCAGGTTAGCCCGCCACTGGCGGCGTTGGTCAGAAACATGACATTTTTTTGGCTTTTCAACGAGTTAATAGTGCCTTTTTAATCAAGAGAAATTATGGTACCCGTCCCTAACAATTTAAGGTAAATCGGGCGGAAAGAACTGACCCGATGAAAAATTGTTGAGCCCGACGTTGTCCGGGCTATTCAAAAACCAAATTTCAAGTCGATAGCTCCAATCGTTTCCGAGATCTGGTCTGCGCATGCGCGAAGCTGGCGTCGCACGGGCTCGGCGACCCGATAAAATTCGTATCCGGGGCAAAGATACATTCACATACCAAATTTCAAGTCGATAGCTAGCTCCACCCGTTTCCGAGATCTCGTCTGCGCATGCGCTGCACGGGCGTCGCACGGGCTCGCCAATACGACAACGACGACCACCTGGTCAAACTACAATCACGTACCAAGTTTCGTCCCGATCGGTCGAGGTGTTGGTATCTGATGCAAAAGACGAAATTGTGAGTATTGGTTTGTAACCGGGATTTCTGAGAAGCATTATGCCTATATCCACACTAACTACCCCCCCCCCATAAGCCCTGACCTAAGTGCCATACATACTATAACAATGATGTTGTAAGAGTACTATGGCATCCAATAAATCTCCCCGCATAGCAAACCACTCAAAAGTATTGTTCCCGTATATCTCTCTGCAGATGTTAATAACGTTGAATGGTAAACAGACGCTCTTTATAGCGATGCGTCAAAAACAAACGCTCATTAAATTATCACTTGATTAACCACCGCAGTGCCGTTTTTTGTGACTGAGATTGGAGAACGGGTGCTCTGAGCTTCTCCAAAACGTGACGCCGACGGTGTCTGTGGGTTTTTACACTTATATACGAAATTTGAGCTCAATCTGTCCACGCGTTTTCGATTCTATGAAGTACACATATATATACACACATACATATATATATATATATATATATATATATATATATATATATATATATATATATATATATATACGGAAGTCTCAAATTATATAGTAGATATTTACGCGCTGATTATATTTGGCATATGAACAAAACTATATATATTTTAATATTCTTTCTGTTAATGGCGATTTTAACAAATATGAATATTTCTGCAACGAACGCCGCACGTGCCTTTAATTAGAGTTATATCCGCCTGGAATGGAACGGAACTGAAAGATAACGCAACATTGTTATTATTTATTCATTAATGGATACTTGATTTAGTTCCATCCTTCCCGACTATATGTTTATCATCTTACTTAATATGTCCTTCCACCTGGCTTACATTCTCGTCAATGGATTAGATTCTTTGCAAAATCAACAAATTCCTTGTGGAATATGTATCTTTCACGGTCATCCCAAGATCTTATCACTTATACCTAATAAATTTCAGCTGTACAATATCTATGAAAATGCCTAATTTGAATTCTCAACAAATCATAACAGACAGCCCTGATTGTCGTATACATGGTTCAAACTTGCGCCACAGTTTGCGGTTTCGTGCTGTGTATCTACTGAGGGACTCTTGGTCTGTGTGGGCGTCTGTCCCGGAGGACAGCTAATTGCTTTGTCGCCTGGGTCGCTGCTCGCACAGCCAGAGTCAACGAGTGGGTTCACAGCATGGACCCTCAAACTCTGATCTCTATTGCATACTTGTAGATCAAGGCGTGTCAATGTTTAAGTGAACTTTTATCTATGGTGCATGTTTTGTAGGTCTTGGCTGGGGAAGTGGGGCCATCTCGGTGGCCGCGTGACAAATGTGTAAATATGTTCTTTTCTACTGAATTGTTCTTTGTTCTATATGTATTTTATGTATTTGTGTTACATGTAACTCTTCATATGATGGAGGATAGAAATAAATATATATACATGTAGCGTCACGTCTGTGAACACATGAAATGCAAATTTCGAACAACAGCATGCATAGCAGCAACAATGCTAAATAGGTTTAATCTTGGGTACGAGTTCATTCAAGCGATTGCAAATGTTCGCGGCATAGCAAATATTACAGGCAAATCGTTGCCATATGATCGCACAATGTTTAGTGATAAACTTCCGAAGTACGGGATACCCGCCTTGGCTTGATCTATATGTGATTAGAGTGGTGAAATATGACGAGTAATTACATCGTTGATTTTTGTCCGATATTTGAAGGTTAAGACCAAAAAAAAACCCAGAAATATATATGTTTATCCTCTCAAATATATTAAAATCATCCCATGTTTTGGCCTTCTATTAAAGACCCACTTAATTTTCGAACTCCCATATCACACATATATAAAATATGTGCCATATTGTATACCATATGGAAGAGGAAGCTCCAAAACATTATCAACTTATCCGGTGTAATAAACTTTGAACATGTTGTTTTTGTTAAGTTACCAACGTGTTTTTGTCATCCAGGTTGTAGTAAAACGTGTATTATTTTCAATGGAGGGGGCATAAATTTATATCTTAAAGATAGAATTAATCCCCTTCCATTGATAATTCATCTTTAGTTTGAATTATGTTGCATTCTAGGAGCCAAAACGGGATAATCTTCCTTTGATTTAAGCTGTGGGCATCTTCTGAGACACAGAAGTTCAAATGGTGATGAATTATAGTATTTTAATCATATTTTACGGCATAGATTGTTATTAAAACCGTATATAAAGTCACTATTAAAAAAATAATCGGTGACTTGAAAATTAAGTGGGCCTTTAATAACTGTTCAGATTATATATACAACTAGCAGGTGACCCGACTTCGTCCAGGCTTTGACCTTGAATTGACCATTTTGAAGGTCAAGGTAAGGTCGGAGTCACTATTTGACCCGTCCAAAACACTCCCCGGAAAAAAATACCCGTAGGTATAAAATTTCGTCGAAATCCGTCCAGCAGTTTTCCCGGCCATATAGCTAACAGACAAACAAGCAGACAGAAGTCCCAAAATATATATCAGATCATTTGTGGGTACCCGTTTCAAGGTGAATGTCACCTCGGGCGGAAAAACTAACCCGGTGAAAATCTCCCCCATTCCCAGGAACCCCTAAGTATGGACACAAACAACACGTTCATGTATGTACACAGACACAACACGCGCATGTCTGGGCACATACACGCTCTTTATCAACGACACTGCGGATACGACCGCTCTTTAACTATCACGCGATTAACCCATGAATTTCCATTGCGATAGCGGGGGATTGGAGAATGAATGTTCAGACGTTCCCAGAAGCGATGCGATGACACTCCATCTGTGATTTTACCCTTAGATAGGAAGTTTGGGCTCAATCCGTCGGGCAGTTTTCCCGGCCATAGCTAACAGACAAACAGAAGTCCCAAAATATATATTAGACTAGCAGGTTAGCCCGCCACTGGCGGCGTTGGTCCGAAACATAACATTTTTTTGGCTTTTCAATGAGTTAATTGTGCCTTTTTAATCAAGAGAAATTATGGTACCCGTCCCTAAAAGATTTAAGGTACATCGGGCGGAAAGAACTGACCCGATGAAAAATTGTTTAATCAAGAGGAATTATGATACCCGTCCCTAAAAGAGGTATGCCAACGATGTCGTTGTTGTTGGCATTCACGGCTTGGGGCCACCCGAAAATTCTCACATTGCCGTAAAGAGAAAATAGCATTGTGTGTTTTCTCGTCAACAAAGTCGTTGTTGTTGGCATTCACGGCTTGGCGAGTCCAACAATGTCGTTGTTGTTGGCATTCACGGCTTGAGGCAGTGGAAGTGCCGTCAGATTCTGGGACGTATCACAGTGCCTCGTATTTACTAAATTTTAGCAGCCATATAAGCTGCGTTCTCGCCAACGTCGTTGTTGTTGGCATTCACGGATTGGCGAGTCCAACAATGCCGTTGTTGTTGTTATTCACGGCTTGAGGCAGTGGAAGTCCCGTCAGATTCTGGGACGTATCACAGTGCCTCGTATTTACTAAATTTTAGCAGCGATATAAACTGCGTTCTCGCCAACGTCGTTGTTGTTGGCATTCACGGCTTAGCGAGTCCAACAATGTCGTTGTTGTTGGTATTCACGGATTGAGGCAGTGGAAGTCCCGTCAGATTCTGGGACGTATCACAGTGCCTCGTATTTACTAAATTTTAGCAACCATATCAGCTGCGTTCCCGCCAACGTCGTTGTTGTTGGCATTCACGGCTTGGCGAGTCCAACAATGTCGTTGTTGTTGGTATTCACGGCTTGAGGCAGTGGAAGTCCCGTCAGATTCTGGGACGTATCACAGTGCCTCGTATTTACTCAATTTTAGCAGCCATATAAAGTGCGTGAGTTAGCACGAATTGAGGGGTGTAAGTTTAGAGCTTGTTTATATGAATGTATCGAAAATAGACTAAGATTTTCAGCCGTAACAAGAAGTGTATATATGAGAAAATGTAAATTCTATATTTTGGAAGGTATTAGCAAGTTTTGGCTCAACGGGTTTAGCAGTTTGAAGTGAATATGGATATAAAAATATACATATACAGATACAAAAAATGTAGAGTTACGCCTCTTTGGTCTCGAGCGAATATCAACCCGATTAACCCCCGCCGTGTTTGCGGTGATTTTGATGATTGGGAGTGGAGAATGAGTGCTCAGAGCTTGTCCAAAATACGACGTCGGCGATCCCCGTGGCTTTTTACCCTTATATACGAAATTTGACCTCGATCCGCGCAGCCGTTTTCGATTCTATGAAGTACCCACATATATACGGAAGTCTCAAAATATATATATAGATTAGATGAAGAAGATAATAAACTCTTCGTTGAAAATACCTTGCATGTTTGCCAGGGTGTATTCAAAACACACGCCTGATCCTTACGGGCCTTAACATGTTCATAGAGTGAAAACAAATAGACATTCTGAATTACGGGATACCCCGGCCGCCTTTGCTTGATTTATATATGACTAGAGTGGTGAAATCTGACGAGTAATTACATTATTGATTCTTGTCCTTGAAGTCTAATTTGGGACAGATGTCATTTGAAAAATTACTTGTGTAATTACTGAGATCATATAATGGTCGTTAACAAGGTTATAGTACACCAAATATAAAACATTATCCACTCAAGTCAGCATAAAATGACATCTGGCAGCCGAATGGTTGGTTGTGATTGGGATAAAATTAATGCTAAAACAAGAAAAAATCAAAGCCACCATGGAAATATTATACCTAGATGAATATTGATTCAGAGTGGGTGAAATTATTAACCTGGCATTTAATGGGAGTATGTTTGAAAATTTGGCGATGATTTTTTGTGCGGAATTAGGGTAGTATCAAAAGCCGTACATTTAAAGACGGAAAATTGACACGGACCTATTCATTTTTTTGGGGTCATATTGGGTCCGATGAGTCATTCTTAAAAATTGACGGGGCTAGAAAGTTCCAGCATTCACAATGAATCTACCAATAGCCCCGGACATTAACACTGTCGCCTGCGGAGAATAATTGGTGTACTGTAACCTACAAACAGTATTTGGTTCATGTTATAGCAAACCAGCGCCCTCTATGACGACTTGGCCAGTGTCTGAACGGGGTCTTAACCCTTTCTATACTAAATAGATTCTTCCAGTCAGTTAAAACATGCAAATAGGAATGGTCTCTTATTTATTTGCATGGATGTGCAGGTAATATAAGCATACGACAGATAAATACAAGTACAGAAGAAGTCCTGTTATCTGAAGATTTCCTGTGGGATAACTACTCATCAATGATGCTTTAGTACAGAAATGTTTATATGGGACTAACATTTCATGTCACTCTTTATGTGAGATGGTCGGTATACATATCTTATATATCCAATAGACATTTATATGTTGTGACATCTAATTCACTCATGTTTCATTTTTCAGGCCGGGATATGCTACGGCGAGTATGTATACGGTTCAAATGGTGAGTATACGTATATGCATAAAGAGTATACATATATACATCAAAGTTGTTAATCGTTCTCCAACTACCCATAACATAACTATATGGATGAATCGTGTATAGAGAGGATCTCCAGCAAGTTATGTTGGGATATAAGATTTTATGAAACGAGTTTGATAAATTTAATTCACAACGAGTCGTATAGACGAATTGTGAATCAAATTTATCAAACGAGTTTCATAAAATATTATATCCCAACATAACGAGTTGAAGATCTTGTATACCACATGAGAAAAACTGGAGCTTTATGCCTTTTTAACAAATCAAAAGAAAATAAATCTTAAAAGAAGCTGCAAAATGCATACATTTACAGCGTTGGCTGAGACGCTTCACAACCATACACGACAGTATTGCTGGCTCTGTGCTGGCGACGGAAAATATAGTCCTCCAATTTGCCTCTTTGTTTTGTGTATATTTTCGTTAGTGCAACGAAGTTGGACAAGAATTTAACTTTATTGGACAAATCATTCATTTTTGCAGTGTCTGGAGTTGGTGTCATTTGCGGCCTTTCGAAATAGTATGAATCCGCCTGAGGCAATATAAAGATCGACGCGCTGTCAATTTTAACTATTCATAATTTAATCATAAGGTTTCAATCCACGGAATATTGTAAAATAATTTTGCCATTTAGGTCATTTCTCGATAACCTAAATTTCTTGATTAATTTCCCGCTACAAAAATGACAGCAGCACCGAGTGACCAGGCCTATAACGCGGGCCTAAACATGTACATGGAAACTGTTCGATACTTCCTACAATTTAACATGAAATTTCGGTGCTGCATTCATTCTGGTATGACTCTATTGACAACCGTACTAGATGTAATACAAATCTTCAAGATGGAACATTTGCAAAGAAATGAAACACGAAAATTAAAACTAACAAGGGTTTGTGTCACCGCGGTCGAATAGCAATCCCACGTGGAACAGCAGCTATCCGGTGCCAGGCGATGCGTGATCAGTTTCGATAAGCCAATCAAAACGCTGAAAAATCCGACACGACGTGATCGATCGATAAGCGCAAGTCTTTCAACTTCACGTCGGAAATAGTCTCAATGTTGTACGCTCGTTATACTTCCCACTTCTACTTTTGGTGGTTCTCCTGTGAAATGACGGATTAAATTATAAGAAATAATTCTTGTTTCGATTAAGGTTATAAGTTATAACTGAAAAGTTTGAAATATTGACTAAAATTGGGGGTGAGACACCCACCCCTCTCGCTACGTCCCTGACCATAGTGTTGTTGATATCTGTGCGTACTCTATTTGACCGAGCCTATATGAGGCGTGGTTATGTTACATCGGTATGAAAGTGTAGCCTCATTTTCAGAAAATCAAGTTTTCAAAAGTTTTGCTATGGCTGTCGGGGTTAAAGGTACGGATGGCCTTGGTTGTAGGTTATACTTTAGAAATAACACTTACTGAAGAATATGTGACCCGCCATATCAAATACCCTGTGCCAATGCATTCTCTTATATATGCGAGTCGACCATAGGTCGCCTCGCATATATAAGAGAATGCATTGGCCTAACAATTTTTTTTTTTTTTTTTTTTAAAAACATCCATTATCCTGCAGGGAGCCCCACACATATATAGAAGCATATAGAAGAGTGTCGTCAGCTCATGTTTGTCTGGGGCTCTGTATGGGTGAAATTATAAAATTGTTAAAGAATACAAGAAAAAATTATTAAAATTGTAAAAAATTGTTAGGCCAATGCATTCTCTTATATATGCGAGGCGACCTATGGTCGACTCGCATATATAAGAGAATGCATTGGCACAGGGTAACAAAAATCCCGACTTACGACTGGATTTGATATGGCGGGTCACATATACTAATAGTATAGTATAATAATACTATGAATGCGATATTATCCACAAAACACACTTTGTAAGCCGAATTTATATATAGCACATCAATAGTGAGCGATAAGCAAAACTCTCAACACCGTGGAATTTTTTTTAGTAGGAGAGTGATACACGGTGACCAATTCAGCACCGAAATCTTGAGAGGCGAAGATTATCAAACGATATACCGATATCTTGTAAACAACTTGTTGGTATTCTAATCACTGTTCATTTAGTGGGGTCTCCCCGGTGTGGAGTGTTTTGCTTATGGTATACACTTTACGTACTGTTTGTTTACATAACATGTCGTTTGTTCGCATAACACAGCGTACTAACATGACATTAACATGCAATTACGCGACATTTACGATTGGCAAAAGAACAAAATGTGTCTATTAAATAATATACATGTAATGTTCTTTTTGTGTATGGCGGATGTTACTATTTTAACAGCAATACACACCCACAACCCTTACCGCATCTTTAAACGACGGACATATCGCACTTGAACCTTAAAATTATGTCTGCTTAATTTGGAAACAGTGTTCATGTCGATAAATACACGAAATATATAGTCTAGGTTTCATACTCTCTGAAAAACTTGCCAAAGGCATAGCCAATTTTCAGATATTTAAATGTGTTCACACAGAAGTGAGTCAAACGCGCTTTGGGCATAGGGGCCTATCACATCAGTGGCAGACTAACTCAGAACGTTCTGTATTGTTCCATGTTGAAGAATATGTCTTCCAACACACATAAGGTCCTTGTAAAACTATTTTCAAGTTTTCAGACAGAAGTCAAAGCTGTTTATTTACATCTTACCAGTAGCAGGGTAATACTCTGTGTTGTTCTATGCTGAATAATACGTCTTCCTGTCGCATACATAGATATAAAGTCCTTGTAAAACTATCTAACGTATTTATCAATCTATTGTGATCCCGGAACGGGAACGAGATGTCCAGCATTCAAACCGCCACCGGGCTTGAACTCTTTCTATACTAAATGGATTCTCCCACAAAGTTAAAAACGGTTACATCCGAATGGTCTATTTTTGATTTGGAGGGACGTAAATGAAATATAAGCAGACGACAGATAGTGAAAATGCAGACAGAGCCCTATTGACGTTTGTTGAACTTATTATCTGAACATTTCCTACGGGATATCTACTGGGTACTGAGTGTGTATAGTATAAACAGGGTTGAAATAGGCCAACTCTTCGGCTTAAGTTATCAGGCGGTACATATTTAAATTCAAACTCCATTGTCCTGATACCATTTTGAAAATAATAGTAAACATAGATACCTCTTGAGTCTCTAATAATTTAACCCGCCATCTTTAAGAGTATATATCACACTGTGATCTCTACTCTAATCAGTGTAGTATGCTTTATAACGTTCTGTCTTTCAACTATGAAACAAATATAAAAAACTGGATTCCCCGTTAGAACACTTATTGAAGTAACGTGCTGTCAATAAATAGACAAAGACCAAAAAACACTACCATAAAATGAATACGTTCATTGAACAGTGATCAACCAATTAGCAAGACAATTTCTAGGATAATAATGACAAATTCAGCTACTCACACAAAATCGCGAATCCGAATATTCTCATTGACGGATGCGACATCTTTACGCCCTACTGTAAACCCTAAAATCGTTTTACTTCTTTTCTCATCTAGATATGGTAGAGTTCAAGATCGTCAGAGAACCAATGTTATCGTACTTCGACGCCAAAGCAGATTGCGAGGGACCATCATTTGAGGGTACTCTAGCATATGAACTGAGAGAAGTGGAGGAGTCAGACTACGACACATTGCTTGAGATCCTGAAGTAAGTCATGCCCCATATTTCACATACATATTTCACGTTTATATAATTATGCTATGTATTACACATTTGTTGAAGTAAAATGTACATATAAAGAATTATCGGAACGAATTGCGACATCATTTACTGTGTATGAGTAAGTACATAAACATATTAAATACAACATAATCAAAAGCAATAAGAAAATGGGAAATGGTGAACTTATTATAATTTGGTAAAGTATTCAATATATGGCTTTTCAGGGGTGTATTTAAGGATTAACTGTCATGTGGACTATTTTATGGAGATGTAACCGTGAGTGTTACATCTCCATAAAAACAGTCCTCATAACAGTTAATCCTTGTATTTATATACATTTGGCGAAAAAGCCACTTTTGTAAATGTATTTAAATCGGAAAGTGTATCGTGACAAAACCAGCCCAAAATATCCCATAGCACCCGACCAGAAACCAGCTGAGAACAATTTCAAAACGAGGCTCTTTATATTGAAACCTGATGATTTATTAAGTCAATCATGCGCGAGTGCAAATGCGCCCAAAACATTACGCGTTCTTTTTCTACCAAATCAATGACGCGTCGATGTAATTATGGTTGCAATTATGACCCTCTTGCGCGTTCACCAAGAAATAATTGCAACTAGTCACGTGGGCGCCGACCAATCGGAATGCTTGATTTAGTGATAATCACACTCAGTATGTAAAAATATAAAATTAAAGTACTTCCATATATCCATTTTATAGACTTTACCATCGTAAACTCTATGACTTGAATGCTAGCCCAATTGATCATCAAAAAAAGTCGTGTCTGCCCCAAACAGGTCGGACTAAACCATGAAACTTCGTACATATATTTTTAACCAAGAGTATGATCTTTTTTGGACAACGGCATCTAAAAACTGCTGGAAACGGGAAATACCTGTTTCTGTGAAACTAATTTGTACATGTACTATGTTTGATATTAGTATGTATATGCTGGTAGTGAAATTTATTACACACTTGCATACATATAAAATGCATCTTTACCAAAGCTAACGATGTGAGGAGTAAAAAATTTGTAGTTCCACCTGTAACGAACGGGTCCACTGACATTGCCTTCAAATTCCTGTATGATTGATTCTTACGTAATAGTTGCATGCTAATTACAGGCAAATTTCGAGCACAGCTACAGCTACATTTTACATTCATGTTCCCGTTTATATTACCATATGCTGGCACCATATGGTTGTCTACGACGAAATGCCTGCCAAATTTACCATGCAAACTTGCGGGTATGTGAGCGTACCAATAATGTCCTCCGTGTTCCAGATATATGTATGAACAAACGATTAGAACATTATGCCTTAATCCTTCCGTGGCTGGAGCTACCATTTGCCAATACATTCTCTTATATATGCGAGTCTCACATAGGGGGCCTCGCATATACAAGAGATTACATAGGCCTAACAATATTTACCATCACCTTGTAAGCCAGTGCATTTTCTTAAATATGCGAGGCTCCACATGGGAGGCTCGCATATATAAGATAATGCAATGGCACATGATCTTTAATGCTTAACCAGCGTTGCTCCAGTCACGAAAGGGTTAACTTTTTTGTGGGATAACAAACATAATGTTATCACATATAAATATATTATTGTGATATTTAACCCAATGAGGTTTGAACATACCATATATAGACATAAACACATACATTGGCATTTATGGAACCATCAGTTAGTCTCCTTTTGTACTCAACAAAATATATGCAACAAGTGAATGACTTCGAGCCATGGACTAGTGCAAAAATACACTCATGTGCTCTATGAAAGATGTAAACAACATGGTAATTATTATGAAAATGAATCTATGACTCCAGTCATAACTTCATTTTCATTATAATTACCATATAATATAATTCATTCGTTTGTTGCATATATCTGTTCAGTCTTCTCGAGTGAATTCATACCAGAACAACTTGAAAATCCGCAAATCTAGCTCAAGATTATGAGAATGAAACACCAAATTTGGAAAACTTAATTGGTTCAATCAGATGTTTCGAACCGAATAACAAATAATTATGCCAAAATGAGATATTTTCATAAATTTAATATCCAAATGGCCAGGAAATAGCTTCAATGTTATAAACGAATACACACAGTGACTAGTATTGGCCTGATTATTAGTATGCATGCTATTTCATGCACTATTCAGGAAATACACATTAAATGCATGGATGGCTTTCGCGGTGGGTAATGCCGTTAAAAATAGTCACACCCGTTAAAACTGCCATAAACAGAAAGCATATTAAAATACAGACATATTTTGTTCCTATACCAATCATAAATATCGCGTAAATAGTATGTTATTGTCAAGTTTGTACGCTGTGTTATGTAAACAAGTGCCAGGTTCAGTATATTTTTTGGCTTGTGTTTACATAAAGCGTATGAACTTGACATTAACATACTACTTACGCGATATTTATGATCGGTATAAGAACAAAATATATCTATAATTTAACATTCTTTCTGTTTATGGTGGTTTAACCCTTTACCCAACAGAAGGCTCCTGTGCCAATGCATTCTCTTATATATGCGAGTCGACCATAGGTCGCCTCGCATATATAAGAGAATGCATTGGCTTAACACATTAAAAATTATAAAATTGTTAAAGAATGTAAGAAAAAATGGTAAAAAGTGTTTTAGGCCAATGCATTCTCTTATATATGCGAGGCGACCTATGGTCGACTCGCATATATAAGAGAATGCATTGGCACAGGGCATAACTGTAACTATCACAATGTGGTCAAGGAGCCGGTTCCAATGATATCCATATTTGTATGGTTCTATTGAGACAGACCGAAGATATTTTAGGCTGTTGAAGCTTTATTTGGCCGGTTTTGGCCGGTTTGTTGGGTAAAGGATTAAAGGGTGTGACTAATTTAACAGTATTACCCACCGCGGAGGCCATACATGCCTTTAAAGCTCCAATACATTTATATATGCCTAATAATACTATGTTGAGGGCGTTACCTTTTCTGTTTATGGTTTTCTTGTTCACAGTGAGTGGTGCTTTGAAAACAATACTGCGTGGGTCGGCATGTTTAAGGACTACTGCAGTGACAGCTGGAAATGGGAAACAACAAACACTATCGTCGACTTGAATGAAACATCTGGATGGTCGCTGAGGGAGGAAACATGTAAAGGGATATGTGCAGGGTGGAGTATCGAGGAACCATTCTACGTGCCAAAATACTGCGCCACACCATCACCCTACATCTGCCAGAGAGAAATCGCTGGTCAAACCGGTACAAATTCAGTTCACATTTGAAATCTATATACCTTACTCGTATTTAAATTCGCGCAGTACTATTTTTCGCTCAGTTTTGAATTCGCGCACTTTGAATTCACGCACCGTGGTGCGCGAATTCAAAACTGACAAATATATCTTTGTGATAAACTTTTTATCTGTGACAGTTTCAGTTCTTAGTCGTTCCCGAAGGTACATGTGTATATTAAAGACCACGACGACGAATATTAACATCAAGCAGATTGTAACTGATATTCAAATTGTTATGGACATCATTGAAATTAAATCGAAAGAAGTAAAACAACAACCGCTGACTTCTATATTTAAATCAGATTAAGTCACGTTGTCACATCAGGTTATGGATATGGAGATATGCTGTTGTGCCCTCAGCGATTGTGCCATGGTTTAGAAATGAATAATGGTGTAGATATTGCCTACCCGCATGTAAATATGATAACATTTCTATATTCAGCCCAACCTTCTGCGATGTTTTTAACTCATGCAATAAGATATATTGTCCTCTGATTTTCCTTATAGTTTAGTATAAACGCAAGAGTCGTACTATTTTTCGCTCAGTTTTAAATTCGCGCACCACCTATGCGCGAAAAATAGTACTGCGTGAATTTGAATACGTGTAAGGTATAATGCGTCGTCTTTTCTTGAACAATACGACGTTGTTGGGCGGGGGAGGGGGGGGCTCTAAAAAAAAAAAACCTCCGTACACAGGTGTGGGGAAAAAAAACTCCGATCAACCGGGGACCCAAAAAAATGTTTTCCTCAAACAAATTGGGGACTCACCCCCTTTTTCCATAATTTTTACATTGATAGCTGCTTTATTAAAAGAAACAACTCCCAACGTTTGTCTGCTGACAATTGGAATATTTAGGCCTCACCTTTCATGCTGATTATTTTAGAAAAACAAATCTCTCAGTGATCACTGCAGTGATAGACTATTTTATGCAGCTATACTGTTATTTCTCTGTTAGCGGATATGATATTTGTCAGCGTATACAATACCTGCATGTCTTAGATGACTTTGCTAATTTGCACCTACAATTGTTTTCCAAATTGAATGGTACACCTTTGATGATTTCGAGCGATAAAAAGTAACAAATATAGTAACAAATGTGTGATTGCTCTATCTTGTGTTTTTTTTATATAATTTCAAAGTGGAATAGAATATGTATATATTGTACATCTGCATGTATTTGGCCACCCATATCTTGATAGCCAATGGGTGCATATTTAGACAGGGTATTCTACCCTGTTATATTCTGTGATAGAAAACTTATTGATTATACCTGGCTTTGGGACACTGATGGCATAAGGTATTGAGCATTGAACATATTCATCGATCTGCATCAATTGGTTCATTACAGAGTGGAGCATATCTAGTTTTCATTCTATATTAACAGGATATGATATACAATTTAAGTTTTATATATTAGGAAAATATATTTTGTTGCTAAATATTTATCCAGTTACTTATAAATTATTCCCTCAAAACTGATGTCATTGTTCGTGTTATCGAACGGTGCCAAACATACTGGAATAGTCTTAAGAACGCAGTACAATCTAAAGCAATTTAAAGCGCCTCAGTTCGCAGCATACGTGTAGATATTCACCATCCAACCAAAATGGTGTTATTTAGGCTGCTGAACAATAGAAGGGTCTCGGTGTTCGCAAATAATTATGAAAAACCCCCTCAGGAAAAAAATTGCAAGCACCGAAAAAAATGGGGGTTTCTGGGCTCCAGCCCACCCACCCACCGGCTCTGTGAATGGAATTTTTCGTCAGACCCCCGTGTGGAGCATATTATTTCTAAATGCCCAACGGTCACACACATTGGCACATTCATCAATAACACACAGCGCGGCCATTATAAACCGTTTTACACTATCCTTAACCCTTCTATGACTGGAGCTTCCTGAAATTTTGCGAATACCCTGTGCCAATGCATTCTCTTATATATGCGAGTCTCATATAAGGAGCATCGCATATATAAGATAATGCATTATCCTAACAATATATGCCTTGACCTTGTAAACCAGTGCATTCTCTTTTATATACGAGGCTGTCTGTGAGATACTCGCATATATAAGAGAATGCACTGGCATATCATCTTTAATGCTGCACCAACGCAGCTCTCGACATGAAAGGGTTAAACCATTAACGATCCACGGTCCGATTTGACACCAGTAATTTCACAAGCTAAATTTTCCGATTACCAGATAAATAATAAGAACAAGTTCGGAGCTGCGCTGGTGCTGCATTAAATATCATGTGTCAGTGCGTTCTCTTATATATGTGAGTCTCCCATATGGAGTATCACATATATAAGAGAACACTGGCTTAAATGGTCAAGGTAAATATTGTTAGGCCAATGTATTCTCTTATATATGCGAGGCTCCCTATGTGAGACTCGCATATATAAGAGAATACATTGGCACAGGGTTTTCGCCAAATTTTAGGAAGCTCCAGTCATGGAACGTTACTTTGTCATATTCTCCTTGGTAATAATGGTTTAACAAACTATGTATTATTTTTTGACTGTACCCACAGCGAACCCAATACTCTTTAACTGAAATATATCTTTCTGAAATCAGCCCCGAGTTTAGAAGCAATAATTGCAATCACGATGCACCATGTGCACACGTTAGCCCACCATTAATTGACTTATTGGTATGAGTTATTGACTCAGTGCTTTGTATTGGTCACGTGGTACCGTTTCGTTGTATGTGTTAATATTTTGTATGAATGTGTTTTACCTGGGACCAATATAACATTCTATTTTAGTCCCATGTGGCGAATTAGCAGTTGAATAATCGGCAATCAGGATTTAGTTAATTTTTTCGAATGATCACTCAAGTTTTCCATCTTCAATGGGCAATTTCCACTGTACAACTATTTGAAATTAGATTTATGAAATTCCAGGCAAGGTTTGGAGATTTGTGTATCTGAACACATTTGTCAGTTTTTACAGGGGTCACAGGTTTACAGGGGTCACAGGTTTACAGTGGTCACAGGGGTCACATGTTTACAGGGTTCACGTGTTTTTTCTCGTGAAGTGATCTCCCAGTGCTGTCCTTCCTCAATTCGTATAACTGATAACCATTTAAGGTTACACTGGTGTAAATGTTTTCCATAGGCCTCAGTGCTAAAGTTTTAGCGTATAGTGTTGGCAATATAAATGTTGGGTCAAAATGTTTCTTTAAATCTGAAAAATTGACATTTTGGGAAACTTTTTACACAAAAAAATCATGTCTGTCTAGCAGGGAATTCGCCTTTAAATCTTATGTTTTCGTAACTAGTGTCAGAACCGCATAAAACAATACAGTCATATTTTAGACCACACCAAAAAATTCAAACTTCACTACAAAGGGTTAATTCCTGTGCCAATGGTTATTTTACCTATGGGAAATCATAGGGAAGAGGTGTGGTGATTTTTTTATGTGAAAAGCACACAAGGCTATTGACCAATCAGGGCCCAGTGTCTATTTTATTCTCTCCTATATATTCCTCCCGCATCCGCTAGATGTCACTCGGAACCTTATTTACACCAGTGTAACCTAAAGCGATAGCCCGCTTTTTCGCGGAATAATTGTAACTCCCTACATTTCTTCAGAATTACCCATCAATGGAAAAAATGTGTTCAAAAACAATATCACTTCTGTGGTTCTTTATTTATCACACACAATTTAACCCCACCCCCTTTAACAAATTATTCATCAAAAAAGCACAATTTTCCACCACCAGTCATGTTCAGGCCCCATTTTCACTCAGTTTTAAGGGTCTGGTGTTGCAAACTTGGATCAGCTATGGAAGACTGTACAAGATTCTTTCCATGAGAGAACTTCTGGTGATGTGAGGTCATTGAGTCCAGATCTGATCAGCTGAGCATCAAGCGCATGACTTTATCAGCACATTGAAGAATAAAATATGACATTTTCAGGTCTGCAAGGGTGATCCAAGATAACTGGATGTGGGTGTATATTGAATTAGTTGAATAAAGATATGCTCTCTTTGAATTGCTGAAGCATTTTCTTAAATGTGTCAAAGTTTTAGTGCTATTAACCTTCAAATGACCATACCCACCAGTGGAAATGACATACTTTTATGATATATATCTGTATATCACTGGCTATAAAATCCAAAATACTTGTTAGATTAGGTTCTTATAACAATTGATATATGTGTCGTTGACATGCTCATGTTATGGGTCATTTGCATTATCATGTGACTATTATCACCTTGAAATTTTTTGAAAATACCTTGAAAAATTGGCATTTTTTATGAAAAATCTTACTATTTTTTTGGCTGATGTAAGTGAAAGAAGACATCAGCAGCAAGAATAGCCACACCATACATGAGATATTCATTGGACTGAAAGACCAGGCTCTGTAAAATGCATTTAAATGCTTTAAAGTGACTTACAGGAATCAAAAATGATAAAAAGCTATTTTTCCCTTTATAGGTTACACTGGTGTAAATGTTTTCCATAGGCCTCAGTGCTAACGTTTTAGCGTATAGTTTTGGCAATATAAATGTTGGGTCCAAAATTTTCTTTAAATCTGAAAAATTTACATTTTGGGAAACTTTTTACACAAAAAAATCATGTCTGTCTAGCAGGGAATTCGCCTTTAAATCTTATGTGTTCGTAACTAGTGTCAGAACCGCATAAAACAATACAGTATTTTAGACCACACCAAAAAATTCAAACTTCACTACAAAGGGTTTATTCCTGTGCCAATGTTATTTTACCTATGGGAAATCATAGGGAAGAGGTGTGATGATTTTTTTATGTGAAAAGCACACAAGGCTATTGACCAATCAGGGCCCAGTGTCTATTTTATTCTCTCCTATATATTCCTCCCGCATCCGATAGATGTCACTCGGAACCTTATTTACACCAGTGTAACCTTAAACAAATCACTCCCAATATATATATATTATTTGCCATATTATGATAGCAATACAAATGCATGCATCTGGCAACCATATTTCGCCGTTTTCTAATAAAATAACAATTCAATTCATCCATTATATATAATACACTAGCCGATGAGCCCGACGTTGTCCGGGCTATTCAAAAACCAAATTTCCAAGTCGATAGCTCCACCCGTTTCCGATATCTGGTCTGCGCATGCGCGAAGCTGGCGTCGCACGGGCTCGGCGATCCGATACAATTCGTACTCGGGGCAAGATACATTCACATACCAAATTTTAAGTCGATAGCTCCACCCGTTTCCGAGATCTCGTCTGCGCATGCGCTGCACGGGCGTCGCACGGGCTCGCCAATACGACCCCGACCACCGCCTGGTCAAACTACACACACGTACCAAGTTTCGTCCCGATCGGTCGAGAATCGTAGATTTGTATTAAGGACAGACAGACAGAAAACCAGCCCGACGTTGTCCGGGCTATTCAAAAACCAAATTTCAAGTCGATAGCTCCACCCGTTTCCCAGATCTCGTCTGCGCATGCGCGAAGCTGGCGTCGCACGGGCTCGGCGACCCGATACAATTTGTACCCGGCGCAAGATACATTCACATAGCAAATTTCAAGTCGATAGCTCCACCCGTTTCCGAGATCTCGTCTGCGCATGCGCTGCACGGGCGTCGCACGGGCTCGCCAATACGACAACGACCACCGCCTGGTCAAACTACACACACGTACCAAGTTTCGTCCCGATCGGTCGAGAATCGTAGATTTGTATAAAGGACAGACAGACAGACAGACAAACAGACAGACAGATTGTTTCAAAATATATAAGAGATATTATATGATATGTGATCTCTCCTATGTTTATGTTATGAATTTGACGATGTTTGACTTCAGATTGACAGAGGCGAACGGATGACATATTACCGTCTGTGGTGTGTTTGTGTGTGTGGGTGGGGAGGGGGTGCGTTGTAATATGTGTCGTTAGTACATAAAGTATAATAATTGGCATATAATTTATCTGGCATATATGCAAGCGATTAATTAAAATAATAACTCTTGTTTCGATTATGGTTATGTAGTTAGAACCGAACAAATGAAAACAAATTATATAACTGCTTTCAGCATGTGAAATGATTCCATACCCCGACAAAGGTGTCGACACAGGATCATCTGGGACCATGAACCCCACCGAAGAGTCCAGTTATACGACCATTGATGCTTGCAACTCTACCTGCTTAGCCTTGCCATTGTGCTGGGCAATGCAATTCAACGCATCACTGTGCACTCACTTCATTGTTACTGATATAGAAACTGGGAAACCTTGGATCACGAAAGTGAACGAATCAGACAGTGAGGTCTCTGTGAAAAGATGCTTCAAAAGTAAGTCCCGATTAGTAGTTGTTAACAATTTCTTTACTAAATGTGACCCGCCATATCAAATCCAGTCGGAAGTCGGGATTTTTTTTACCATATGCCAATGCATTCTCTTATATATGCGAGTCGACCATAGGTCGCCTCGCATATATAAGAGAATGCATTGGCCTAACAATTTTTTATCATGTTTTTTAAATAAATGTTTCTTAAAATTTTTAGGACATAAAATAAAAAACATCCATTACCCTGCAGGGAGCCCCACACATATATAGAAGCATATAGAAGAGTGTCGTCTGCTCATGTTTGTCTGGGGCTCTGTATGGGTGAAATTATAAAATTGTTAAAGAATACAAGAACAAATTATTAAAATTATAAAAAATTGTTAGGCCAATGCATTCTCTTATATATGCGAGGCGACCTATGGTCGACTCGCATATATAAGAGAATGGATTGGCACAGGGTAAAAAAAATCCCGACTTCCGACTGGATTTGATATGGCGGGTCACAAATACTCATCGACGAGTAGTTCCACTAGGAATTTTTCAGTCAATACGTTCAACAAACGACCATAGGTAAACTTATTATCTGAACATTTCCAACCAACGAACAGAAATAATTCTGCTCTTGTTCTAAATGAATAATAGATCATTCCAATGTATTGTAAATGGGAGAACCCATTTAGTAAAAAAAAAGGGTTAATGTGAAACTACCCCGTTGGAAAATCCAGGGCAAGGAACCTACGTGACTAGTAATTTCTAAACGGTCGCTTCAGACGTTCGGGTAGCCACCATCTGTAACTCGTGCAATGGGCGAGCTCGATATTTGTTGCAGGAGTTATTGTAATTATATGAGAGAAATGAATTATGTGCATTTTACGAACATCTATTAATCCTCTGAATCGATACATATTTTCCTTGTAAATTTCAGTTATTAATATGAGTTTTTAACGACTACTGATTTTTGAAAGTGCAATAATTGTGAATTTCCACAGTTCAGGTACCAGTTTACGTACCCCGTCAGAGAAACGATTACATGTTTTAAACTAATTTATAATCAAAACCGTTTTGGGTTAGAGGCTTGATTGGTGACGTATGTTCCTGACTCTGAAATCGTCGAAGGCCTCACACAAATGAGATGGTATGCCGAAACTTTAACACCCGGCTATCCCAGTGAAATTAAAGACATATTATGTACTTGTTCGGGTGGGTGAAACTGAAAAGTTAGTATTCAGGCGCTATGCAAACTGGAGGAATATAACATTCTACTTACATCGCCGAAAATATGAAACAAATCGACCGTACCACTCCATAGAAAACATCGTCTGAACTACGCTGAATTGTAAATATTTACTACTCGATTCGGGACGCATGTATTGGCGATAAAGTAACGAAAACGATCTCGCCATCGAGAGTCACTGCATTGACGGTCTCAATTTGGATATAATATTAAAAAAAAAATAACTACTCTGAACAAGAGTATTCTCTATTTCTATTTGATCGCCCTACCGGGGTGTTCACATCATTTTAACTCTCTGTAGGATTTTCTCCATCACTAAAATTGTCGCGACAGGACCATAACTGCGGAAAGCGACGGACCCCACCACCTCCTCTAACAAACCACAATGCACTTAGACGATAGGCATCATAGGCTATTACAATGTAGCTCAAATGATTTATTGTGTATTCAGGATCGCAGAGTATCTCTATATCGTCTCCAAAAATAGAAAATAAAATTATTGATTGGAGGACTAGGATGATTGTGTTGCAGTAATACAAGTGTTTATAGACGGCATTTGTTCACTCTCTTTGTAATACTATTGCCAAATCTAGAGGGACAGCAATCATTTCCGGAAGAAAACAGCACCTCTCTGAAATGTTCGGTATATATGGTAGATATTTGGCGCAGCTGCAAGATATGCCGAGCGTTGGTCTGTGTATATGCCTGGGATTATATAACATACAAGAAAACTAAGATGCATGCATCAGGTCAGCCATGAACTATTTAGCATAGAATAATTCAGTTCGGTTGCAGTTTCACAACGTTACAACTGACATACGATTACACAAGACGAACCTTGAAAGTGGAACTATGTAAGAGTGAATATTAATGTCCTAAATCCCATGTTTCACCTTTAGTGGTAATGGGGTCGTACTTTATTAACACGCAAGTAGTGTAATTAAGTACGGGTAATTAGAAGTAACAAATCGTTTAGTTTCTATCGTATCGGCTAAAAGGGGTGAGCAGATTGCTGGTGATGAATGTTCTCGTTAGCTGCCAATATAATGTGCATATTTGTCCCGTTACGTTTATACACTGTAGCATTGGCGGGCCAGAGTGTGTTGACATGTTAATTGTTTGGTTCATTAATAACAGATCAGCAGGGATTTGTCGTGATAACGTATACGTGGAAATATGCTACCTAAACGGTTAAATTAACGGTTTATCTATTACACCACCGTGTATACTCGGTTTAAATAGGTATATTATATAGGGACGTGTGCTCAATTTTGGTGCGGACCGATGATCCAAAAAAAAAATCAGAGGTAAATGTCGGCGGGCGGGAGGGCCATTTTTTCAATAATTTTTAAAGAAATTGAGCAGTTGCAGCAGCAGCAAAAAAAGGGTGTACAATTGGCAAATGATGAGGGGCGGCGTGACGTGTAACTAGGATTGAAATTAGATATGCAATTTGGAGATTATTGGATGAGGGATGTTATATTAATTATATTAAAGGGACGAGGGGGCTTAGTTGTCGAAAATATTCATATTTGTTCCAAACACCGTAAACAGAAAAATATTAAAACGCATACATTTTGGTTCAAATATACGATCACTATCGCGAAAAAATCATGCTTACATAAAGACCTACTAAATTTTACCTAAACAAGAGTCTGATTGTGTTATAGAAGGCAGCACAATGCTACTGGCTAATCACACACAAATGGTATAAACGCTCTTTATTATTTGCAAATAAGGAATTGAGCAACAAAGAACGCTCTTTATGTTTACCATCATAATATAAAGAAACACCAAGAAAGTAACTTTTTATGCTTTTTTTTTACATAACAATCGTCAAATTTACGACAATAACATACTGTTTATGAGATATTTCTCATTTGTATATTAACAAAGTATGTCTATATTTCAATATTATTTTCGTTTGTAGCGGTTTTTGACAGGTGAAAATATGTTCACAGGATACCCACCAAGGCCTTCCGCACCTTTAAGGTATACTGCAACTTGTTTTCTTTTCAATAGCAGAATACATAATGCTATTAAGAAGTGACACAAAACACAGAATATTTTTTTAAATTATAAGTATTGAGCAGTGAGAAATATTTGAGTCGAGGAAACCAGTAACGAAAGGCGATATTAACATGATTTCTGTCAGCGAATAATTGTTTACGTTCCAATGAATATTAAAATGTACTGAAAACAAACTGCTAATGGGTGCCAGACTTTCATAAACACAAATTATGTATTAATGGTGTAACGACATATTTCGTTCTTTATTGTCTAAAAAAATAGGGGATGGGGATGTTTGGATCTCTAGTTTAACGACATTTTTCGGTCTTTGTAGTTTAACGACATTTTTCGGTCTTTAATAGTTTAATGACATTTTTCGGTCTTTATAATATCTCAAGATACAGGGGGTATTTGGATCTCTAGTTTAACGACATTTTTCGGTCTTTATAGTTTAACGACATTCTCGGTCTTTAATATTTCAAGATATATGGGCCCTTAGTGGGTATCTGGATCTCTAATTTAACGACATTTTTCGGTCTTTGATAGCAACATGGAAGAAGTACATCTTTGGAAAGATGTGGTGGCCCTAAAAAGGAAAGTTGTTTGGTGATCTTGAAATGCTGTTTTTCTGAACAGTCTTCCTTGATTAAAGTGATGTGAAACACTCCGGCAGACACCGGGCAGAGTGATCAAATAGAAATTAAGAATAATCTTTCTCAAAGTAGTTATTTGTTACGAATATTAATCTAAATGGATGATACACAGCGTCATTCTTATATATTAGTTAAATGCAATGACTCTCGATGGCGAAATCATTTTTGTTTAATTATAGCCGATAGTTGCGCCCCGAATCAAGATGTAAATATTTACAATTTGGAGTAGTTCAGACGATGTTCTCTATGAAGTGGTGTGGTAGATATTTTTGGAAATTTTCAGTGATGTTAGTAGAATGATAACATTCCCCAGGTTGGCAAAGTGCCTGAGCACTAACTTATCAATTTATCGCACCCGAAAAAGTCCATAACAAGTCCATAATATGTCTTTAAGCATATATATAAATCTCCGAAAACAAACATTCTAAAGCATTAAACGATTTCTTGAAATGCAGTTTTTCTGAACAGTCTTCCTTGATTAAAGTGATGTGAAACACTCCGGCAGACACCGGGCAGAGTGATCAAATAGAAATTAAGAATAATCTTTCTCAATGTAGTTATTTGTTACGAATATTAATCCAAATGGATGATACACAACGTCATTCTTATATATTAGTTAAATGCAATGACTCTCGATGGCGAAATCATTTTTGTTTAATTATAGCCGACAGTTGCGCCCCGAATCGAGATGTAAATATTTACAATTTGGAGTAGTTCAGACGATGTTCTCTATGAAGTGGTGTGGTAGATTTTTTTGGAAATTTTCAGTGATGTTAGTAGAATGATAACATTCCCCAGGTTGGCAAAGTGCCTGAGCACTAACTTATCAATTTCTCGCACCCGAAAAAGTCCATAACAAGTCCATAATATGTCTTTAAGCATATATATAAATCTCCGAAAACTAAAATTCTAAAGCATTAAACGATTTGCTATATTTCCAGGGCATATATTTCATCTGATTTTGCGAGAATCCATATATACTTTTTCACGAGAATCCAGGGTAATTTGCGAGAATATTTACGAGAATCTAGATTTGGATTCTCGCCGAAATATAAGCCCTGATTTCACTCTGAAGTGTGCCTAAATGGCATAAATTGTACCGTGGTTCGCCAAAGTGGCATAAATTTATTTCAGGATAATACTAATTTTAGGCATTCATTTATATCACTGATATCAGGACAATAAATAGCCATTTCCATTGCATGGAACAGAAAAGCGCGTTATTGTTTATCGGTGTTGTTTTTGGAAGTGGTGGTAGTTAAATTTTATACATTTCGACCCCCAATAAGTATTTCCGAACAAACGAATTATTAACAAGCGTGACATGACATCACTGACGAAGATAATTAACACCGATCTACGAGAAGTACGTACCAGTAGTGGCAGTAGCCAAATACCTTAAGGTAATTGACAGTCTTTCGGCTGCTATTATCTGATTAATATTGATAATCTCTTGTTGGTATCCTGCTTCTCTATTAGCCACCATGGAAAGAAGCAGAGCAAACATATCAGGTTTTAAAGTTCACTGAGTTGCAGAACTGCCAGAACTTGGCATAACTTCCAGAAGGCAATAAACTAAACAGAGACAATGCAGGCAAAAATAATGGCGATATCTGCTTGATTTAGCCACCCATAAACACTTTTATATATTGCATATCCTCGCGGTGAGGTTTACATTGCATTCGCAAAATAAAGTATATTTTTCCTCCAATAAAATTGCCATTTTAGTTATGTTTTGTATCGCAAACGATGAATCTTCTAATTTTCATGGTAGCTGCCATTTGTATTGGGTCACGTGATCACCTAACGAGATCAGGGGAGATAATCAAAAAGTTACGGATAACCAGTAGATCCGCCCAACGCGTAATAGTGTTATTATTAGTACAAGAACAAAGATCATTGAAATCTGCGATTATACAAATCAACTTCGCAGGTGCGGTGGATATTTCCAGAACTGATCTTACCATCGTGTTATCAACACAAAATTGACTATTATTGATCAAATAACATCGCCATCATAAATTAAATAAATGAAACAAAAATTTCTCTGCCTGGACTAATAAAAAAAATGGCGACGTCTTCATGGAATTCTATCATTTCTGCGCATGCGCAAGAAACTTCAAAATAAGGAGTTGCCATATAAGGAAACTGCAATCTCAATAATTACCAAGCAATTAAAGTCTTAAAATGAGCTAAAATTTAACATTTTCTTAAATTTTTTTACATTTTTATCTCTCGCGACATAATTGTCACCAATAAAAACAAATTTGATTCATCGTGGAAGTTAGTCGGTGACTATAAATAATTTCACCATTCAACTGAATTTTGTTGAGCATATTTCAACCAATTTTGGAAGTTTAAATGAATATTTTCTTCACACGCAAAGTAAAATTGACAAATTTCAGGATTTTAGCCTGCTTCGTTGGGACAAAAATTTGTTGTGCACACTCAAGGAACGTCTACCGTCACTCGCTAGGCCAAATTATGCCATGACCATGCTATAAACTAGCTTGAAATTGGCAAAACAATGAAATTTTTTTGGTTGAAAAAATTTACATGGGAATCTCCATAGAGAACGATTATTTTTCGATAAAAACGAAAATAATGCGAAATGAAAGTCGACACTGGTCAGAATGGTGCAGAATAACATACGAGTCTTGTTATATGCGAAAATTTGACCTCATTCGATAAATTAGTCTCGTAATTATGGAATCAATGGCGCTCGGACATGTGAAATTCCGTCGCAGACTGTACATGGCAAACGCAATTTTGAAATGTAAACACGCATCAAACACGCATCAAATTTACCTTTTGTGAGAATAACAAAAGCGCAACCTTGATCAAAGTAATACAATACACAACAACACATAGAATAAAACTGATATAAACACGGTATAAATCAGAATAAGACGCATATTTAGACGTGGAATTTGACAACATTTCTTCGCTTCGACGCTATAAATATATCTGATCAAGATTACCGAGATGCAGCTATCTGATTTGAAACAAATACCAAGCAATAATCTTAACGTTTCATAATCGAACTGCGGACCTGATAATTATCGAAATATGTAGGCGAAATAATTTTTAATTAGTTAATCACATGATATAGACATCAACACACTCTTAAAGACGCAATACACCGCCATCTAATGTCGTTATTTAACTGGGTCGGTGTTTGTTGTTATCAATCGTTTATTGCTTCGTTTTTAGTAAGACCATTGTTTCTGTTTTGCGCAAGTCACTTTTCATATTTGGAATTTCCATATATGGGATTTGTGTTAACCTCAATATCGATCAAGCTATAACAAATTACCACGCAATTATCTTAGCATAAAAATAAGATATATTGTAATTTATGCAACTACGACCCTGGTAACCCTGATAACTAATAAAATATACCGGCCAATTCATTTTAAGATCGTTATTTCACTTTGCTTTAGGCATAAATACACTCTTAAACGCACATAAACGACCCATTGGCGTTAAATTAAATATACTCGGTATTTATTATATTACTTTTTTATTGCTCAGTATAGAGTTAGACCCTCGACACATGTCAATATATTTGGGCTGAATTCATCTGATGCGGTATTATTCCTCGAAATAAACAACAAAGCCCTCGTTACTTCGAAATGTAGTTTGGGCTAACATTTACACAAATCCTCCATGTGTTCTCAGTCGACACACAGGTTCTCATTCGACACACAGATCATCCCAGAAACAACTGTGAAATAAACAGCCAAGGTTTGGCTGAAACAAGGCGCCGATTTTAGGGTTTTTTGGGACAGTGTAAAAACAAAAAATGGGTGGGATTTGGAACCATGGCCCATGACGGCTGGCCTTGCTACTCAAAGTCCGACGCCAATCGCAAAAACACAATTTGCACTGTGTTAAAAACTTCGTAGCTTTATAAATGTGTATACATCAGTGATTCCCACCCCACAAAGTTATGTCAATACTATGTCCGCGAACTTCGCGCTAAATGTGTTGTTTCAAGCTGTCACAAACCAACTACATTCACAAATGACATGCACTTGTTGGGGGTGAGTGTTACATTTGATTCGTGTCGCACTTTTTAAGTAAAACATACTATCGGAAGGTATATGGCGAAGCGGATGGGTAGACACATTATTACACTATCATGTATTTTTACTGATGACAATACAGTCCAGATATAACTCTTGTAACTGTATAAAACATATATTGACTTGCAAAAGCCTCATATTTATGTTATATATAGTGACGACATAGAGGTGTTTAGTGGAGTTTTCATCCCCCAATCATGTTGTACACTAAACCGCAAGGTAACAATATATGTTCCCAAGGGTATACGAATAGAACCTTCCCCCGCCCTCTTCAAAAAAGGGTCGCACAAGTTTCCAAGTCGAAAAAGGGGGCTAACTCCACTAAATAGTGGGCGGGACATCATAATTGCATCTGCCCAGGTTCCTGTGCATGGTACTAAATATATGTGCCATGTTTTAAAACAAATGACAGAGTTGCGTCCCCGTCCGGACCCCCATAACTTCGTTACGTGGGTATAATTACTGCTTTCGATTTGAGTTGAGTTACAGTTGAATGGAAAAATTTATAAACTTGCCTTATCCATGGCCGATGAAACATCATTTGCGTCCACGTGGTTTAAATCGATAAAACAAATTCTAAATGAAGCAGGCATGTCTTTTATTTGGAGCATTCAGAATCGCGGAATCGACGAGAAACGATTAATAAAGGATTTGAAAAATAAAATGAGGGATCAGTTCGTTCAGAACTGGCATTCATCGATGACATCATCTTGTAAAGGCAATACTTATAAATCTTTCAAACACGGTTTCTGTGAAGAATCATATATTTTTCACGGATCAGATACTAATATAGTTACTCTAGCTCGATTTAGAACAGCCAATCATGTTTTACCAATCGAAATTGGGCGCTGGAATAAAACACCGTTATCGGAGAGAACGTGCACTTTATGTGAAACAAATATTGTCGGTGACGAGTATCACTTTATACTTGAGTGTCCCTCTCTATCCCAAGAACGGAAACTATACATAAAACATGCATATTGGAAGTATCCCAATCGTCGCAAACTGTCCATTCTTCTCACAAACAGAAAGCCAAGTATTATACGCAACCTTTGTAGATTCATACACATTATACATAAAAGAGCGAGTTGCTCTCCTGGTTCATCTGAACCTTAAAGTTATCACAACCATCGTCATTGCGACCTTGTTTGTTTGTTTATGTATTGCTATATGTATTACCATGTATGTTCTTAATACCATTGTACTATGGTGAAAGAATTAAATGATACTGATGATCATTTGATGATTTACAAAGGCAAGTCTGAAAGCCGCTGACGAGTCACTGTCTGCCGTATCATCAATATTCGCTGTCAACAGTGTATATTTACATACTAAGTGTTGTCATCACTAAATCCAGCATTCTGATTGGTCGGCGCCTACGTGGCTAGTTGCAGTTATTTCTCGGTGAATGCGCAACGCCTCATAACACCAAGCTCATAACACCATCGATACGTCATTGGGTTTGGAAAGACGAACGCGTAATGTTTTGGGCGCACTTGGACTCGCGCAGGATTGTCTTAATACATCATCGGGTTTCAATATGAAGAGAAATTGTACTTATTAACTTTTGCCAAGGGTGCTATTGGGTATTTTTGGCTGTTTTTGTCACGATACACTTTTCGATTTAAATACATTTACAAAAGTGGCGTTTTCGCTAAATGTATATAAATATAAGGATTAACTGTCATGTGGACTATTTTTATGGAGATGTAACCGTGAGGTAAGTGGTCATGACTTGTATGTAAAACCCGAAGGGTTTTACACAAGTTATGTCCACTTACCTCACGGTTACATCTCCATAAAAACAGTCCACATGACAGTTAATCATTATGCGACAGGTACCAAATAAACGACCACAATCAAACAATTCAAGTATAGACGAGGGCATTGGGGCGGACACCATTCTCATCAAGCCCAATGTAAATCCAGGAAAACCTCTGGCTAAAAAGTACAAGTTTAAATTCTCAATCGGATATTTCCAATTCAGAAAAAAATCAACAACAAAAAAAACTCAGAAAAAGGGAAAATTTTGGAAGGTATTGTCACAGAGATGAGTAGGACGCTTGCTGGTATAATGACAATTGGTATAGCCTTGATATGAAACTAGAACTGAATTGATTAAAGTTATGTGAAACACTCCGGTATGGTGATCAAATAGGAATGGAGAATAATATTGTTCAGAGTAGTTATTTTTACAAATATGATATCTAAATTGATAACACACACCGTCATTCTTATATATTATTTAAATACAGTGACTGCCGAAAGCGAAATCGTTTTCGTTAGTTTATCGCCGATAGAAGCGTCCCGATTCGAATAGTAAATATTTACAATTTAGCGTATTTCGGGTAATGTTTTCTATGGAGTGGTACGGTCGATTTGCTTGAGACTTTCGGTGATGTTAGTAGAATGCTACATTCCTCCAGTTGGTATAGCACCTGAATACTAATTTACCAGTTTCACGCACCGAACAAGAACATAATATGTCTTTAAAAGAGATGATCTGAAATCAATTAAAGGAACTAATGGAAACAAACCGCAGGTGGAAGCCACTGCATGCATGCACCTTCGCGAAACAAACAACTTGAAGAAAATAAAGAGCTGAAAGATGAAATAAGAAACATAAAAGCGACGTTACCCTGTGCCAATGCATTCTCTTATATATGCGAGTCGACCATAGGTCGCCTCGCATATATAAGAGAATGCATTGGCCTAACAAATTTTATATTATATTTTATGATTGTTAAAAAATATAAGAAAAATGGAAAAAAAAATGAAAAAGAACTGTTAAAGAAATGATGATAAAAAATTATAAAATTTGTTAAAGAATGTAAGAAATTTTTTTATCACATAATTTGGCCATAAAAGCAGTTTCATAATTATCGGTAATAGACACGTTTAATATCCGCGCGTGCGATGACGTCACGGCGTTCTTCAAATAACTTGCGATCCTTGTAGTTTATGATTGTTGTTTTCGATGAATATTTCGCGTTGCTTCGGGTTTATTTGATCATGTGATAAAATGTATCTCACACTCGTCCTATTTTATACGTAATTTATCAACCTCGTCCTCTAAATTCTATTTGAGCCTCGGTAAACCTTGGCTCAAATCGAATTTAGGGAACTCGGTTGATAAATTCCGTATAAAATAGAAACTCATGTGAGATCCTCTATATAATGTAAGAAAAAATTATAAAAACAAATGGATAAAAATTGTTAAAGAATATAAGGAAAATTGATTAAAAATTATATATATCCAGCTCGATCATTGTCTTGAACACATACACTAAATGATGTTGCCTCAAGCTTGAGCAACTGTGAACGCATGCAAGCAAAAAAAAAAACAGAGTCGTAATTAATAACCGGAATCACTGATCGTTCTGCAATTTGACTGCAAAAGAAACATCAGATGGGACCGAACTCTTAGTTTTAGACACCATCAGTGATAGACTACAGTTAGATTTTTTTTATCTTATACTGGTTTGAATTTTTACTGTGTATTTAACTTTCGCTTTTTCCCCACATATATATGTATTATATTTCAAGAAACTGGATATGCACACCGTGACCTTTCACCTCGTACCGTTGAGATCTTAGAGACGTATCAACAAAAACTCTCGCCTGGAGATTGGGTCAAATTAACTTTAGAGTTTCGAATGTTTTGGAAGAATAAATTAATTGATATCAGTGAAATAAAACAATGTCATAGCGACATGCCATGGAACATGATTAAACGATCCTAATTTGTTAGCTTCAATTATTTATTTTTTCTGTCAGTTTAGATGGCTTTCTCCGAGGAAAAGGTTACACTGTTTCCGTGTGCTGTGGTTAATTTAAATCTAGTGGCTTCTAAACTAAGCTATAATTGATCGGAAATAGTTTGCTTTTTAATTGAGAAAAAAGTCCAAATGTTCCGATGGATAAATATCAAATCAGGAACTATATTGGCAAATCACCCTCAATGTTCCATAAATCCGCGAAATATAATGTAACTGCATAACTGGAATTACTCTTCCAAATGTCAAAACTGTAGGTAGTTTGTCTCAAAACTAACATAAATTTGCTAAAAAATTATAATGCCTGCCGGCATAAGATAAATGCATCAATAGAATCATGTGGTTTGAGATGTGTGTTATTTCGATAAACTCGCTATAGGTATGACTTTTCGCTCGGAAAATCCATAATTTTATCTCATTGAGATAACACACATCTCAAAACACCCCTTTACTATTATCCTATATTTATATTATGGGTATTACAAAACGATGACATAAACATCGACTTGACGAATTACAACAGGACAGCAGTTATTTTTAAATTCGCACTAAGAAAGACAAAATCAAAAGGTAGTTAATCACAGAAAAAATATCGACACCGTCATTCGTTAGGACCGCATTGCCATTAGTCATTCCCTGGCTTTAAATGCTAAAGACATGCACCGAGATTACCGTGGATGATGCCTGGTCGGGCGGTGAAAAAGTGTTTGTTAAAATCAAAAGGAGAAAATTCACATAAAAAAAACAAATCTCTGGATGAAATTTAAATTATTAGTGTAACCCATTCCAAAAGCTTGAGAAGTGCATGTTTTCTCCACATCTCAGGCACCATGGTGTGAAAATAGTACTGATGTAACTTGTCCAGAACCACGCGCTCAAACGGACACATTGCTGTTGTAAGCTGGATAACTCTAAAATCAAGTGGTTATTATTGTTAATAGTAACCACTTGATTTTCGAGTTATCCATCTTACAACCGCAATGTGTCCGTTTGAACACGTGGTTCTGGACAAGTTCTGGTCCACAAACAATAGAAACAGCAAACTTCAAACATCGATAACTAACCACTCTGAGCTTTGATGGGTGGGTTCCTTGACTCGAATCAAATATTTTTTACCCCCGAAGCCAAAGAAATAGTAATTTAGGAGCGTCTGATCAGATTGAGTACCTTTAACCCTTTACCCAACAGAAGGGCCCTGTGCCAATGCATTCTCTTATATATGCGAGTCGACCATAGGTCGCCTCGCATATATAAGAGAATGCATTGGCTTAACACATTAAAAATTATAAAATTGTTAAAGAATGTAAGAAAAAATGGTAAAAAGTGTTAAAAAAAGATTTTTTTTAGGCCAATGCATTCTCTTATATATGCGACGCGACTTATGGTCGACTCGCATATATAAGAGAATGCATTGGCACAGGGCATAACTGTAACTATCACAATGTGGTCAAGGAGCCGGTTCCAATGATATCCATATTTGTATGGTTTTATTGAGACAGACCGAAGATAATTTAGGCTGTTGCAGCTTTATTTGGCCGGTTTGTTGGGTAAAGGGTTAATTGAAAAGAATAGCATAACATGTATCATACGCCTATTCAAGTTACTGATATATAAAGTAAGGTTACTCATAGTTGGTTGTTACTTTGAAAAGAACAGCATTAAACTGTAACTGAGCACACAGAGGAGTATATGTATACGAGCTTCCGATCGGATTGAGTACCTTTAAACAGTTGGGCAAAACCAACCCATGAAGATGTTCTCTATAAAAGGTCAAAGCAATGATAAATATTCCCCAAAAACACATATTTTAAACTAAAAACATTTGAATTGCAATTGTAAATGGCGATGTGTGTTTATGAACTGATACTGATGACTGCTACTGTAACAGTATTGTTAACATGCCGGCCTTTTTCACATTTAACCTGAACACTGAAGTTTACTAGTTGCCGATTTAGGGTACGTACATACACTGGCAAGTTTGCACGGTATGGTTTGCAGGCATTTTGTCGTAGAAAACGATATGGTGCCATAATACGAACGGATACAAGCACATAAAGTGCATCTGTACCACAGCTAACTACGTCCGAAGTAAAATCTCTGTAGTTCCACATGTAGCGATGCTACCGGAATTTGCCTGTAAATATCATGCAATTATCTCGCAAGAATAAATCATACAGATATTTGAAGGCAAATTCCAATAGCACTATTACAAGTGGAATTAGATAAATGCTACTTCTCATGTATTTCGCTTTGATATAGATGCATGTTATGTGCACGGTTCCGTTCATATTCTGGCACCATGTGGTTTTCTATGACGAAATACCCGCAAAAACATACCGTGCAAACTTGCCAGCGTATGAACGTAGCCTTAGATACGTCTTAATTTGCATTCATAGTTTACGCAAAACACCGAAGTCTGTGGATCGCTTCAATACTTTCTTTCCTGAACAGGCCGTTTGTTGAACTTAATAACTGAATAGGAATATTTCTGGACTTGTTTTATCATTTATTATGTCTGTCCTCTGCTTATATTGCCTGAACACCCCTCCAAATGAATAATATATCATTCCAATCCAATGTACACTTTTATAACTGGTTGGGAGAATTCATAGAGGAAAGAAAGGTTTAATTCATCTTTAATTTATCTTCGTAGTTTACGAAGAACCAGAGACCACAACCAGCTCCACCACTGAAACCTCCACAACCGCTGGCGTACCAACAACGGCAGCCAACTCACCACCAACAACCGCATGCGCCGTAAAATCTCTGGCAGAGATTTACCCGAACAAGACCCTGGATCAGATCGTTGCGGAAATCAGGAAGAATCTCACGCTTGACAAATCACAGCTCTCGGCAACCCAAAACAAACTGGTGAGCGCTACTGACGATCGGGTTTCGGCAACAAGCATAGGATTCGGCCTCGGGGTTTCGGTTCTCACAATGGTGTTTGGAGGCCTCTTTGTTCTTGACATGCCATCGCTGATCCACGACTTCAAGGAGCTCAGCAACACAATGAAAGAATTGTTCGGAATGGCATAAGAAGATTGGGATGGAACAAAACAATGTGCACACACACAACATGAACATTACACAACATGCATTATACCAATCTACCAGAGTTTTCTATTGAATATTTGTACGATAGAACTCTGATAGAAATTAGCATTACACGTGGGAACTCTGCATATTTTCGAAAACAATTCAAACATATCAGCCACAAGCTGGGAAACTAACATTTCTGGGTTATTAAAGATGCCCTGTCAGATTTGATACTATGAAACTATCATTGGTACACTAGTTTAAAAAATCCTACCCGTGAGCTCATTAATAGAAGGTTTTTACTGTCAGATAGCGACTTTCAAAGGAAGAGTTTCTTTTACATGTTTTTAATTTTTGCCAGACAAACAAAAATTCCAATTATAGTCTCAATAAAGATCGTACATGCTCTCGTTTCTCAAAAGCGGTAGATAATAATATCGTTTTCATTTATTATTTTTTTTCTCGTTTTAAACGTAAACCGATGGACGCTTCTGTGAAATTAACTCGTCACATGTGTCAAATACAATATGGTGATTAATTGTAGGTATTTTTAGTTTTTCATTTGCCTGCTAAGCTGAATATTACCTCAGGAAAAAGTTTGACTAATTATTTAACAGATCGGACCGTGGATCTTTAAATTTATTTCAACAATACGTAAAATCGAATAACAGAAATTATAACTTCAGGTGATTATCGCTGAATTATTTTCTCAGATTGTTTCATAATATGGAGGTCTAAAGTTCATGCCAACTTTGGGTATTGATTGTAATCTTTCTAATGTGGTGCAAATGGCGACTATTTACAAGATGAAAATATGGTATGCAGGAGTCAAAATAAATTATAGTTAAGAACGCATGACAATTACCGAAACTAAAAGCCAGTATTGTATTCCAGTACATTCAACATACAGATACGTATATATATCACACCACAGTGGTCTCACGTGGAACCTGGTACAATCCGACATGCACATCATTACACACTACAGTAATGCTCTAATTAATCGACTTCTTATCTTATCTTATGGCTTGTTGCCATTCATCGGAAAGCTCTCGGGGAGAACTTTCCGATGAATGGCAACAAGCCATATTTCCGACTAAATCATGAAAAGTTACCCATAATTCTGCTGTTGTTAAGAAGTCGATTACTTAGAGCATTACTGTACATGTACACACGCCAGTATGACATGGAATTCTGTATATTTACAAACGCACACAGACAACACTCGCACGTGGCACATGCAATGAACATGACAAAGAAACAACTGAATGCAGAAAAGTGTTGGATCTCGTGGTGATGGTTCTCTGTGTGCTGGTAGCAGTCACCAAGTATACAAACACTGACATGGAAAGGACAACTTGCGATGAGCGCAAATTGTGATGAAAACCGAGGGAAATTGACAATTAAAATTTCCCGTCCGGCTGGACAACTCAAATTGGTCTATGGAAAATGAATTGACAAATCTAATGCATTGAAGACTTGCATGATTTCAAAGTTCTCAAAAGACACATTCCCGTCATATTTTTACGGGCAACTTATGAGAACCTGAAAATATTCTGAGGAAATGGAGAAAATGCGTTCAGTGGCGTACCTGAACATATGGCAGGTGGAATTCTGCGCGAACAGAGTGACACTAAGCCTCGTGGTTCAATGAAACAAAGTGATGCCGAACTATTTGCGCAATCTTTGCAGTTTACTCCTTGGAATATTAGACTAATGATGTTGGCGTAGTGAATGGGGGATTTGATAAACTATTAACTGAATTTTCAGAAACAAAAGGCTCAATGCTAAAGACGTACATGTGTATCACTAAACATGATGGGAGTGTGTTGGACTCATTCTGCGCCACAAATTGTGACGATTAGAGGATGGAACTTGATTGGACGTCGTGGCGTAGAATGTTCATGGATTACCACGTGTTTACTGATATACTTCGAGCCGTTGCATATCAAAACGTTACTGCGAGAAAGTATTTCGTTGAAGATTGTTTTCGTGATTATTTTCTTAATTTCTAGAATCGTATTTCGCTTGGTATCGTGATGAAACTCATTGGTGTGTGTGCTGAATTATTTTGGATATGTATAGGCTTTCTTGTTTTCAACATTCGCTTCTTCGTTGCATATTATATATATGCTCTGTTATCATGCTCTCATACATGCATCAAGTTTGCATAACCGGTAAGGCTGCGTTCACACATGGACATTTTTCAGGTATTACAATTTGAACATTTTAAACGGGTACTGCACACTACATCCGACCATTTATGAGACCATCTCATTTGATACCCAAAATAATATATGCAACAAATGAATGAATTTGAGCCATGGATTAGTGCAAAAATACAGTCAGTTTGTCGGTCATATTCTATCAAACGGTACGCATCTGTGCCGATTTGCCTGAATAATTACCAGAAAATGTGTCAGTGTGTGTTACGTACCCTAACAGACAAGTTACTGATCGCGAGTCTGCAAGACATGTCATATTCCAAAGCCTGGGCATAACGACTTGCACCTTAGCAACTAGAAATACACCATATAATGGGGATGGTCACATCGCTATTTCCAAAAATCCGCATTGCCGAGTGTCCTACTAAAGGGACAGGAACTTACGTCATCAACATTGTCTCTAACCCAAACGATGTTGATTTAAATTTGGTTAAAACATATATAAACGTTTGTCTGGTGGGATACACTAGTACATGAGCTGTGGAAATTATTTAATGCGCATTCAAAAATCAGTACTCGTTAAAGACTCATATTTATAGCTGAAATGTACAAGGAAAATAGGTATCGATTTTGTCCCGATTTTGAACATCAAACACACCTCAATCATTTAATTGGATGCTTGTTAAATGCACATACAGTAATGCCCAAAGTAATTGACCACTTAACCACAGCATAATTATGGGTAATTTTACATGATTTAGTCCGAAATATGGCTTGTTGCCATTCATCGGAAAGCTCTCGGTGAGAGCTTTCCGATGAATGGCAACAAGCCATATTTCCGACTAAATCATGAAAAATTACCCATAATTCTGATGTGGCTAAGTGGTCAATTACTTTGGGCATTACTGTAACCTCTTTCACTAGTAGCTACAATAATTCCAGCAAGAGGAGATGTCTTGTTCATCCACTACATGCGTTCCAGGTAGCATTTATCCGAACGTCCAGAGCGACGGTTTAGAGATTACATTAGTGATGTAAGTTCTTGTCCCTGTTCTCTGTGAAAATCATTTCCCTTTTGGGTTCACGTTTCAAAAGTTCCCACGTATAACAGGTCAGGTGATCTCCAAAGATAGATAAGCAGACGACAAAAAATACATAATAGTTTATATATCAACTCTCGGGTGTATCGCTTTTCGTTATAATTTATTATACAACTCGACTATCGCCATACCTGAAGATTTCACGACTTTGGAGTTTAGGCCCTCGAACGTTTTGTTGTGAAATACGACACGCCTCTCTTCCCTCTAAAAATACCTTTATTCTCTCAAAAACAGTGCATTGATCAAGCCCCCAATAATAGCCTGTTAAACAGAACATATCGGCTGTTTTTTTTTGTTTTTTTTTATCATCTCTGAGTGATATTCTTGGGACATAATTGCATCATTGTGGTAAATACTGTTCTGCCAATGACAATTTTACAAATTATTTTCTTGTAAAAAAAAAAAATACAAAAAACACACACGCAATCAAATTTATTATGCAGTACAGAAGCAACAAATTAGCCATGATTTCGGGAAATATGGTGTCGCCCTTGAATATTGATGATTTAACTACTGTGTTGGGATTTGAAATTAGATGTCTACTAAAACAATACGATTGCCTAGCTTCGGATTTTTATCGTACCATTTTTTTCAATCTTGAATTCGCGACAGCTCACTTCTTTATATTACATAACTATCTCTATTAATTGAGATTATGCACAATTGTTGATGACTAGCTATCAATATTCCAAATCCGAGATAAAATAATGGTATAAATCGACACTCTTTAAACTGTATTATTGTCGATCCCTACAATGCAGTGCAGCCGACAGTTACAATCGGTTACTGTGCATTTTCACAAAATGGATTTAATAGTTAAATTAAGTTATTAATATATGTAAGCTTCTTTTGCCACACATCTTTTGCTGAAATTCGTAATTTTTCATTCAAATGCAAATTATATTACTCTATATTTTTGACATGTATGTATGCTATTGTGTTGGTAGAGTATTGTTTTGTGCACATTTGGTAAATTATGTATTTAATTAAATTTTCAGGTTGATTCAGCTAAAGTTGAATAATGTTTTACATTGTTTTGAAGCCGCTATCTCATTTCATTTCATGCACGAATTGAAAGGTATAATATTCTACGTGAGCGACGGGAAAGCATTAATGTAGCTCAACAATAATGTGCTGTTTGCTTAAAGATGCAATGACCGATTTGACACCAAATAAGTCAGAATTTCCTCAGCCACCTTTTCACTCACAAGGCAAAATAAAATTTAAAATACTTGCTATCACCATCAGTTGCACCATACTTCGTTGTGAAACTTAACACGACCACCCATAAGTAATACGTATAAAAAGCTAACAATCGAGAACGCTCTTTATTATCAACAGGTTTTTGGTGACTAAAGCAATGACGCTCTTTATAAGAGACGACCATTGGAAATTTTCCTAGGCTGACGAAAATTCAAAACTTTTTGGAAAGTCGATACATGTCAATCAAAACTTACTATTAATGGGCTCATGTGTCCGATCTACTTATTTTCTGGGTTTTAAAACGGACATATTCTGGTTGTATGGTGTCAAATCGGTTAGGACATGTTTAATATGTTCGGCTGATTTTACCGACGTAATAAAATATGTATGTTAAATATGCCCATCGGCATCACATAATACGTGCTATACATTATGTATACTAGTTGTCGTATAGTCGATCAAAAAATCATTTTTAAAGAATATAGCCGTTTCAGTACTGGGTGAATTTTCCCGCCGTGCACATAGGATATTACAGTCAGCCGATTTTTAACGTTCAACGTGCGACGTAAAAAAATCTAAACATAGATGTATCCATGTCATGAATATCTTTTACACACTCGGATAACCTAACCATAACGTCGGCTCGTACACACTCGGATAACCGAACCATAACGTCGGCTCGAGTTCGCGGTGTTTTATTCAGCAAAGTGATATCGTTTGCATGAACGTGAACTCATCCTCGAGTTATCTCTAAGGGTGCGTTCATACACTCGCAAATTTGCCAGGCATTCTTTTGCAGGCATTTTGGGTATAGTAAACTACAATGTACCAGAAACGAAATGCCAAAATGCTTATAAAATGGACCTGTACCACAGCTAACTGCATGAGAAGTACAATCTATGTAGTTCCACTACTAGCTATGATATTGAAATGTGCCTGTGAATATCATGCAATTATCTCGCAAGAATCAATCGCTCGGGTATTTGAAGGCCATGTGCTAGTAACACCGTTTCATGTGGAACTACCGAAATTTCACTTCCCATGCCGTTAGCTTTGGTAAATATACATTTTGTATGCATGTTGCCGTTCATATTCTGACACAAAAGGGTTTCCTATGAGAAAATGCATGCAAACTTGCCAGTGTGTGAACGTACTCTAAGGGTACGTTCATACACTGGCAAGTTTGCACGGTATAGTTTGCAGGCATTTTGTCATAGAAAACCCATGGTGCCAGAATATGAATGGAAACATGCAAATAACATCATCTTAACCAAAGCAAACAACATGAGAAATAAAATTTCGGTAGTTCCACTTGTAATGGTGCTACTGGCATTTGCTTTCAAATATCTGTATGATTGAGTCTTGCGAGATAATTGCATGCTATTTACAGGCAAATTCCGGTAGCATCGCTACAGGTGGAACTACAGAGATTTTACTTCTCATGTAGTTCGCTGTGGTACAGATGCATTTTATATGCATGTTTCCGTTCATATTCTGGCATCACATAGTTTTCTACGACGAAATGCCTGCAAACCACAACGTGCAAACTTGCCAGTGTATGAACGTAACCTAAGGGTACGTTCAAACAGCTGGCATAATTGCCAGGCAAATTATTTATTAAATTCTTCATAGCTGGCTATCTGTTTATATATTGCGCGCTTTTCTGTGATAAATGAAGAAGTGACACAATATGTATTTTCGATTGAAATGTCACGAGTGATTGCACGATTGAGACTTGCCACATATTTGAACGCTAATTTCAGACAAATTTCAGCTGTATAATAACTGATTGAAGTACATAATTCTCACTGCGGATGCAGTACACATTGGGTGTGTGAATTTTATCAATTGTCATTCCTATCATATAGCACACTGTGGCCCACTGCGACGAATTATCTGTAATATAGCCCGGCTAATTTGCCAGCGTGTTGGCGTACCCTAAATACTCATGTCCTGTTTATGAGTCTGAAAAATAAACTGATTGATTTGGTAGCAATATGTATGTTATATCAAAATTTGATCGACGGAACATTATTTTATTGTAGTATTTGACTCCGAACTGACATATATGTTTAATGAAATTTGAAAGCCCAAACAATGTTCGAGTGTCCGATTATATTTACAAAGAGTCAACAATACATGTATATATACAGTTTTTTCTGACGATCCATAAATAATCGCCCCTTGTTTCTCCCATAATGTATTGCACGTCGCTGATTTATCTCACTTATATCGCAATGGGAGTCAACTATTTCGCGCTGCCAGAACCTATGAAAATAAGTATTGATAATTCAATAACAAAACACCGAATTAACATTTTGCGACCGAATCACTTCTGTATATCTAAGTTCTATATATTGTGTATACTATATGATACTAGAATATAATTTGAGCTTTCGAACATTATATGGGCCTTTATTCAACCAATTTACGGCCAAACCTTGCACGCAGGAAGTTGGTTTAAACAATATTTATTTGTACCCTCAATCAACATTTAGAACAATTGTGACATGATAGATATATAGGGGTGAAGAAGATCAATCAAGAAGCGAGTCATCTCTTATGTTGAGTTATCTCCTCTGAAAAAAAGAAAGAAACGTGGAGTATATAAGAAGAGCAAATGCAGGAAGTTGAAACCGGAAGTTGAAAATAAATTAGAATATCAGCATCCATCATAATGAACTCGTGTCACGAAAACCACTTATCACTAAAGATTTTTATTTTCAAGGTAATCCTAAAACACAACAGGATGAAATATTCCTTAAAGATACCATGTCCGATTCGACACCATAAAACTACAATTGTCACTGTCCGTGTGACGTTTTCTATAGCAGAAAGTAACTAGACAAGCCTTGAAATAGTGTGTCTGTCATTTGCAGAATGAGGTCCCCAGAGGGAGAATTTAGTGATGCTACCCCGCATAGTTAGCATCACAAAATTCACCCTCTGTGAACCTCATTCTGCTGAGTTGTAAGCAGAATAAGGTCCACATAGCGGGCTAGCATCACCAAATTCACCATCTGGGGACCTCATTCTGCTTACAACTCAACAGAATGAGGTTCCCATAGGGTGAATTTGGTGACATCACTAAATTCTCCCTATGGGGACCTCATTCTGCAAATGACAGGCACACTATTTCAAGGATTGTAACTACATCGTGTCAATGAGCCAATTAGCCCGTCCATAACTGGAGCTTCCTGGAATTTTTAGAACTGATGGATTCTTTTGTAGATTTGTGTGACATACAAATCATGGCGATTGCAAGCCTTTTTATTTTTTCTTTTGTTTGGTGACCTGAAAATTATCTAAGGATAATTGGTGTCGAATCGGACCGTGGATCTTTAAAATTTATCACAGTCGAGAATAAAAATGTAAACGCTCTCTACGAACATCGATTGTTCGAACTTCGATGTCTTACAGGCGTGACTCATTTAAAAAAATAAAAAATACTTTCCTCAAGTTGGTAGCAGGGATTTTAACTACAAGTATTACTTACTTGAGCACTGTCTAAAATTTGGGCAATTTTCGTCAAGTGGTTGCCATGGGAACTATATACAGGTTTAACCCTTTCTATACTAAATAGATTTTCCCACTCACTTATAAAAATATACAGTGTGGTGGTTTAGTATACATAATAGTGTTCATGAACAATAAGCAGATGGTCGATCACAATAGTGCAGAATGAGTGCTATTTCTTGGAGGCAAATGTACCAATAACAAGTTCAACAAACGACCTATGGTCGTTGGCTGAATTTATTATCTGAACATTTCCTATGAGATAACTATTCATCAATGAGTATTTAGTATATAGAAAGGATTAAATCGCAGATATAGTAATTATTGTGTGTTAAAGCTATGTGGTGATATTGCAATACAATTTTAATTAATTAGAGTTTCAATGACATTTGAATCATCAATTTTATTGGTAACAAATATTGCGTTAATTTGTTTGCCAAATTTTCCGAGAGCAAAGCGATGCTCATTCAACCTGATTTGATAAAACACCTGCTTTTGTTTTCAACGACTCACTTTGTTGAATTTTATTGAATGGTTGACTATCTCAATACTGCTGAAGCCTTTATGTGATATTTGCAAATATTTTCCTTATATTGTTATCTATCTTGAGAGTTTTAAATAAATGTTATTTATATATCACGAGTTTGTTATTATACCCAAGCAATTCGAATAAAATGGGGGTGTAAACTAATAAATTTGTCCATCTGCCCACAACGCTGGTTAAGTGTACGGATGGCCTTCGTTATAGGTTATATTTAGAAATAACAGTTACCAAATTATTAACATTTCCCCAAGAATATACTAATAGTATAGTAAATGTTAGTATGCATGCGATATGAACCACAAAACACACTTTGTGTGAGCCCAGAGTTTGTTTATAAACAACACTTAAAGAGTGAGCTATAAACAAAACACTCAACACCGTGGCGATTATTTAGGAGAATGATTATGGTATCAACACCGAAAGATTAGTGAGCGCTATACCGGTAAGTTGTAAACAACTTTGTGGTATTTCTAAATTCTAACCAAAGTTCAAGTAGTGGGGTCTCCTCGGTGTTGAGTCTTTTGCTTATTGCTTATACTCTTTACGTATTGCTTGTTTACATAACATGTCGTTTGTTTTCATAACACATGTTAA